>VZTE01004128.1:867544-904330 GCA_013397775.1 Eulacestoma nigropectus | reverse complement strand
ACGTGTGTAACCCCCCCCTTGGTTTTTCTTTTATTTTTTTTTTTTTTTTTTTTTGGTAGAACTGCTTCTGTCCTATCAGCTCATATTGAATTATTCTGTACAGGCTAAACAAGTAGTTCTGCACTTTTTGGAAACCTAGGAGAAAGAAGCCTGATTGATTACTACCACTTAGTTTCCATTCCAAAAAGCTGCTGGTAGCAGAACTCCAGTAGGTGTTTGAGTCCCAGGCACAAACCTCTCAGGTATATCTTTGTTGAACAACACTTATTTTCTTTCTTGTTTTTCCCACACCTGGAGTGACGAATTTATACATGTTATGCTTAGCATATTTAGCACCTGTCAGAGTATGTGCAGTTCCTGAAGCTTCTTTAGAAAGTCATTTTCTAACTGTTAAGTAGCAAATATGATGTTCTGTACAGTCCTGTTTTAGCGTTCACTGTGTTACACTTTTCTCCCTCTATTCAGGTCAGTATGAAGTTTTCCCTTGCTAGATATTTTAAAATGTGCTATAAATAATCATCTTTGATTGATTCACTGTACTACTGATGTCTTCTAAAAATACTGCATTTTCAAATTTCTCTGATTATTTTCTAATTGTAATTTTAACTACTAATACCCTATACAAACTTCAGCATTCTTTTCTGACTTTGACATTCACTAGGACACAGTTGTGTTTTCCCATTTGTGTGCTTAAACCAGATGCTGCATTTTCTCAAAAATTCCCGCTTGGAATTTTGAAATTCTCATTGGCCTTAGCTCCCAGATATTTTACTAGCTTTTTCTATACTATGTTTGTCCTACTTCAGAGCTCAACCTTGCAGCTGAGTCCTCAATATCATAAACAGCTGTCTTAACATAATTTCCTCAGATGCTTTTGTAATAAGTTGTGATCTTATCTCATAATGCAAATGGCCTCTTGTAGCAAATAGCTTTATCCTGACCTTCTCTCAGAAATCCTCTCTCTACTGTATTTCAGAGCACCATTTAATACATCAATCCTGACTCCTAGAATATATTCTATAAACCCGGAGTATTGCTGAAGAACATCCTTAAATTCTACCTCCTCAGAGAACAGATCAATGTGAATGTTTTATGCTACAGGCAAGATTTGTAGGAAAGTAATATCTTCTATTAGACTAAAAGATACATACAAAAAAATTGTTTTATGTTGGAATTTATTACTGCTTGAAAAAAGTGTTAAACTCTTCATGCCAGGCCTCTTTTTCCCCTCCCAATTTTGCCTTTCAGCAAGTGTTCTAATGTGGATACCAAAATGCTGCTAGCAGATGAATTTTCCAGCTTCTTACATTAATTCTTTGAGAACCTTTCCTTTCTCACGCAGGATATGAAAACAGTAAGATAGTTTATGCAGACGATAGTCACATCTGGTGTTTTGCTAAGTTCTGTTTATGGTACACTGAGAAATGTTTTACCGTGGATGTGATAGAACCTAAACCAATCACCCTAGGAGGAGTGTGAACACTGTCCAATCGCTTTATGGAACTAGACTACATAAAAATGATTGTAAAATTAATAAATAATTCATTCTTTCGCTGGATTTGATGTTGCTACATCTCTTCGTTCCTGGCTCTACAGCGACATTCTAAAGCTACTTCCTTTATCAAAGGAAACATTCTACACAGGAAGAAATTTCAAAAAGGATTTTTCTTGCATCCCTTAGTCCCCCAAAGATGTGCACAGAGAGAGAAATGACCACCAGCCCACCCTGTCTCCAGCAGTGCTTTAGAAATGATAAATTGCTGGGCTTTCCTATTGAACAGTTACAGAAATTTGCTATAGAGCTTCAGGAAACATCTAGACAGCAACATCTTTGCACTAGGTTACGCCAGTACCTCAATTGGAAAAGCAAAATCTACAGTTCCATCTGGCTTTATTGAAACATGGTGGGAGTCAACTGAGTGTCAAATTTACCTAGATTTTTAAAATGAGAATTACTTTTCCCTTCACTTTAAATGTGAAGGAAACATTTATTTTGAATTGAGATCTTTTTCTCATTTTCTGTCTTTGGTAAGGATCTAATTTAGGCAGAAAAAAGAGAGGAATTTTTCCTCGATATGGAGCCCAACATTTCTCAAGGCATGCATAAAGAACAAAGTGTAGGTGTTTCCCCCTAGCACAGAAACACAAAATATGATATTGCTTCCTTATTTTTGAAAGCTTTGAACATCTGGAAAATGTCATCAGGACTAGAGATTCTTAAAAGAAAAAATTATTTTCCAGCTTCTGAAATTATCACATTTCAGTGAGCACCAATGACAATCTGTTTACCAATAAAAAAATCTTTAAAATTGTTAGTGATTACAGTGACTTACTTCTTCCTATAAACCACAGAGATTTATAGCTTCGATCTGTTTGAAAGGGTATTTCCTTTCAACAGAAGCTTCAATACAGAAAACCCTATACAAACTACTAAAGAATTTCTGAAGTGCACTGAAGGGAGATTTCCTTTTGTCCTTTGATACATCAGCTAAAAATGAAAGTTGCTCTAAGTCGTATGGCTGTCAGGTACACTTCAGTAAGTATCACACTTTTTTTCTATTGCATTAATTACTTTTACTTCTTTGCTTACACCAGGCAGAAATCAAGCAAGTGAGGTGAAGGGTCAATGTATTTTTTGAAGAAAAGTGTATTTCTATTCCAAAATCTCCTGGTGCACTTAACAATTCTAGCCTTTGATGGGTCTCACTTATGCCACAATGAAGCATTATAAAAGATGGGTCCCTGAGCTTCAGAGCCCTACAGTGACGCTCATTGCTGCTCCACAAATCAAGCAGTCCCTGCTGGTATTTGTCATGGTAATTCCTCTCTGCAGCCTGGCCCCAGCAATTTGCTCATCACTTCGAGATGCATTTTATTTATATTTAAAATGGGAGCAAACCACTTAATTCATCAACTAAAGACGTCTTTAGAGTAAAAGGAGGAAAGCACCGTACAGATCACCTCTTAATGGAAAGACCAGTCTTACCACACCTGGTTTTGAAGCTCCCAAGCAAATGGCTGAGGCTCTCAAGATGGGAGCTTAATAATGGATCTAAAGACAGTAAAGAAAATACTTTGGATAATAATATAACAGTGTGTAAACACTGGCTAAAGGGGTAACACAGTTATATCTGCCTTTTGGTTTTGTTTTCGTTCTCTTTTTATGAAAGTACTGACACAATTATTTTACATGTTAGTGTCTGTCAAAGTGGATCATCTGGAAGGCCGAACTTTTCACAGCCAATATTTTATGCGCTTGCCAGTTGTTTCATGCTGACAGCAAAAGTATTTCCACAATCAAACTGCTATCATTGATTCTTCTCTTCCTCTATGATTTATTGCAATGATGGCAATGCCTGCAGCTGCCAATAGGCCTACTGCAGAGTGAAAACTCATTTAACACAGGCAGTAAGCCAACTCCTAAATACAGTACCAGAAAATCCCTGGAAAGTGTGACTTCCCTTATTTGAATGCTGCTTTAGCCCTATCTGTATAGAAAATATCTCCACAATCTCACTGTTTTCTCTGCAAAGTCTTCTTTAAGGAAGTACTGTTTGTGTGGAGCCGTAGGATTGCCCCATTCCCCAAACCACACCCTACACTCACATCTCCTCCTGCTCCTGCCCCTCCCTCCCTCTTGGCAGCCAGCTCACAAGCACAGTGTAAGCCAACAAAAGTGGTGGGGAAAGCTCTCACCCCAGCTGCTGTCCTATAGTCTCTTCTGCAGTAGCCAAATCATGCAGGGGCCAGCTTCTATTGTATTTGTTTCTTATCTCACTGTGGCCTTGGGTGCTGTAGATGCATGGGTGGGCAGTGCATTTCTCAGTCCTGGCAGGCTGGTGTGGAGAACTCTGGAGGGAATTGGGTCTGGGAGTCTGAGAGTGAGGCCGAAGGAGGGGGAGGATGGAGGGGCTAACCAGAGTGAGATGCGGCTTCTGCTGACCAGAGAGAGGAAAGAGAGAGGGCCTATGACATTTTGTAGGCAGGCGTGTTCAGCCTCCTCAGTCTTCTCAAAGGCAGCGACCACAAGGCAGGACCGGGCATGGTTACCCCTGTGAGGCACTCCCCTTACCTAGAGCTGCTTTTCCTACAGCCCTGGGTCTGGGCACTGCTAAGACACAGATGCCATGCTGTGAGCACAGCTGTTTTCTCAAAGCACTGTTACTGTTAAGGAGGAACAAAAGCACTGGTACAAAAATCTGCACTCCAAAGACATGCTCACCAGCAGTTAGGAGCACTGGCATAAATGTTCAGCAACGTTAACCCATCAATTTTCCTACCTAGAGGTGTCCCTGCCTGTACACTGTCTTGGAAATTCTCAACTTCAGTGAACACATGGAGGAAGAGTTTGGAAAAGCTGAGTAATCATCTAAAAGAAATCTTTAAGGCTTAGAAATTTTTGATGATTCTCAGCTCTATGTAGCTCTAAAACAAAGATGAAATATCAAGCAGAAACATAAAATCTGGTGATCTGTGGATTTTTCCTAAATGTGATTTGTAATAATTTAATATTGTCACGTATTACATGAGAGTATATATATAGTATATATACTAGTACTATATATAGTATTACATGAAATGGCATAAATAGGCTTGATTGGTGTACGACCTAATTTAATTAGTTAACTAAGACAAAACTGGAGTTTTGGAGGAAGGAATTGAGATAGACAGGTAGGCTAATCTATGCTGTCCTGGTGGCTCTCATGTTGCCTCCTGGATATTTCTTGTGGTTCAGTAAAGAGATTTGCAGTTTAAAATTAAGATTATAAAAATTACTTGGACACTTTTCCAAAGCAGTTGGAGATGTGTGAGTAATAACAGGAGAACAATGATTAAATCCAGACAGCTCAAGGACCTGGAGCTGTGAGATGGATGCTGTTTTTGAGTCACCTCATTGAACTATTTTCTGTAGTTGTTAACCTTCTCTCAGAATGGCTTGGTAGCAGCTAAGAGCCTGGGCATGTTTAGGGATTGTTTGAAATAATTTTTGTGCTGCCAGAAATCACTGATTCCTCTTGCCTTCAATTCTGCCTACATGACATAGTAGGAAAAATAGTTGAGCCAAAAATAGAACATTTCTGTGGGCAAAATTCAGCCTCCGTGGCAACAGTTAGACCACACTCGGATCAATCTGCCATTCAATGAAATCTTTTATTTATTTCATCGGAGTTCGCTTTAACTGCAACCAGCTTACATGGATTTAAGTTTTACTGCCTTTCTGCAAGGTGGGAAAACAATACATAGCTCATTTTAATACTGACACTAAATTGAGCTACCCTAAGCTAAGAGAAGCCCCGAGCAGTAATAGAAAGAAGGCCTTAGTACCAATGGATTTAAAAATGGTTAGAAATCCTCACAGAATTATATATATATAATCTACATAGACACTACACAACTGCATTCATGTTTTTGTTTTAATTAAAATTATTATCAAATAAAAATTTGATTCAACCAGTTCCATCTTCCTTTTGCAGAAACAGAAAAGTCTCAAGCCTATATTCTTTTTCATAGTATCAGGAAAAAAGTGTGCTGGAAAATAAAAAGGCCTATGTTGCATCACATTCTTTAAGAAAAAGATGGTGCAATATTAAAATGAAAACTTACCCCACACTGCCATGAAAACAGCAAAAAAGACAGTAGCTCCATTGTCAAAAAGGTGGGTTACCTGAGAGATATATTAATAATGTGATCAATTTGTGATAATAAGCCTTTATTTTCTATTTTCACCTACTAAAATTAATGTGATCATGAGTTTAGCTGGCCTGACAATCCTGAGGATCCTTCTCTTGACATGTGAAATCCACCTGTGAATTGACAGGACTATTTGCCAGCCTGGCCTGGGACTGACCCCTGCCAACACCAGGTGTGAGCATCATTTCAGACTCAAGGCATTAATTTTATGGATCCACATACAGAGGATGGATGAGAAGATAAAGACTGATGTCAAGGACACCGTAACACATAGCTCTAGGACATGACCTCTGAGACTGCTGAATGTCTAAGTGCAAACCACATTCAGATGTTTTACAACCCAAACTAAGTATTGGTGAAAGACAATGTTAATGTTGGCTGAACTTGATCTGTCCTTTCAAGATTTTATCTACCCAAGCTCACTAAAGACAAATGCAAAAGGCAAAATTCATGCTTTTACCAGGAAGCATCTCTGTTTGCATAGCCTAAAACATACCTTGGCATAAATGCAGCTGTCCGACAACCTCATGAAGGGGCAGTATTTATCACATATAGGACACATTATGATATCTGTAGCTTGGCAGACTTCTTTACTGGAAAAACAGAAAACACAAAAATTAATAGCTTGATTACTACAATAATCTGGGCAACAATCTGTCTTAAAATGGATTGACAGGCTTTGCTGATATTCAGTTACTTATTGAACAAAACCGGTCTGTAACTGAAGCCAAGACGTTCATAACTGCATGTGTATAATGAACATTTGTTGACTGTCTAAGACTACAGAGTTTACAGTCATAACTGCAGAGTGCAGTTCTCCAGGGACAACCTAGCAGAATCTCTTAACCATTTCCAGCTACTCCTTGAGTCAGAGTGACCTTTGGTAGGAGGAGGTTGAGCATAACAGCAGACAAAGTTCAGTTTGACTTATTCTTGCGACTTAAGTGCACAAAAACTTAAGAGATGCAGCTCTCAGCAGAAGGTCCAGGGTTTCTTCATCTAAGAAATACTTCTCTGTGTGGATCTTTGGGAAAGGCCTTATAGAGAGCAAAAATTCCCCACTCTTGTGCTGGTCTGTTAAAGAGTAATGAAGGGCTCTACTTTTTCCCTACTTATTTCTGAGTTGCCAGCACCATTAGCAACTGGAATTGGGCAGGAAGCATTTCCTTTCATCCCAAATCAAGAGCATAAAACACGGGAAGTTTGATACTGGGTACCTTATGAGAACTATGCAGTCTTTTCTTGATTGTTCATTCAACAGTTCAAAATGAAATAATTAACAGCTTGTGGGAAGATCTCTTAAATTATTCATAATAACCCATAGCTGCAATTTCTTTATAAATGTTCCCACGTTACCTGACTTGGCAGTGATTCAAAGTGGTGACTCCATACAAAAAGACAAACAATCCAATGAAGGCAGCTGGGAAGAGCATCCCTGTGTACCAGCCTAACCAGGCAAAGTACAGCCCAATTTTCTCACCAAAGTACCGTCTGTTTTAAAACACAACACAGCAAAGTTACCTGCTAATTAGAATAATCTACTTAATCTTGCTCATTAGTAGGAAAAAATATTTCTATCATATCTGAAGAATAGATTAAAGAGAAGAAAAAGCCTTTAACTAAACTTCTGAATCCACACTGAGGGACCTACCTCAGGAATGAACTTAAAACATTAATTTAAAAATTAAATAACCACAATTTACAGTTAGATAAATGGAGACCTCACAAAGGAAACACTGAGTTACTTTTATAAAGCTAGTTCTTTGTATTCTGGAAATTGATGGTCTGCTTTGCCTTTTGGCTATGTGACTGTACTGCCCAAATAATTGCATTGAAATCAGTTATATCCCTAAAACTTCTATAACAGCAAAAAATATTTAAGCTCAAATTATTTCTAAGAAATCAATTAACCAGAGTTTGTTCTCCAATACAGTTTATTTTCATTTAATTATTTATTTTCTTAGCTGCGTTCCTGGACCACTAATTTCATGATTCTACTGCAGTGGAAAGTGAAGTGCAAGTAATGTCCATCATCTTGCAATGATTTGAGTAAAGTAGTCTGAGTTGATCCTGATTTATGGGATATATTGCTCAAAAACTAGCAGCAAAGTAGCCAGAAAGTTTGTTTTGCTACATATTCATTAGCACTTTTCCTCCTCCCAAAACAATCAAACCCTTATATATGTGTTAAAGAACACATCAAGTACACAAAAACCTGCTGAAGAGGAGAGAAGCATCAGCAGCAGAGGAGCAGGCTCGTGTATTGTCCTGTGTCTGATGTCTTGTGCACAGTAGGCTGAGATTTTAGGGGATTATTTGCAAGATTGGTTTATAAGAATGAGGAAAGATGATACACTTGTGTTTCAGAGACTTTACAGACAACTTAAACTTGCATATCCACTCAATTTGAAAATAGCTGCTGCTGGAAACCCACTTTCACCCTAATGATGCAAATTCTGATCTATCCAGATAATAAGTGCAGTGAGCCAGCACTGCTGGCTCCTCTATGCTATCAGAGAACATTGTTGGCCAAACTTTCTCAGTGAGAATGGAAAGACCTAGGACTGTCTCTAGCGCTGGATGCACTGGAGGACACTTGGTCTGGACTGCACAAAATTAGCAGTTTTCAAGTTGTTATTAAAAATTTCCAGTGTGAGAAATTCTGGCCTGAGCTCATGCTCTGCTGGAAGATACTGACCTGCAGTGACTATTTTCATTTGAGTTTACCAGCTCTGTATAAGAACCCAAATATTGTAATTTTGTTTTTATTCTTCTGTCATTTAACAGAGACTCAAATTCACAGGCTAAAAAGATAGTAAGCTAACAATAACATGCTCAGTTCTGATAAGGGCAGCAGGCCTGACTGTAAAAAACCCATACAGCAAACTGCTTTTTAAGATCTAACTTAAGAGTATTAATGAAACCTTTGGCCTGATTATTTTCCTGACACCTACGATATCAATCTGTGCCTGCACCTCCAAAAAGGCAAACTCACATTTTGAGCTTACTTCCACTAAATATTTATGACCTATTTTTCTCCATGCACATAGTTCAAAGTAGTGAAGTCAACCTAACCTTCATCAAGTGTTATTTTTTCACTTCATTCCCTACGCTCAAGGATGAATGCTTCCTCGTTTCAACCCTCTAGCCGAGAAGCATTAATAGCAAAAATCATCTCTTATCCTGTTGAGCCCTTCAATCTAACAGTGCAAATCATAGTATTATTTTTGATTTAGAGATCAAACACCTTCATCCTAGATGAACACCCAAGCAAGGTTCAGTGTGTGCATAAAGAAGACTGTCCATGATGAGGAGCAACCCATCTCTGAAAAGTAAGGAAAAGGCATCTGAGCCGGGTTTTAAAAATAAATGATGTTGACATTACTTTGATACATATTGGTTTAAATATGGAGAAACAGCCTCAATATTCCATTGCTGCCCTTTGCAACACAGCTGGTATTCCACAGGCACATGCTTTACTGCTGGAATTTGCATCTGGATCACGCTAATATATCATGTCTTCTGGCCCCATAGTTAGCATATTTCTCCTTTCAGTCTCTGCTCAGATACCACTCAGTTAAGTGCTATGGAAACAGATTATGCCAGTAAGAAGGTGTTTGGAGGCCTCTCTAGGTGCCGTATTCAGAGCAGTTCTACATTTATTCCAATATGTAATTCAGCTGGACCATCATGACCCTCAGGACATGAAGAGGGTTTAGAGATATCTTTGTCACTCCCTTCAATTTGCCCCAAATATTTGTTTGAAGAACAAGCTCTTTGTTTCTTCTCTTCTTCTGTCACTATGTAAAGAACAGAAATTTCATATAGCTTGCCTCACTGACTGCAGCTCTCTCTGAGCCAGAGCTCAGCAATCTACACAAGGAATTCCAGAGGTTTTTTCTAGAATGCATCACTGTGCATTACTTATGCCTAAATCTCACCTGTTATCATCCTGCTCATTTCAAGTCCTCTTTGAAATCTTCCAGCATTGATAACATTCTTGTGTTCTTGTTAACTTTGCTAATTTATTACTATCCAATTTTTCAGGTTATTAATATGGACAGAAAAAAATTGTTTGAATCTTTAATGGTTCTCCCACAGAAAATTTTCTCCACAACTAACCTAAAAAGCAGAGACATAAAAAACCCCCAAGCACGCAATAGAATAATCCATTTCTCCTATCCTTCTATATGCTGTATCCTCAAAATAATAATAAAAACATAATTTCAGCTTCTCAGCTGTAAGCTAGCCTGTATAATAGCCCTTCAATACCATTTACCTTAACGGTGAACTGTATATCCCCTCAACCCCTTCCAATGGTAGAGCTATGTCTTAATTGGGTCAAGATTTCAATATCAATATTTATCAATAAGGCTCATTTTTGAAAATTAGTAAGCTACAAAGTCTAATTTCAGACCTATGAAATGTGATATTGAATTATCCTGTGTTTAATGACCTTCATTATAGGATATTCTGCTTTCAGCATGCCTAGAAGGAAGTAATGGATCTAGAATACAGACAGATAAGGGCTCAAGCCAAGAACCTATCTGTTTTCATTAACCCTTTTGCAAGTAAGAATGAAATCCTGTACAGAACTTTCTACATCACAGAAACTAGAGCTTTCCAGCAGGTGTTTTGGACATATGAAGCTCTCACATCAGAAGCAATGGGGTGGGTAGGAAGGCTTGACAGGAGACTGAAAGGGAGTAGTCAGCTTGCGGTCAAGACATTTAATGGAGCAAAATGCAAGTTGCTCAGGCATCAGCTTTTGCTTCCAGGCTCATTTAGATAGCTTTATAATCACTTAAAAACCATCGTTTTCTCCCTCTGTTTTTGTCCTGTGAATTACCTGCACAGGCAGCAGCAGGAGCAATTTGTGCACAATCAAGAGGGAAACAGCTATGCACGGAAGTGTGAAGGAGGTGATCCAAAGTCCCCAGGAATCATTGTAACTGTTTCCATTGATTTATATGGCCCAGAGCATATAAATATAATAAGTCCTGTTTCTTTCCAATTACAATCAATTCTAAGGATCATAAATTGTTCTTGTAAAGTATCTATGGACACTAAATTCCAAGTGATGTATAATTAAAGGCATGGTACCACATCTGTTGAATAACGGATTGGCTTTGTAAATTATGCCAAGTCTGTGCCATCATACTGCCACATGTTTCAAAGCAGAGTGGAAGCAGAATCATGCAATTTCCCTCAAATTACTTTTTCTCATTTATTTTTAGTGACTAGTATCTCCATAACAGCCAGCTGATGAGATTAAATGAAATCTGGGAGCTGCCAAATTGGCAGCACAGGAGATGGAAACCTCATTTTAACAGCTAAGAAAAAAATAAAATAGCACAGAAGTACGAACATTTTCATTTACCATTGTGGCAACTTGACTTTAAAGTAGGAATATCATATCTATTAATGACATAATTGTACTATCTACATCTAATTTACTTCTTAGCCTTTCTAAAGCATAATGTCAACTAGAAGCATAAGTTCTGGCCAGATGTCTGTGGAAGAATCAACATCCAGCCACTCCTTTTGTACAGATGACAACACTAAATCCTTCAAGCACAATCCCACATAACTCTTATTATGGGGGAAAAAAAAAAAGATTTTCCTGCTGTAGAACTGACACTGAAAAAAGCTTCTTTTTAAAGTGTGCCTGCTGAGATGCTTTACAGCAAAATGAACAGCAGGTCTTGCTGGTGTTATCAGTTCTTCAAAGAAAAGTCTCCACCTCTGTAGACATGGGAACTGCTGAGAGTGGCAGTAGACATGGAAGATTCATTCACAGATGCCGGATTACTCACATTTCTTTAGCTCCTCCTAAATCTTCAAATCCTCTGAAAATTCTGCAGGAGCTGAGGAAATGTGAGTAATCCAGCATCTGTGAAGTGAGAAGAAAAAGGCATCCCCGTCTCTTATTGTGTCACCCCTCCTTCAGTGAATTCATCACAGCTGTGGATGTATTCTAGGCAGCAAATGGCAGACTGGGCTGGTGCTGCAGCTTTGGACCTGGTGAGTTTGGTGGCTTGTGACTCAGGCTGCTGTCAGTGCTCAAGGATTCTCACAACTGCCCCTGTCTCTCTCCTCTTTGGGTAAACACCTACTCTCAACAACCACAGGACACTCATGACCTCAGATAGGGGGTCTATAGCAATTGCCTTTTCTTTTTTTTTTTAAAATAGATTTTGAAAAATCTGATGAAAAAATAAAGCTTCTTAAAAAATCTTTAATTTTAAACCCAGGCTACTCAAGAAGGCTGCTATCAAGGTCCAGAATAATCATATCTCTAACATTGCCTATTCTGTTACCATTTATTCTCATACTTAAAAAAAACCTTTCAGATGCCTGATCATAAAATTAAACCAAACATCAGATATTGCCTCAACAGCACTTTCACAAAGAAGTGATGAAGAACAGTAGCCCTGGCTACTATGTACAAATGATTAGGAAACTCTATAGAGATAAGTTGTTTATACTGTGATATTAATATCTTATTGTGTACTGAGAAATTGAAAGCAAAAACCCCCTTCAGTATAACTGCTGGCTCCTTTATAAATCAGCAATTTCTATTGTGTAATTTGACAAAAATTCCATATTTCTATCCAGTGTTTTAAAAAAAGAAATAAAAAGCTTTTGGGATTGGATTAGATCAGATTAGATATGAGATTTAATAAATTATTTTGTAAAGCACTAAAAAAATTACATGACTCAGTAAAACTTTTTATTATATTTCTTGGTGAACTTTTTTATCCATGGAAGTGAAACTCTCTGTTTTATGAAATGGATAGGTTTTATACGGCCTTAATCAGTAACACTGTCTGTCTCCAGGGCCACCCCCTACAAATCTTTCATCTGGAAACAATTTTGAGAATAAATAAAAGCAAAGTTTTCTCTTAGTTACAGGACTTAGGAAAGAGGACATTAATATGCTGGACCAATCGCATGTCATGGATGACCCTTCCTCGTGGCCAGTGTATCTTCAGATGCTCCTGATACATCTGAAGACTTTATTAATAGGCTCTTGTAGCTCCATATTCCTCTCTTCAAGTAGAAAAAGCCCATTACTGTCCAATAATAGTTCTGCCAACACGGTAACTAAAGGCTCTGTCTCTCTCTATATGCGTAAGAAATATGTAATCCTCTATCAGGGCTTGTAAGGCTATTTGAAAGCATTATTTAAAAGGACTATGAGAACTTGGAATCACATCTCAGCTTCCTCAGTGTTTTCTTCTTTGCAGACTACTTCCAAGATGAGTAAAACTCCAGACAGTGGTGATGTAGCTGGTCTGAGTTAAAGGGCAGTGGTACAGAGGAGACTTCCACCACCAGTGTTGCTGAACACAGTAGCTCACTCAGCAACTGTAAGCTCTGCTCTGTGACATGGAACTTCATCCAGAGCTCGTTCTGTGGCTGTTTTTTTGGAAGAAGAGGGTCTAGTTGATGGGAGCCTGTCTTTCACCAGAGCCGTTCTCCAAGGAGGAAGAACTCCTCCTGTGGACAGATGTCTAATCAAGTATATCCAGCCTCCACAGATTTCTCTCTTCCTTTTTTACTCTCTTAAATATTTTGCAAACACTTCATTACAAATTATGGTGTCAGGAAACTCTAGAAGGAAACTTCTTTCACTTTCAGGTCCTTCTACAAACTCCTCTATAAATATTTCTTTGGATGTAGTGGCACCATGAACTAAAGAGTTTCCCATGACTTCAGGATCAGTTTTTAAAAACCACATGAATTAACTGAGCTTTTCATGGTTTTGTCAGAAGTGAAACAACCCGTGCTCAAAGCATCTATAATGTGACATAATAAAAGCAGATGAGTCTTACCTTACAAGATCCAGTGGCTGGTATTTATACCACACTCCCCAGGAAGCCCAGCACTCATAGAGCAGATGTCTGTGGTTTTCTGCCCCATGGGTTTTTATTGAGTTTTTACTTCTGTAACTTCCCTAAAATACAAATCTGGACATTAATGAATAACAGCAGCAAAAGAATATTTAAGAAATCTCTCTTACAAGCAGTATGGATAACACAATTTATGCAAACTCCGTACTTGTGCTACAAAAGCTAAATATGACATTAAAAAAATAACAACTGATGTCACTAAGATTTGAGATTATTCTTCCTAAGGTATTTAAAATAAATTATATTAAAGTCATAGGCTATAAACGCAAAGAAAATCTTTGGAGAATCTCAAAAAAAACCCCAGAGAATGATGGTTTTTCCTCTCTGAAAACATACTGTGATATCAACTCAAATAGTTTTTACAGAATAGATCCAGAACAACTCTCTTTACTCATCTCTTTTTGCAAGAAAATACCCCTAATTTTTCCCCAAGGAAAAAAGCATTGCTAAATGGAAGCATGTCAGAGGCAGACACTAATAAGATTGAGGATAAATGCTTACACAATTAAGAACTCATTTTGTGGGAAATGTCTGTTCAAAAAGAAAAAATAATCTGAGAAAAGTACCTCATGAAGAGGAAATGCAGCTTCATAGGAGCCATTACTGAGCAATCGATTCAGACCTAAGAATCAAAAGTATTCAATTATTTACCAATAGGAGCAGAAAAATTGCTAAGTAAAAAGCAGAACACATTTTCATAATAAACTGGCTAAATGAAGATTGAAGCCTATTGACAGTACAAGATACATGTAGAAAAATTAATCTTTTATAGATTTTGATAACAAAGATTTAATACAAAGTAAGACGTGTTCAAATATTAATCAGAATCTATCATTTATTATGCTGGAGGTTTAAAGATTCATTTGCCAAATCCATCTTCAGTGTAACTTCAGTGAAACTGGAGACCTCACACTAGGTTTAAAGTTTGACCTTACAAAATATTGTCTAACAAAGCTGTTTAGATTAAAAGCTGTATATCTTGGGAGCTAAAAACTTCAGGGAAGGTCTTGACATTTTTGAATTGCAAGAAAATGCTTTCTTCAAGTGTCTCTGGCAGAAAAGGAAAACTTGTATAGCTGAACTGGGCTTTGCTCTGCCCAGTGATCAATGCAAGTTTGTGTTCATTGTAGGTACAGCACAAGCTGACGTGAGGGATTGGGATCTTGCTGTAGGCAGGGACTGCAAGCGTTTGTGCTAGATGCAACGTCTGCTCTGCTTAGAGGTATTGCTGCCCTCATCCCAGCAGCTGAGAAAGAAAGAAAAAAGGGAAGTTTTGGGGTATTTCTTTTCCTCTTCAGGAAAGGTGAGGTTTAAACAGCAGGGAAATGAAATAGACTGCAGAGTTTTATGGAGATTGTCTCTGTGTTTGTCTCTATGTGGTACTCAAGCAGTATGTGCTCTATACCACTTGGCAGATGACCACTGTTTCATATTCTATCCCTCCTCTGTCACTGCCTGCTCTCCTGGATCTGTGTATGTGCTGCTCCAAATGTCCACTCCACTCATTAATTGAAAGTGAAGACACAGTTGTGCGTAGCAGTCTTGGCACTGAGGACATCAATAGTGAACTCCTTTTTGACTTACAGCAACAACAGAGATACAGAGTCTTCCACCTCCCTTAGGGATGGATAGGTATCCAGGGAGAAGCCCTGTAGGCTGAGATGTAGAGCAGCACAAATCTTGCCATCCTTCCAAGCACATTTTTACGAAAGAGTAAAAGTTTTCCTGTATGAGTCTCTCTGCTTCTCCACTGCTCATAATCTGTTCATATTTCTTGTTTAAATCAGCCTCTTCCCTTGCAGAGGTGATAAATCCCATGTGGTGACATGTGCCTGTGAAAGCTGACTGCTACTACACGAAAATGATCACATCTTCCAGGCAAAGCCCCTCCAACAGCAGTGAGTGAGATGTAAACAGTCTAAACTGAGGTGATTAAAAAGGAAGGAAAAAAGCCTGTTATGAGCCCAGGCAGATTTCTCCTTTCTTTTTTTAATCACACATTTTAAAGCACATTGCTCAGTACTTACCAATTTTGTTTTTCCCTTCTTCATATTTCACTCTTTGTAAGATATGGTGTACAATTCTACTTCTTGTAGCATTATTGAAGAAAGTATCTTTGTTGTGTATTATGAAGCTACATGAAAATAAAAACCAAGGGCATTTCAGAAGCATATAATAAGATGTTTAAGGCAAATATTTAGTTCCATTACTTTCTGTGACACTCTAAAAATCTACAGTTTGTAAGCAAGTGCAAGAAGGATTAAAGACTCTTGATTAGGAGATGATTAGCCAGGTGAGATGCTGTCAGTATCAGTATTCATTCTCTAAGAAAGAACTACATGGAGAAGTCTGGAGAAAGACAGAAGATATTTAAGTATTCATTATGGTAAACATCACTTTTAGGTAATTCACCGAAAACCACAAAATTCTTCCACAAAAATTTGCAAAAGCATATCTTTGTAAGTGCAGCAGTAGAAATTGACATTTGATTTCTATTCCAGGCTTTTTGTTATGCTTTACCATTAAGAGTCAGTTGGAAACATCTACTTGGTAAACCACTCTTACTGAAAACTATTACTGAATACAATGCTAGAAATGGAAAGTATTATATACACCTATATTTGGTCCTGGAAGCTAAAATACAGTAGAAAATTAGCTTTCAGAAGACATTTATCCAGTTAAGTATGAATGCAGGTTCAATGTTCAATGGGTTACATGGAATTGTGGCGAGTCTGAATAAATTTTTAAAAAACTCAACACAGCCTGTGGATAGGAGGCAATATTGTTTTCCTCATCTGTGTTTTTGAAGAGCTACAGAATTGAATAAACTGATAAAAAAAAATGTTAAGGTCATAGAGGTGTCAAAGAGAGATGAGTCTGTAGGACAGCACACTAGACAAATACAACTTTAAATGAGATCATCTTAATCAGGAGCTTGGCATGGATTCACGTCACCTTCTCTTTTGCACGATGTGAGATTCACTGCTCAGTTTTCCCCTCAGGTAATTTTATCAAATGAAAATTTGCTTTTTCAGAATGAATCTTTACCCATGGGAAATAATATATGGCTTTGCACCTCCGCAGTAATTTTGAAAAATAAGGAGTCCAACTTCTGGACTTTGAGAACTTCGTATGCTCCCTCTTTATTATCAAAATCCTCAGCTGAATTTTCAATACAATACAATGTGTACATAAGTTCCTTATGGTTTGCTTCAAAGGCGGACAGTTTAAAAAAAATCCTAAAGTAAAGGTATGTAATACAACTTTCTCCAAGAGCACCAGAAGTAATGAAACCTGGTTTTCTAGAGGTTACTGTCTCATGTCTCCTTTGCCACTCCACCCCAGATAATCACAGGCCGTTTCTGTGTCTACAATCTACTCACTACTGTACTCAGTACTCCTGGCTTCCTCCCATATCCCTACTATTCCCAAAGTCCTATGCATGCCCTAGAGTACCTACCTAAAGTAATTTGATTTATGCATATTGGTTGACTACCATGGGCACGCTGATTTACCAGCGGGCTGGTACCCAACAGCAAATACAATTGGCGTCCACTGGCCACTGCCTTTTCTGTACAGAAACAGTTTTGGGCCACTTTTCCATTTCTAGCTGCTGTTACTCAAAAAGTATGTCAGACTGAGCTTATCTTTCAGATGCATAAAGATGTGTAGGTATAAAGATGTATCTTTACAGCTACACCTGTATCAAATTTAGTTGAAAGTAATCAGTACGTAAAATAATAACTATTAAAAGCATTTTGAGAAAAAAGTAGTCATCATGTAAGTCTTAATGCTGATAGAAATTATATTTAAAAAACCCAATCTAAACTCTGAAGCAGGTAGAACAGTGTTGTTTTCAGCTGAAGCTGGAACTCTATATTAGGCTGTTTTAGTAGCAGAAGAAATAAATTAAAAGGCAGGACTAAAACAGAAATGAACAATTAGAGATTTTTCCCTCTTTATTTCATTTTCTTTTACTGACTGACTTTCCAAGATCTCACCTCCCAAAGAGCACTAAATGTTAAAGAACTGTGAAGATAACTTCACAGATATCAAAACAGCACAGCAGTTTTCATTCTAACTTAGCTATGAGTTCTTGTAGGATGAAGCTACATCACCTATCTGGGAATTGAATCACCTTATCTGGGAAACTTGCAGCATGGAACCAGATAACACCTTAATCTATTTTCCTTGTAATACAAGGTTATTTTATCACAACTGTTATCACAACTGTCTCATACTGCAACTAGAGGTAGCCATTTCAACATCTTTTCTGGAGAACTTGTTTAATAGTTTTATTTGTATTTAGGCATTTCTATTTTCATGAGTCATGAATGCAAAAAGGCAAAAATCAAGGATTATGCAAACTTTAAAAACAAAGAAAGAATCACTTGTTTAAAGAAACACTTTAGTCATTTGCATTCATTTGCAAACTTAGCAATTGTGTTATTGTAGCTTTTGAGCTCACATGGGCAGGAAGAAATAACCAGACATGTCTGTGAAGCAGATGTGAACACCTCAGTATAATAACTGCCATGAAGAACTCTGCCTATTCCAGAACTAGCTGAAGCAGTCCTAAAACATGTGAGAATATAAGCTGCAAAGGTTCTGCCCTGCCCAGTCTTGTGCCAGTAAAAGGCATCTGAGGGCAGGGGGAGAGGAGAGGAAGAACTCACCATGATCAGAATGGGCCAAAAGCATGCCCTTGAGTGTTTTCCAAAGTTATTCATGAAGACATGGATGAAGAAGAGCTGCTAGAGTTCAGCAAAGGTGAAAAAGGAGTGCCAGAATGAGTCCTCTGGATGTCTTGGACCATCCCTAACCGTATCATTATTCTGGGATAGAACTGCATGTGGTAAAGTTTAAAAAATAATCCTCACTTATTTTTGAACATAAAAACCATACTTTTTTTTCATTTGCTTAACTCAAATACTCAGGTTTTTTTCTATGAAATTGTCTGTAGAGTAGACTCAGAAAGAGCAGCATCACCATAATCAAGGGGACAAGGACCTCTGGCACAGGAAACAAAAAGAGGCAGACATAAGTGGAAGGCATTGAAAGGTTGACAATAGATCAGCCAGTTGTATCTATGTGTTACAATCTCCCAGTTAGACATTGACAAACTGGGACAATGCCAGGGAGGTTCCAATTTATCTCAAAAATCACAGGAGTTGTTCTTGTCAGTGAGAATCAGGCAGCTCAGTGCAGGACTTACCCCTTTCAACCACCACCCCTTCCTCCCATGCTTTATGGACATTTCTTCCCCCCAGATTTTTGTGCTTCAGTTTGTCTTATTTCTGAATGTGGGTGGTAAATCCATATTCACAGAATAACCATCAAGTCTATTCCATATTCTACAGCATCCAATGAAGAATTCAGAGGAGAGATTTTCTCAGTCTGTGAAGAATCTCACACTTCAAATTTCGGTTCACACGGGCCAGAGCTGAAGACATTTTCAAACTAGGTACACATAAACATTTATCAGACATTACTGAGCTATAAACCGTATAAAGCAGAGGCTTTCTAGCAAGTTTTTTAACCCTTGTTGCTGTTAGGTGGAAGAATTTCCTCAGCTGTTCTGTTTCTGCTGCCCTTGTTACATTTTCAACATGCACAAGGGTTTGAATATTCATAAGAGCAATACAGCTTGTTTTCAGGCTCAGTAAGGGTTTAGACTTTATTTATGAGACTTTTCACTGAAGGTTTTGATCACTTTGTTGCCTCATTTGTAAGACAAAAAATAAATAAGGATTAATATATTATAATTTTTATTACCTGTGAAGTTAATGTATAGGGAGATAAAGCCAGTGATTTGTTCCACAACAGCTATAATCATTAACTTGGTCCTGTAAGTCTTATTTGTGTGAGCTGTCCTTACTCAAAAGGAAAATCCCAATAAAGATAATCAGAGTACTTTTGGAAGGAAAGGTTCCAGAGTTGATCCTTAATTAAAGTCTCTCTTAAAAATGTCATTCTGGAAATATTGCTCTTACATTCATGCTGTAAGAGACATGAAGAGTCAGTGAAGGTTAATTGCTTTGAAACTATATTTGTAGCCTTCTTAACTAGACTCTGAACTGGAAATTTCAAACTGTCTTTCCATGGATAGCAAAGCATAGCAAAGCCAACTGTTGTCTAAAGAAAGGCCTCAAATTAGTAGAAACTCAACCAAGAAAAAATTACCAATGAATACCTGTTCATACACTCTCTTTGGTAATTTTGCAGGTTGTACAAACCCTTTGAGGGTAAACTTAGCTCTTGAGTCTTTGAAAACACATTTGAAAAAAAGTGAGTTTGCTTTTCTTGCTTTATTTTACTTTATATATTTTGGGAAAGCAAAAGGCAGGAAAAGGCTATTTTCTGCTTTGCTGGTAAGATATAAAAGCTGAAAGCTGAGCACCCATGGTCTGGTGACAAAGCTATGAAGGGAGGATGGATCCGTGTGTCTTTGCACCGTGGGATCCACAGACATTGAAACATTTGATGTCTGACACTCACCATATCTAGAAGTGCCTTCTGCTGGAAGCAGTACGAACTAAGAGCACAGATGTTGTTCAAAGGAGTAACCTCTATGTGAGTAGTGCACATAGAGGTTTTCCTGTGTTTTCAGCACAGGAAAAATGCCCAACCTTCTGTACTCCCAGGTAAATCACTGAGCCAACAGCCAAACTGTTGTTGGCTGAGGAAATAGCAGGTTTTTAGCTCATTTAACATAGTGAAAGTAAATCACCAGCTGTAGTAGCAGCAACTAGGTGAGCCTGCAGTATTCCCTTGAGAATAGTACCACACGTTTCTCTACTTTATTTATTTGAAAATGGCTATATTATTAGCACTTGCTAATTTTCATTTTGCTTGACTTTTAAGGCTGCAGCTGACTGTCCTGTTTATGTAAAAAGACATTTTTATTAATGGTTAACAGGGGGTTTTCATATCATATGCCTAAAACAGGGTCACTTTGGGAGGAAGAATGTTGTAGTGGCTCTCTCTGTTTCCAAATTGGCACTACAGCCTCAAAACTGACAAAGTAAAATAGAGAGTCGTGAAAGTGCTGAATCTCTCCTCCACCTTCCTCTGCCCTTGCCCCCAGATCAGTCTTCCCCCCAGATCACGTCTTAATTTAAATTGGTTCACTCAGAAATATTCACCTGAGATAGAAGCAGCCTTATGTATTTTTCAGGGATGCTCTGCTTCATTCTATTTGTCAGGCAATTGAAACTTCCAGAACCAAAGAGAATGAAAAAAACCCATTGCAGGGCATGTCCAAATTTGGCAGCACAAAGATTTGTTTGAGAGCAGGATTTATAAAACCATGATTCCTCATTTACAAAAGGCCATTTACAAATGTATAATTATTATACTGTATGTATTTAAACACCAGAATGACCATCCTGATTCAAAACAAGTAAGTGTCCACGCAGCCCTGTGCCATGTCTCCAGTTGCAGCAGCTCCCTGATCTACCCATGATTTTGGGGTAAGGTGGCTCAGGCGAATATGGGCCCAGATCGTCTTGGTAGAGATGGGGTTTGTTAAGATCAATTTGAACATCAAAAAAAGCTTGAAAAGTAGCTCCACTCTGAGAGACACGTATCTTGGAAATCTGTAAAAAATACAAGACTCATGTACCACAAGGGAACATAGTACAAATGAGGATCACTCTGTTAACCTCTGGTATGCAGGGCCATTTTTGCTTAATTAATCAACTTACTATCCTAGTGCTCCTAATTGAGTGAATTTTTAATCTTATTTTCACTAAATAATAAATATTTAAGTGGCTATTCAATTATATATTAGATTAATATTTAGTCAGAGAGTTTATTGCCTTTGAAAGCAAAAACAAAGGGGAAAATAGCTCCTGATATAGAGTTTGAAATCTCTAAACAGCAATTAACGTATTTTCCTAGCTAGTGTACAGTTATCTAAGAAATTGCAGCTAATTGCTACTGTTGCTATTCCTGAGTGACCAGCAGCTGACTACATAAAGTAACTAAGATGTAGTAGAAGAACAACTAAGCATGTCTGATGGTAAACGTTTTTCACATATTGTGCATTCTTGTAACTGATAATTTTCAGAAGAAATGCTATGGTATAAACACAGCCTTTTCCAAGCTGTGGCTGCAGAAAAGAGACACTACTCAGAAGTCTGTCTTGAAAATTATCATTTTGTATTCCACACAATTATTAAAAAAAGTGCTTGGCAGAACTTCTTTCCTCCAAAAAGAGATTTCCTATTGCTTAAGAAATAAGATGATTTTTGGTCTTCTCGTGTACTGACAATCTTGTGATGTACCCTATGAAGTATGCCATAATCCCTTAAAAAGAAAACCTGAAGCCATGCTGCAAAAGCTATAGGCACATTTCACAAATGTTATTCTTGCATTTTCATCTCTGCCTGTTTTGGAGGAAGGAAGGACAGATGGCTAGCAGTACCTCTTAAAACAAACCAAATTTTTTTTTTGGAAAGCTAACCTTTCTCCACATCTGGCCTTTTTCCATCTGAATGGGAAAGAAAAATGCAAAAAAGAAAAAGACCATTGATATGATCTACTGAAATTGCACACACTCATTGTACATCAATATTTTAAAAGTATTAATTCCTATGGAAATAAATTCTGGTCAGGGTTTTTTTCCTAATTATTTTCCTCTCCAGACACAGAATTGTAAATATTGTCAGTTATTTGTCTTTACATGCTTTTAAAAGAAAATATTACAAATGAAGACTGTACTCAGATCATGTTATAAAATCTGTATCAGACTGGGGCCCTCTATGTGGAAGCTGTGGCTAGATCACAAAAGATGAACTGCCTGTTCTTTGATAGTGTGAAAGACGTCTGAAGCTATGGAGAAAGGAAGAAATAAGGAATTTTATACCCAAATTGCAATATTTTGACAAAATCAAACACAGCCAAGCTGATATGAATATTTAAGGAATAATATTTCATAAAATGAAAAGCACATAAAACTGGGAAAAAAAGGAAGAATTTGACAGCCTCCAAGTAGGGCATATGGCAAAATCTACTGTGAGGCCATGGAGATCTTATCTGAAAACTAAGAATATGGAGTTTTATGCTTCCAAGATGGTTGTAATTGTGAGTGATTTACTTCATGGTCATTGAGCATGTCTTGGATAAACAGTGATTTATGACAACACAGAAATCTGAAATATTTTCAACTGTGAAAAGTACGTATCTTGCTCTCCAGAAATACTTGTACGATATCCAGAAAAATCCTCATTAGTGCAATTAAAAGACTGATTATATATTTTAGGCTCCTGTGGGTATTTCTCAAAGAACAGTTGAATGCACTTCCCACTCATCTCTTCCTCTCACTTAGGATTCTAGATTTGCAGGAAGACTTTACAGCTTTTACTCTAAACTTATAACTCAAAATCTGTACCTAAGTTCTGACAAAAAGCAGACGCTAGCGACATTTTTCAGCTACCATCTTAATACAGCGCAAAAGGACCAAAAGCCTTGCATTTATTCTGCATTCTCTGAGGACTTCAAGAACTGAATGAGTTACAAACACTTCCTTTGCTCAAAAAATGTCCATATGTTCAATGAAAATTCTTAACACTGAGGTCAGCCAGCTGAGCACTGGTGTGATACAGGGACCCCTCCTGTCCTGTACCTGTTCTCTCTGAATCAATTTTGGCACAACTGTGTGATGGAAGTGGATGCAGAGTCACATCTAAAGGCCGAAGAGTAGGAAAGAGATTGTCACTGTTCTAGCCTACAGGATGATGTACTTGTTAAAGACTGAACTCTACAAGTAACTACCCATGACAATTATGTAGCTTCCAGTACAATTACTTTGTATTGGCAATATGGTATGGTAAGAGCACTCTATCAAAACCTTACCACCGAAAAAATGCAAGCTAAATTATCTTAACATTGCTGTAGATGGCAATTCTTCTTTTCAGCATCTCAAGAACTTCGTGATTATTTATCTTGACATTCCTAAAACAATATTGTGGGTCTCTGGGTTAAAAATTGAAACACCTGCGTGCAACTCACTAGACAAATATTGAAGAAGACGTTGTATTTCAAAATTCTAGCGAAACAAAACAAGACAGACATAGGCAAAAGGCTGAAGCATGACAGGAACATCGCTGATGTCAGAGCCAGCATCTTTTGGGAGAAGGAGGCCAGCTCAGCCAACATTTTATAAGCCCTCACACACAAAAAAAGGAAGATTACACACAGAAAGCTAAGCAGAAAATGTCAGGCCTGCCAGGGAGTAAAGTTTCCAAGTCTGCAATGATGTTAAAGAATTGCCAAACAACAGCAGGAGTGTTAATGACATTAACACTACTTAATAAACTGCTCCTGCCAGTTTACCAACATGAACATGAGCAAGGCAGAAGAATGAAAAAAAATACTCTGGTTCATATATGTCAATTCTCCTTTCAGCCACAAAAACCCTTTCAAAACAAACCACCAACCCCTTTTTTATGTGCAGTAATTTTGGGGAAAGTTAGCAGTTAATATTGCTGGTAATAAAAACATTCATGCTGACATCCCAATTTATTAATTTTTTATTATCATTGGTCTATTCTCAAACTAATTTGCACCTACTCTTCCTCTTGTAGGGCACAATAACTGACCCGTCTCTGTGTCAAACAGACTTCTATCAAAATTTCCCTGGAGTTTTGCACCTGTTCTTGTTTTTCTGCTGTACTTGGAAAGATGCCATTTGTGGCAGAGATTTATTTTATTCATTCTTATTGCAGCTAGTAAATAAAGTCCCTGAAAAATTATTCATTCAAAATGAGGTATTTCAGAGCTGTATCAACCTGACTTCTCCCTGAATAAAACCACATATTTCAGAATTTTGAGCTACCTGTAATTCCTTCTGTCTTTTAGTATCCTCATCAGTGCTGCCTATTCTTTGTGGTTTTGCTCTCAGTCAACAATTGTTTCCCATATTACTAACACTGTAGTTACCCATAAGACATCCAAAATTTGACACCCCTTAAATTCCCTACGAGTTCTGAAGGTTACGTAGGGCTTTCTCTGTTCTGCATTTTGCAAGCGAATAAAGGCTTCTTGTAGGCAAATGATTTCTCTGACATTTGTGCAACACTGGTGCTATTGGTATGCTTGGAAAAGTGCCACTGATAGGTCTAAACCCTGCCATTTTGCAAGCAGTTTTGCTTCCATAAAAGTAGAAGAGACATTCAATCTAATTGACATTGTTTGTTTTCTTTACAGTTCTGTTTATTCTACAGTCGTAACTAGGAATGAAATGTGAGTATCAGTATTTCAACCATCAGTGATGAAGGACTGATTTTGATTATGCTAAAGACATAGAAATGTTGAGAAAAGAAGTTTTAGTCACATCTTTAAGTGAAAAAGAACAACTGCAATTCTGGCCTGAGAGAAAATAGCCATCTGACTACTTTAGGGACATAATTGAAATTCCAGTGAATTAAAAGGAGCTTTCCCATTGATTTCCTTTAGCTTTGAGCTGGACCTTTAATTAATAGAAATGCAGACTTGCTATCTCTCCCTTCTGTGAAAAAGGACTAATATGAAGGCACTAATCCTTAAGACATTAACTAAGAAATCGATTTTTTCCGAGGTGAATCCAGAAGGAAAAGCTTTCATCTTGCAGCTGAGATACGATAGAATACTCACTGATGGATCCTTTGTTGGCTGAATGGAGCAGTATAGCAGTCATTCTCCTCCAGATCTGGCAGTGTCTCCTTGTCCAGTTTCATTGGCTTTCTGGGTAACCATCCTCGAAACCTGCTTATCTGTTTCTCGATCCTGCAGCACATGATAAGTTTGAGCATTTGAGATAATGGTTTTTTTCACTACATTATGAAGCATATGTTGTCAAACCAGGCCACCTAATGTTTACAACTAGAAAAGGTGCAACATCTTTTGACTTTTTTTGAGGCAGACCAACTTATACAAGCTGAACTTGATTATTAATAACCAGCTTTCTGCAGAGGAGCATTTATTTTGTCTCAAGAGAAAAACAATGCTGATGGTACATGCTGCCATAAATCTTAGTAAGCCCAGTGAGAACTTTTCATGTCTCTAAACCTTTATTTCTCAGATTTTCAGTTAGTTTAAAATTCAGGCTCAACTGACATTAGATTTTTGCCATCTAAACATAAGAACAGTGGAGATTATGACAAAGATCTTTGGCAGCTAAACCCCAGCAAGTTACATCCCATTACTGCTCTCTGTATGGATTCTTACCTTGCAATTGATGCTATTTAAAAATAGGCTACTTTGTTCATTTCGTTCAATTGTAGTTTCTTGCAATACTACAACCTCCATGAAACCAGAACCCTGGGTGTATAGGCTAACAGGTGACTGCTATGCAGATTCTTACATTTGGAAGGTGGAAGCCAACAATGGTTGATCTGGAGCGAGGGTAGATTTAACTACAAGTGCACTCATGCAAAGATACACAGTGAAATGAAGCGAAGAATCAGACCTCATTGGAGAAGACAATCTAGACCAAATTCAAATCCATACTAGAGTGTTATAATGAAAAACACCTAAGAAAGCTAAGATATGTTTAGCACAATAAGCCCTACTCCCTCAGACGTTCCTAACAGCTCCAAGTCCTAACCACTGATCCCTGCAAGAATCACAGACTACAAAGTGTGGAGTGTGCCCATATTTCAGTCACTGGATGAATGTTTCCAGAAGTGGAGCTAAAGGGCAAGAATTGACTTCCTTTGAACTTAAAGTTCAGTTCTGAATGAAGCTCAAGGACTGGAAATATGGTTGGGGGGTTTTTTGTTTTTTTTGGTTTTTTTTTTGTTTTGTTTTGTTTTGTTTTGTTTTTTTTTTTTTGGGCAGAACGAACATAAGAACTCTGTGACCAGCAAACACTGATACCTCTGCACAGTCAGTTTGAGAGAGGAAAACTCATACCCAGGGGTATGGGGAAGGGATGTGAAAATGTTACATACTTTCATTTAAAATACATATAGTACTTCCTGGAATATTCAGCCTTCTCCCACCAGGTATTTTTATCTTGGATAAGGAAGCTAATGCTCATTTTTAAACGAGCACATTTCAAAATTGTACCTAAATCAGCTGTACCTGTTTTGGTCCCATTTGTGCATTTCAAACTGGAATAGCATGATGGAGTGAGGGGCGTTGGATGGTTGCATGTGTGTGCAAATTTGTCATCAGGACTGTTTGGAAAAATTGCAATAGTATAAGATTTACACTTAATTAATCATAAACTGTCCATTGGCAGTGTTTGCACTGACCTAGCAGTTTGGAGCACAGGAGGAGGTTGTTCGCAAATGTCTGTGCTGAATGCAGGTGAGATGTCAGATCCCAGGGCTCTAAAGGGCCTGACCAATTGTAACTCTCCAGCTGCAGCATCCAGCCTGGCAGCCTTGAGTTAGTCTGTCTAGCCACTGACAGAAATGCCAAGGGAAATGTTCTCTACAGGGAAATCCCTGTCTTTTGGCCTCTGTTTTTGCCTCTGAAAATTCCATAAGCCCTGTGTTACTGTACATTCAACAGGCTTAGTGTGTCTGGGTATGGAAAAGGGAGGAGGAATCAGGAAGAGGGTTTTTCTAAATATCCTGTTCCATTCTTGTTAATTAAACTCGTTTGAATTCTCTAAGCTATTAACACTCCTGCCCATCTGCAATCTTTTCGCATTCATGCTGCAAGTCAATGTGCACATTTGAGATACTGCCTGCTGCTGGTTTATCACACCACACAAGCACAGCACAAAGGGACCGAGTGCTTTCCCCACTTAACAGCAATGCATTATTCATGCTGGCTTCTCACTGAGTGTACCCAGAATTTGAGTGGTTTGCCATTCCCAAGACTCAGATTACTTGGCATGCTCAGTCAGCCTGCTGGCAAACTGGTCTGAAAAGGTTGCAAAACGTTACTGCAAAGCACAGAACATGCAGTACAGCCTTCTGCAGGAAAAACACCCCCCCAGCTATCTCCTCGGAAAAAAAAAGACCAAATTTTAAAATTTCCTCCAGCTCATTCCAACAGTGCCATCAGTCAGCAGTGCAGGTTTCGTACGCTACAGGAGCATCTTGCAAATGGAAAAAGCTGAAAGAGTGGTGTTGGTGCTAACAAACACAGACACACAGTGTTAAAAATCTATTTTTTTAATCACTTCTTCAAGGCTAATCCATGCCTCATTTTCCCCATGCTCAGCTGAACAGGGGAACGGTGTTTGGAAAACAGTGGGACCTACCCAGGAACAATGGGGTGCATGGAGTGATGAAGAGGGAGCCGCTTCACACAGTGTCTCAGAGTCTCTCCCACTTCAATCCTGCCCCTGCTCTTCAAGTCTAGTTTTGACTCAGCACCCTCTTTCTAAAGATACATACTGTGTTTAACTCCTACAAAGCGTTTCTCAAATAATTTTAAAGAAACTGTTTTCTCACCATAAAGTGGGGTAGGGATAGAACCGTTTTTCAAAGGAAAGAGAAAGTTAGGAAAATAAAAAAAAAGTTTTTAATTGAGACTGATTCTTATGAGTGGGTTAGGTTTCATGGAACTTTATGCATATTGTGGTGCTAGCTGTTGTATTAGTTTAGTTTTTAACCACAATGCAGGTCCTGTATAGGGATCTGATACTCCTCCTTTCCTTTAAAGTAGGGGAGTTTTGTAACTTGAAGTTTTGAGATCACTAGAATTTTTCAGAGAGAAAATTCAAGTCAGGTTGACAAATTGCAAGAGATCTGCTCTGGGCTTTGCCTTGTGGCTGAACTCTCTAAAATAAATTTTGCCCAAATGTCAATACAATGTTTGTATTAACCTAAAAAAATGGACAAAGGCTTTGAGTACTTTAATCTACGCTGAACTAGGAGTAGAAGAAATAGATACTTTTATTGAAGCCATATATCTAAGTTTCACATAAGTTAAAATAAAGCTGAATATGTTTTCTTTTTTCCCCACTGGGGCTATTCGGTTACAGCTTTTCTGCCTCAAGTAGCTCTTTATAGATCTGAACATAAAAATGGAATTTAGCCAAGTGTTCTCATCACTCAGGACCTAAATACCAGAAAAAGATCATACCTCTTCCCATACTGCCTTCAAATTGCATCCTGACTCATAAGAAAATGGACATGAAGCAAAACTTCATATGACACATATAAATGATAGAATCTTCATCTTCTCCTTCCTACCTATTGCTTTAGTCAAAGCAGCCATGTCTTCTTTAAAGTCAAGACCAATTCCAAAGCTAACAGCCGCTATAGTATCTATTGTAAAGTGGCAATGGAAAGTGGGGCAGCATCAACAAGTTCTGGAAGATTTGTGTGCATCTGTTACCCTGTGCCAAAGAGGGATAAAATGACTTAACTCTGCAAAGTGCTCGTTTGGTGCTTACTAATATGAAAAGGAAAATTCTATAATGTGGTATCAATGCTGGTACTGTCAAGTCACCAGCACACTGTGACATAACTTAATATACAAAATGCTTTTTAATATGCTCATACTGCAGAGTGATCATCCCATGCATGTATATGTATCAACGTTATGTGCAAAATGGTATGGCTGTTTATTCCAAAATGCAGATTTTTCAAATTTAATTCTTCTCTCGGAGGTTCTTGGCAATATTTCCACTGACCTCAGTAAATCAGTAGATCAGGTGCTAGACCCCTTTGAAAACTGCATCAGCAGTACCACGGCATTAAATGCCACACACAGTGAGATAGATAAATGTAGATATATAAATGATCTGGTTTTTGCCAAGCCTGTATAATTTTTAGGTGTTTTGGAGATATTTTCATTTAATTTTTCAAGGCATCAAAACGAACATGCAAACTGCTGCAGGGAAGGAGTTTCATTGCAGCAAGTCAGACATAAACTGGGCATCAAGCATAGCCTTAAAGATATTAATAATTGAATGAAAGCACTTCAAAGATTCTTGGAAAATACATATCTCTCAAGCTCAGTTCATTGCCTTCTTGTCTACCAACAAAATACTAAGCATCCCCACAGAGGAAGCAATAAATAAATAATGCCATCACTATTACAAGTAAGCAAGGTTCATGGAAATGAACCTGTAACTGTGGTACTTTAACCCCAAGAAACTCCTTAATGAGCTACATGAAAAGAAGGAGATATAGCATTTGCACTAACATACTTCAATTTCTTTGAAGACTGTGAAATGCAACTTCTCTTTGGTGTTTTTTTTGCAGATGTCCTAGTGTGTAATCACTCCCTTCATCCTTTCTACAAACACAACTGATAAACTTTTCCTTCCAGCTTGACTTTAACCATTATTTTTGTTCTTGGGTCCAAATGAACATAAACTCGACTGGCATAAGAATTTTACTCACCTATTCATGAACTTGTATCGGCGGTGCAGGTAATAGATTTTTCTCCTGGAAGAACAGCAAAAATGAAGCCAGTCGAGAAGAAAACCCATCGTCAGTTACAGTATGAACTAGCAAGGAAGGAAAGGAGATTGAAGACAGAAGCCTGTAAGAGGTGGAGGAAGAGACTAAAAGAGAGATTAACAGAACTGTCACAGGAAGCCACATAGATACTGGTGGCATTTGAATTGCCAGAAGGTCATAATTTTCCCATGGTCTCCTCCTTTTCTGCTATTTGTTATGTGTGAAAGATGGGGATCCAATGTCTTTGGAAACATCCAAAGATGTTTCTATTTCAGAGAAGTTCATAAACTGTTGCAGGAATTCTATAGGACTGACACAAATATGGATAAAGTATCTAACATCTACTAGTGAATTATTAAAGCTGCATTTGGTGAAACACAAGGGGGAATCACTTAGAAAAGCCAGGAAAGCTGTACCTTATGCAGCAATATGCTGTAACACGTGCAGTACCAAGCAGGTCGGTGATCGCTGTTGGGATAATATCCCTTGAAACAGAATATAGGCTACACAAGCAAATGCACATGTGCTCAGCACCCCGCCAAGTGTGCAGCCACTCCCTCTGCCCCTCATACAGACTGGTTTCTGTTGTCAGTGCAATAAGCCATGTGCCAGAGCAAATGATGAGCAAGGGAGCAGACAAGGGGACACAAGCAGACACATGCTGAACTCACTCCCAGCCTGCCTCCTGACCAGCCCTGCAGTGCAGAGCAGCCCCTAACCACCATGTGTAGATCCAGGACAGGGAGTCCACCTCCTGTCCCACTCCCCTGCTGGCAGCTCTTGTTCTTCTCATAGATGCCTATCACACCACAGCTGTCAGGATCTGACACATTGCCTTCAGCACAGAGATCACATCTTTATCTTTATTTTCTTTATTAAGAAAATCTGAGTGTGGATTTGGGCCTCATACTCCTTATTGGAAGATTTAGGTGCCTGACCAAACTCTGATTTCCTCCTCCAGAGGCTGACGTCATCCACTGAAGGTCATTGCTAAATCAAGGTGGTTTCTATATATTCTGAGGGGTTCCATTGTGTAATGCAGAACTGCACCACTTCTGGAAAATGAAGGCTTACACCACACATGTTCTAAATATTGTAGCAGATGTAGTCTATGAATACTGTTACTGACTTGGAAGCAAGTCCTCTAAAATAAGACAGCACTGATGCTTTATAAATGATAAATAAATTTGGTTATTATTCCAAGTTAATTTTCAGAAGTTTCTGACATTTTTGTTATCAGAGTCCACATCATGTTGGTGAAGCAAAATTTTCTAAACTATTTCATGTTGGCCAGCCTTCTTTGGATAGTGTTATTTATCTTGCTCTACTCAGCGGGAGCAGAGAAAGGCCAAAGCTAAGTGTTTCTGAGGATGTCATCCACTTCTTGATTTTGCTACCAATATTCAGAGGTATTTGTCACTCCTGCTTTGAAACAACAAGGATTTCCTTCAGTGATGCATGGACATTGCACAATTCCAGCCTGAATAATCAGGATCAATAAGCAATCAGCAGCTTTTAAAACAAGGGCTTAGACAAACGCTTCTGGAAACACACCATCTACACTTGTGGACACGTTGTAAAATTTTTTGAAATGGTAAATTGTACTGTTGTTTTTAAAATAAAATTGAGGAGCCTGCCCAGCAGTCACTACTGAATTACCATGATTTCCTCTTAACAATGCTGTAATAATTCTCTTTCTATGGATGTGGAAAGAATGAAGCCACGATCCTGAAGCAGGTCAAGAAACTCTCAGTGTTTTAAAAGCTTTCTATATAATCTGTATGACACCTACTTTGCTATCTACTGAGTGATTAGGATAGAAAAAGCTGCTCCATGACTAAATTCAGAGTTCCTGGCATATTTCTGAATCATGAGACCTTACTCAATTGCTAGTCCATCTCAAGGAATGCCACGGAAGTCAGAGAAGGCACACTTTTGGCCTAATCCGTTGTTTCTAGAACACTTTTAAAAAAGAACATTACTATCCTGCAATGAATTGTGATTGCTTTTAGAATTTTCTCTTTAGCACTAAAAGCATAAGGAAGAACAGTTGAAGATTTGCTGTGAAAATGAAAACAAAATAAATAAAAAATAAGCCTGCAATTTTGTCATTTATACATCTCCATTTTTCCTTACGAGTTCTCTATTGCTTCTCAGTGTGTCATACTAGAGACATTTTTCATACTTTGGTAAGAAAAAACGGAATCCCACAAAGGCACTGGCTCACTACTTGCATATTCTGGGTCTGATCCTTTTCTTTTTCAGGAGTAATTCCATTAAAATCAATGGAACTTTATGTTACAAATCCTACTAACTGAAAGAAGAATCAAGGCCTCTTAGTTCATGGCTTGTGGTCAGTTCCAGGGGAAGCCTTTATGCTACTTTAAAAGTTCTGATAACCAGGAGAGTAAAAGCAATATTTTACATAGAAAATTTCATAGCCCAACATGCAAATAATATTTAATCAATTATAAAAATAGTCTGAATTTCAATGTGGAATTAATCTGGTTATCAGTAGCATTTAATATAATTTCTCTATTTTCTCAGCAGAAAAAAGCGTTTATAGCTTAAATTGTTTTTCTATTAGATGGGATACTTATTTGTACTTAGTTATGTGATACTAATTACATACTATACAAGCAATTTATAGGTGCATACCAGATACGTCAAACAGACATGCACTTTCTGTGCTGCCCTACGTACCTGGATCTTCTTGACCTCCCATTGATTTCAATGAAATGTCCATTTAAAAAACAGCAGCGCACAAGTATGCAGGGGGCTCCAGCATTGAAGGGGTTAAAGGGCCTAAGGACAGAACACCCCATGAAAACAGCTGCACTGCTACAGCCCATCTCAAACCAGTATTGTACTGAAATTGTAGGCTTTAACAAAACCAGCAATGAATGTGGTATCTAAGGAAATCCATTTATATTTTCTAAAGGTGTGTGGTATCTTATAGAAGAGCTTTTCTATAGGCATGTTGGTGTTATTATCACATTAACTTTACAGTATAGCGTGACATTGGAGGTTGAGACAAAATAGAACTACACCTACCTGAAAGGCATTCTTACATTCATTAGTTCAGCATATTTGCCCAGGACCTCCCAAGGGGCGTGCAGTTTCACAAAAATGATGTCACTGTTTGTTAGGGATGACTGCAAAAGAAAAACAAAACAGCCACCAGGGCTTACTTTTTCAAGTAAAAAAGAAAGAAATCATAGTCAGTGGTCAATTGATGTGTCACCCTTCCCAATTCCTGACTCTTCCTCAAATGTTGTATCAATATTTTGTCAACTCATTTTTCTGCTCTCCCGGAAGCCGTGCTGTGACTCCCGTCTGCCCTGCATGTGCTTCCTTTACATGGAAAAGAGGACATGGAGGGCAGACAGATCCATCTGTGGGTTAGCTGACCGTGCATAGCATGAAGAGAACTTTATGTAGGGCATGCACATCAGCATGGCTGCTGCCTGACAGAAAGCTGTCTGGCAAAGACTGGAGGATGTGCAGCAAAGAGGAGAAGAGGAAGAATTTAGCTCTGTTTGCACTCAGGAGGGGACACAGTGCTCTACAAGAAAACTACAGCAAGTTTGGCTGAAGCTGATGTGAGAGCATAGAGAGCCACATGATAATACTGGAAGATAAAATGTTCAAATTCTAATGAATACTAATGAATTTTTCATTAAGTTACATATAATACAATTTTAGACAAACAAGTGAATGGCATTCCAAGAAATAGGTAAAGGTGGACTTAGTATGAGAAAAGGAAAGTATGATGACAGAAAAACAGGCAAGAAAATTGTTAGTTAGCTTTGGGGAGGGTTTCCTAGTTTTTTAGACTTTGTCCTATATTCAGTGTTGCTCACATGAATTCTTGGTTAACACAACTTACGAGGAGTTCTTAAATCTAGTATTGCTTATCTGAAAACTACTGTGACTATGTGGGTGGGAGGCTGACATTTATACTTTTTACACTTTCCCTCCACTATCCTGATAGATGCTGAAATTATTGAATTTGCATGTCCGTGTCCTTAGAGTAGCTAAAAAGTTATTACTAGCTTGTGACATGATAGGAACGAAAGCTCCAACAGTTAAGATGCATACATATGATTTTTTTTAGCACATCAAAAAAACCCCAGAAACAAAAAAAAAAAAAAAAACAATCCAAAACAAACCAAAACAAACAGCAACAACAACAAAAAACCCAAAACAAAAACAAAGGAAAAAACCCCCTTGAAAACACAAAACCCCAACCCAATGACAAGAGTTAACACTTTTTAAACAAATATAGTATTGGACCATAATGGCCACAGAGAAATATTTGTACTCAAAGTATTACTGGGCTGCAAAAATGGATTTAACATATAAAGGAATGAGTGACTTTCTGGTGCTAAAAACTGAAGAAAAAATCTTCTTTGCTGATGAATTTCTGAAAAATATTTCAATACAAAAATGATACAACAGCAACAAAATGCCCCCAAGAGACTTGCTTCAGAGACAATGAATTCATTTGCACTATTTCCACTGACTTTTATGGATTCTAAATCAGGCTTTAATGATGTTTTTCTTTATAGGTACATTTCACAAATTAGCTTTTATTTTCTCATGAGACTTTAGCAAGTAGATACCACAAAATCAAGACTAAATTCTGCTAGTCTAAAAATCTCCTGCAAATGTGAGGTTAAGTCAGCAGTGGATTGGCAGTTCTGTCATAAACAACTTGGATTAAAAAACAAAACAGAACAAAATCCACCAAAACTCAAAAGAACCATCTAAGAAGCCCAATATACAGAAAGAAACTACAGTGCTGACACACCAATAAAAACTGAGAAATGGAGGAAATTTATTAAAAACAACTTGTAAACTTAGTGATGGCTGTTAAATGGGAAGTTTATAGGTATTTTCCAGCACATTGTAGTTGAAGCCATACTAGATATGGGAGCCAAACATGACTTGTGAAGATGCCGTTTCACAAGTGAGCACTATCTAAATGTGGTATCTTATGTGTTACATGTTTTCATGCAGAAACATGAAAAGCTACCAAATAGTTATCACAATACAGATGTTTAAAGAATATTTTTCTACTCAGTTATCTTGCAGTGTTGGCACATGAAAATGTTTTCAAAATGATAATCAGCTTTGCCAACGGAAGATCTAACCAACAGAAAATCTGATCAAAACACATTTGACAAGTTCAGTTATATTCAGAAAAAAAGAAATAATAATACTAAATTATTAATACAAAAATCCATTTCTCTTGGGTTTGCTCATGTTAAGTGTTCATAGAGGAAAGCACTAAACAAGGCTGAGAAAAACAAGGCTGGGAAAAACCAGACTGGAAAGAAAATAACAAATCCAGATGGAGGACAAATTGAATGAAATGTCACATTCACCTAATCTAAGGAGTAAATAGCTAACCAAAATATCTGGAAAAAAGATAGCATGAAGACCATCTTCATCACGAAAATATTTTAGTGAATGGAATCTCCTAAACTCTTGTGATTAGGTTAGTATTTAGACTCAGTATCCTTCATCTTATGAATGTTTCAACTGAGAGTAGAGGAGCATTGTTCTGTTGTAATTGACTTTCAAGGGTTGGCTCCTTAAATGATTTGGAGAAGTAAACTCAATTTCACATTATGGGAACATGCAAACAAAAATCAATGTAACATTACTCCCCTTGGAAACTTAAATAAGACAACTATTGACATGAGTAATCTGCTATTAAGTGATATCCAGATGACGAAGAAAGAAAAACAGGGGAATTAAGCAGGCAGACCAATGAGATAAAACACTTAACAAACACAGAAATTGAATAAATGTTTGGAATTGACCTATCCATAAAAAATGGATTTTCTTCTGGTCACTAACAATGTTCTTGGTGGTCTTCAGAACAGCGTAAAGCCAGAGTGACGAGAGTCTTACCAGAATCAGACAACTGTAGACTCAGCTAGGGTGGAAGGGACCTCCAGGGTTCATCTGGGCTAAGCCTCTGGCTAAAGCAGGGCTAACTTAGATCAGCCTGCTCAGACAGGAGCTTGTCCCATTGAGTAGTGACTATCTCCACAGGCAGAGATTTCACAGCTTTTAGGCAACCCACTGACTGAAATTGGCTGGAGAAAAGAATATTTTCTGTTGAAGAACTGCTCTCTTCTCTCATGGAGAAATGTTGGCTTAAAACTACCACTTTCTAGACTTGTTTTCCCTTAAAAACCCCTTATTTATTACAAGAACTGTATTTAATTGTCATTCTCCTTGAGAGGCAGTAGCAAGGTATATTTAGTTTGACTGAACCATGATCTTTGAAATAGGTTTGTAGGGCAGAATTCAGATCACCAGAGTCTGGGTTATGGATACACAAAATACATCTTGGTTTCACTGAAAAACGTCATTAGTACCGTATCGTTGCTGCCAGACCTCGAATACAGGCAGTACTATAGGTCCACATATTATAGACCTGCCCTTCTGGCAAGGCTACCTTTCTATTTAACCATTAATTTTATAAAGACATTGCTATTTCCCAAAGAAATCCAGCTAACCGCAAGCATATTTGAAAACAAAGCAACACTTTCTTCTCCAGTATCACTATATAAGGAGTGGAAGAGACTAAAGCATGGGCCATTTATGTAACTCCAAAAGCAGAAACACCTGCTTTGATGAGCTACAGTCATCATCTACGTCGAGTAAAGCTTGTAAAGGTCAGGTTGTCATTCTCCTTCTAAAGTGGGCACAGAGTGGTGTTAACTGCTGGTTAAGTCCTGGCTACTGAACTCCCACGTATTCCTGCAAACATTCTAAAGTCTTTTGATGGCAGGATTAAAAAA
>VZTE01004128.1:585664-867480 GCA_013397775.1 Eulacestoma nigropectus | reverse complement strand
AAAAAAAAATATATATATATATATATATATTCACTATTGACCTGACACTGCTCATTCTGAACTTATTGCTAATCTGAATAGAAGCAGGGTTATGCTGACATGGAATGTCTCTTGAAAAGCCCATATTTTGCTGTGTTTGCAGGCTGCCTTCCAGGATCAAGGCTAAAGATTAGTATCTTTTGTCAAAAACCCTCTTAAACATTCTTCTCCTCCTAGCTAATTTTAGTTCATTATCAATAATGTTAAGTCATTTTAAGACAAAACCAGCTGTAGGTACTTGCCTTGACACAAGCATTTCTTGAGTCTAGAAGTTAAGAAAGTTGAGAAAACCTATTCACAGTATCTAACCTTGAAGAACGACAAAATTACAGTGTCTCCAATTGAATAGTGCCATTGTTTATTTACCTTGAGTCTAGTAGGCAGGTTTTCATTCATGTATGCAAAACAATAGGGTGAAAAAAAAGTCAGGATTTACCATTAAGATGTTTTCCCTATCATCATTTAAGAGCAAATTACTCAAGTCTGGGTCTCTCTTCACATTTAAAAGCCTTCCTAATAAAAGTAAAATGAAATAAGTAAGATTTTGAAACAGATTCAACAACCAGAATTAATGCTACCTACTTTAGGAAGATCCTACAAGACAAGTTCAAAAGCTGGAACAGAAACAGTTCTTTACATTTGGCAAATACAGCTAATTTCTGGTAAGACCATAATGCAGGGAAAAATAGAAAAGGAGACAAAATCAACATACTTCCTCTAGTAACAATTCTCTCTGTCATCTAGCTCTGTATGATGTGTAAGGGCAGAGCAGTAAATAGCAACTACTATAAGTTCCACTATTTTTGAGAATTACTTAACAGAACAGATTGATTTGCCATGTGGAGTGAATTAAGTGGAAAAACAAAACCCAGCAAATTTGAGTTGATTAAACTGTTCTTCCTCTGCAAAACCAAAGTAAATGTAAATTCACTGGGGTAATTCCATAGAACTTGAAAAACAGAAGGTATATTCTGCCAATACTTTTCCAGTGCATACATTACCACTGGGCAATTATTTAGATACTGTCAATATATGTCCAGTTTCAGGGAAAATACTGCATACTCACACACATTAGCCTCCGCATTCATGCTTCTGAGGAACCTAATGAACAACAGTGCCAATATCTTTCACACATGTACTTTCAATCAATGCACGGGTTTAATGAAAAGGGGAATATATTGTTCGCATTTTAATTAGGATATTAAGAAGTCTTTGACTTGCAAAAAACTGTAGAGCAAAAGCAGTAAGGATGAAAATAAGAATAATAAATATAGCCCTACCTAAAAAATAGGAAGCCATTGATAAAAGCAATTTTGACCTGAGGACACTGACATGTGAAATGTAGAATAACTTGATGTAAGGAGACAGAGGCACATAATTACAATCCAGAATGATTTTTATGTGAAATCTCATGTCAAAATGTGATGATGAAGTAAAGCTTTGTTTTTACTTTGTAAAGTACTTGCAGAGGTTCTGCTTCAGTGGAGTTAGTAATGCAGGCAGGTGGCTGCATATTGCCAGCATTCAGGCAATGTGTCATCTAATCCAGCTCAGAGCAGGTGTCATAGTTACAGTGCTTAATTTCTGGCAGCATTTGACAGGGTCTCAATTCTGGAACAGAACAAGGGGAAATGCTTGCAAATGTCCTTCTATGTAGACAAAAAATGTGTGAGTGGGAGGACAGCTTCAAGAACAGGGCAGGTTACTTAGGTAGAAGTAAAATGCAAATACTCTCTCACCACTGCTCAAATTTACTGTGCAATGATGAGCTCACAATCTGCAGTAGAGAAGTACACATTCCTTTAAGATAAGAAACAACATCAGAGGGAAGTCTTTAATTCCAACTAATGTCATCTAAATCTGCAGAATGGATCTTACAGTAAGGTAACTTAGATGTAGTAAATCAACCCTGGAAACAATATCCTCTGACTTGGACTGCACTCCTGAGAGAAAATAATTAGAAATACCTGCAGCATGACTGTCTTAATGGAAAAAGTTGATCTGACTGTGAGGTAATGATAAAACATTTCTTGATAATTCCATCACCAAATACTGAATGAATACAGGTTTGACCTATCTGGTCAAAGATAAGATCTCTGTGACAAAATAGCTAATAATATGGATTTTATCTGACAAATATCTTTTAATTCCTCTGGACTGGAAAATTACTATAAACTTGTGAAATCATTATTTACAGATTTAAAAATGCAGATAGCTAAAATCTCTGGGCAGAAAAATGCATTTTTACTTCTGAAAACAGTATCTGACGTGTCTTTACATGAAACATCAGTTATGGGCTCCAATTTTAGATTTAAAAAGTTAATACTTTATACAGTGGTAGTTGAGATCACCAAGTCTTTTTGACTGTTCTATTGGCCAAAGAAAGGCCTCTTAAATACATTATTTTACTTTTGACATCACAGGCCATTAAAAATACATCACACAATTGAACTACATTTTATGAGGCAGCTTGCTTTGTGATTTACCCCAAGTGTAAAATATAAAGCTGATATTTTTCCAGTATGGATTTATTTCTCATTAAGCATTTTTTGAAGTAGAAAATACTTACATTTAATGAATTGTCTATTAAATATTCATGTTTCCTTTTAGAGGCTTATTGGAAAAACATTGCTTTGGTAAAGAAAAAGGCAATTTATTTTTTGTCCAACAGTTAATTTCACAAACATAATAATCAATCAAACACATAAAAAGTGCAGGAAGGCTTATGATAGCTTTTTCATACAAATAACCTAGAGAAAACTGAATAAGCTGTTTATTGCCTCATAGAATAATACAGGCCATCCAGTCAAATCTCCTGCTCTAAGCAGGGATAACTAGAGTGATTTGCGTCTTGAATATCTCTGTGGCTGGAAACCTTGCGACCTCTCTGGGCACCAGAGGGTCTCTGGACAGAAAGGCCACAGTTGAACTTCCGTGTGGATGCAGAAGTGTTGGCAGCAGCCCAGGTTCTGAGCACCTGTCCATGCTTCAGCAGTGTGAAGCTCTTTGGTTGCTCAAGTCCCTCTTCAGAGTTTTGTTTCTCAGATCATACAGTCAAGGAAGACAAGAAACACATATATGACTGTCAGCGTAGGCTCCAAATTGTTTTCAGTGTCCACACTTTCCAGGATGCAGCGAGCTCTACACCTCTCTGTACACCTCTGTATTCGATGGCGCGATTCAAAATTCTTTCTAAAGGGAGACATGCATGAGCTCAACAAGAGAACAGCTGAGGAAGAGACTACTCCTAATATCACTGTCAGTTCAGTTCAGTCCACATGACACAAGGAAGCCCCGAGTTCTTCAAGCCAGCTACAAATCCACCACGAGTAGTTATAGGCAGAGGTGTTAGCCCATGCCATATGGGAAGCAGTGGGGTAATGCATATGCTTGTTAGCATAGCTTGTTATCTCGGATGCTATCCCATGCTGGCATGACTAGAATACCTACAAAGTCAACTGGCAACACCTGGGTGGGTTTCTGTACCATACCTGGCTGTGCAGGACACACACGTGTCTGCTCTGCAGGAAAGTCACAGAAGAGCACTCTGACTGCTCCTTCTCAGACTTATTGCAGGTTCTCATTTTCCAGGGAAGGAAAAGCACCAAAGAAAAACAAAGATCCAGTTAAATGAAGGGGAAAGATGCATGTGAAGAATGTGAATTACTCACAACTCTACCAGTTACAGTTACCCATAAACTCTGCTAGTCTGGGCGACTCAAATGCTGGTTCGCTAGACTCATGCCTTACTTATCTTACAAGGATTATTAGAATTGGAAAGAGTTTGAGGAGCCACCTTTTGATAATTCGTTTCACATTGTTCAAATTGTTGCTGCAAAACTTTTCTGCCTGCCTCATCTAAAGGCAGAGACATGAGCAAGCCATTTTCCCTTTCTTCTTCCCCTTTATACAGACTGTTATACAGTTGTTGTATTTCTTTAATAAGATGTGAATTTCTGAGCAATTGCATTCTGTATAGTCTTACTAAGGTACTCAAGTGATGTGATACACTAAAAGGATGTAAACAAAATTTTACAAGGAAAGTTGTCTTGTAAATATGCCAGAGCATACGGTAGAGCAGCCATCTCTTCAGATACACCACCATTACTACATGAAAGGGAAGTTCTTTCCAAAGCAAAATATGATTGTAAGAATAGGCTTGATTACCACTACTCAGTTCGCAATTTAAATTAAAATTAGAGAACTTGACCTTCTTTTAAATCTCAAGCCATGCTCAGACTGTGTAAGACTTGCCACAAAAAATTAAATAGAAAACCCCAAGAGATAAAGGCAAATCCATCTTAACGTGTTGTCTTCAGCAAGCCACAGTTTCATGTTCATCTTAAAAAGAAATCTCATGGTTTAGTGCAGAGTGGAAATTTCTAATAGTTGATGGTCTACATGATTTTTCACCTGTCTGCTCAGCTAAGCTCAAAGTAATTTCACCTCTGAATGTAACTAGATCATCTGGTGTTAAAATCCCACACATCAGAAACAGAAGAAAAAACCCACTTTCTTAAGCAAAGATAGAGTAATTAGACTCTAACTGGAGACAAGATGAAATTGAAATACATAATGTCTCTAAACTAAGAAGGGAAAACACTGGATCCTTTGTGATCTCTGTACAAATCCCTTCATTTTTTGGACATGCTTTAAATGAAACAAGGTCGAGGTATGACAAGGGCAAATCATGATTTTGCTTTGGACTGTTCTAATTTATTGTGATAAAGCAATGCCAATACATGGCACAATGAATTATCGAGGCAGACGCCTAAACATGAGCTCTGCTATTGATCAATTATTGCTATTCCCAGTGTGCCTACTGACATAAGGTGCTGGATGAAAACACCTCCTGTATGACACTGAAGAGCAGAGCAGCACCAGATGGAGATTGGTATCTTAATGGTTCAGATAAATGTGATAGAGCACAGAGATGATTTTCTCTCCTAGTTCGAAGCTCTTACATGCAGATTTAATGAGATGAGTTGCAGAAAACAAACAAGTCTTCTCTTTCTCTAAAGACAACGTCACTATCACATGAGATAACATTAGTTTTGATCTGATTGCATATGTTGCAAAGTGGTGGTACTAATCCTGAAATTGTTTACTGAAACCTATTGGATTTTGAGATCCCTATGATGCTGTGAAATGCAGGCCAGAAGTAACACATACACTGGCAAAGAATCTCCCTCTCCAAAATCACTTGTACCATGAAAACTGCTGTAATGAAGATTCTTTGCTTAATAGACAATACTGTCCTTCTCTAGAGATAAAAAAAAATTGTTGTCCTTAAGAAGTCCCCAGCTAAAAAAAGGCAGCTTGTTCAGCCTACAAAAGCACAAATGTCTTTTTTATCTATTGACAGATAAATATTTCTAGGTTATTTTTTTTTTTAATTTTGCCAATTTTCCGTAAGGGCTGTGCCTCTCAGAGCTGCAGCAGAGAATTCACAGTCCAAAAGTGAAACAGAAGTTACGGAAGAGTTTTTAGCTCTGTGGTACTATTCAGATCCTTTTATTCAGTGCAAAATTTTGGAGTAGAATTGAAATTCTCATCTATTGTACCTCTGGAATGAGTATGCTTACAGCAATCTGTTTCATCCTCTTCTACAGAGAAATGGAAATAAAATTAAGATCTCACTTCACTTAATAATCCCAGTTTTTCAAGCTCTTTATAGATGCACTATTATAGACATTTTCTTCTATTACAAGGCTTCCTGACAGGAAAACTGTAATTCCACTCGATAATTTTTGAAATAAATCGATATGGCTCACATATCAATGGCTCTATAGATAATAATCATTTTGTTGAAAGGAATTTTCTTAAAAACACAGCATTTTTGGCCCAATGAATATTATAAAAGATACTTTATAACTGGGGGGAAATTTCACTAGTGTTACATCACTAGACAATGGGAAAACTTTTGCAAATTGCAGAACACCATCTCAAGAAACGACCTCTTTGGGTATTACAATTGCACATACAACGCAGGCAGTTGTTCCTGTCAAATATTTGAAGTATAACGTCCAGCATGTCCAAGAAATGTAGTGTAGAAATGTGCTTTGCATCATTTGATGCAACTTTGCAAAATCACTACAATTATTTGTGCTATACGAACACATGTACATTGTCATGCATAACCCCTTTCAAATGTCACAGCAGAGTGGTGAATTGGTTAGGGAAGGAATCGTATTAAAATTGTATGGCACATACCTCTCCTAGTTCTTGGTACTAGGGACTGAAAGCTTTGAACTGCATTGTTATCACCACAGTAACACAGCTGGTGAATTTCTTTTCTAAAATAATGTTAATGCCCTCCTGTCCCAAATTGCCATATTGCTCCTCAAAAAAGGAAGGAAAAATCATAAAAATTAACTAATTTCTACAGCATATTTCAAAGTAACTCCCCCTCCCCCTTCTTGTGTCTTACACACACATCCAGAAACACAACTGACAAATACTTCTCTCAGTGATGTATTTGTTTCCTCCTCCAGAATCCCATCTGCATCTTGCTTGCTTATCTCCTAATCAAAGTCACATTTCTCTCATCAGGTTCCTCTCATCACCACGGAAGTCAACTGTTCCTGCCTATAGCTCTGGCTGCGTGTGATGTACGATGGAGGCAGATCCAACGCCAGATCTCTGCCAGCCTCTGGAGCACAACAAATTAAGAGATCTCTACTTTTCATAACTTCAGTTTGAAAAAGTAACAGGAAGTCATCCTAACTTTTGAACTGGAGGAATCTTGTATAAAATACACATATACAAAATTTCCCAAACTACCAAGGGAATAAGATTGTGGGAATTCTTGCTTTGTCTAGAGGGTATTTAAGCACAAAATGGGAGAAAAATGAAAACTTTAAAGTATTTTTTTCTGTCAGATTTTAAGTGAAGAGCTCATCTAACACAGGTGCCATCTCCCCTTTAAAATACGAAAGGTTAACAGGAAAATATCAAAATACTAATAAGCAAAGAGTTCTGGGTAACAACTGAGCAATCACTACCACCGTACATGGCTGGTGGAAAGTGCAGTGACAGCAACACTGACAAGAAAATAGAAAGTCTGATGTTGGAAATGTCACCAAGTGCCTAAAGTGATGCACTTATCTAACATATGGATATTTTTAATGTATAATGAAGAGAAAAGGAAAAAGGAGGAGGGGGAAACCACGCTCTGTGCTTAGATAAATGGCTTCTCATATGACACTCTAGTGCCTGACAAACACATTCTTGTAGCACAGAAGATAGAGAGGTGGCTGAGAGTTAAATGCAGAAAAGATGAACACACAAAATATCACTGTTAGAATCAAGAGGAGAAGTCAGCAACAGAAGCCAGTCCAGAATAAGGGGCATAAAGATCAAAATAAAAACCAAACAAACCACCAAATTAAGAGCACAGAGGACTCAAATTCCCTAGTCCTTTATTTTGTATAGCTATTCAGCAGGGGCTAAAGTACAGCCTGAGTAAGAAATAGATGGATTAATTAAAGAAAGATTGGAGCAGGACAATAAGAATGATAAAGAGTTTTGGGAAACTTGACCTAGGGGAAAAAGATTGTTCAAAACATAGATGGAATTCAACACACAGAGGAAAGTGATAAGCAGAGACCACAGTAACATTTTAAAAAGAAGTAACAAATAGTTATGACTGGAAGGGAATGAACAGCACTCCATTTTCCTTCCCAGTCAAGCAAGAAATAACTGGATTAAATTGTAGCAAAGAAGGTTTAGGTCAGATCCTATCTAACACCACACGAGAATTCCTAGCACTTGGCACGTGGGGCTGTAAGGAATATATGAGTGGCTGAGAGTGCCTAGTCCAGGATAAAAGAAGCCCTACATTATGCTCTCATGTGGATATTACTGTAATAAACCCTGTCAAGAAGGCAGAAATGATTCCTTACTTAAACTCTTTGTCCACATCCATACACACGTATTTTGCTTTCACCACACTAAAATCGATCAAGAGCTATTTGATAAAAATAACAGAGGACTCAGGCAAAAGTGGTATTAAAAGCATAAGTTTCTTCAAACACATCCAATATCCTTCAGAGGTGATTTTAGGAGTTTTCAACTGTATCTGTATGCAGTACTTACTGTGGAATAAGTTATTATTTTACTCAAAATTGCTTACTGAGATCTTCAGTTTTTATAGGCTTCAAGATCAAAATTTAGCTGTTAAGGGTGTCAGAAACATATCTTCCCTTTGTTAGAGGCATACACTTAAAACAACTCAATTTACAAGAGGCTTAGGAACTCAAGAGTAACACAATGAAAGAGATCAGTGCTTTTGGATATTGGTATTAGTTTCTTGACAGTGCTCCAGGGCTTCACTGTAGAGTTACAATGTCTGTCAGGTGTTTAGAGAGGTGCATATGCACTGTTTAGAAAATAAAAATTCTAGGTATTCAAGAAAACCTGACACATATTCATGTTCTCATTTCAGTTTTAGTTTTAGGAACTGACTGTGATAATCTCTGAACATGAGATAAGGAATGTAAGTGCAAGTAATCCATTCATGTCCATGCATATCCTGATGAGACCTGAACCAAATTGTGGCCCAACACTACGTCCCAGGCTGCTGATCTGCTTTTACTTTTCTGTAGTCACAGGAAATAAAATGCTGGTGCAGAGACCTTGATTGCAAAGGCTTCTGTTAGATCATTTCTGCATCAGGAATCTAGTCATGAGCTTGGGAAATGAGGTTTTCTTTTATGTTACATATTGTCTAATAGAAAATATCCTTGGTGGCCTACAAGTAATCTACGAAATGAATTAAGACGATAGTCAGTATATAAAAGCTTTTGCTAGGAAGGCATGGTTAGTCCTGTACGAACATTCCAGTGATCAGCTGTGTTGCCATTTAAGAGTGAAAAGTCTTTTGCTGCAACACCAAACGAAATAAATTATACAAAAATGGAGCAAATTGAACAAGATTTCTAAAAATTTGTCAGGAAACACATGAAAATTTTCACTTTGATTTAGTTTAAAAAACTATCCATACAAAATAGCATGTTTTGGTATGTTACCGCATTATATCTGTTTTCTCTTTTGTAAAGGTGGCCTTTTTAACAACTAGCATGGCATTTTAATATCAGGTATTTAATACTGAATCTGTTTAAATGAAATATTTTCACATATTCAAAATGTTTCCCTTTTTCCTCAGCTAAAATTCTTTGCTGAGTCTAATCTATACTAGTGATTATTAATTCCTTGCCTTTCTCCTTTCCTGCATTCTGTTAAGACATTCTCCATAAATACAAAATAATTATTTCAACATGTTAAGGGCTTGTGTTGTATTTCCAAAGAGATTTTACACTCAGATTTTTACAGTGGGAGTTATACAGTGAGAAGGGGGCTTTTCTTACATATATGCCATGATTTAATGTGGATACGCCTCCACATTTTGATACTAGCATCCTCTTAGGCTTTCTCACCATCATTCTAAATACTCCTCTTTCCCAAAACTCTAATGCGCTCACCTTTCCCAAACAATTTTTATATTGTGCCTTTTGGCTGGAATAATGCATTAGTAAGAGACATGAACTGTGTTTCCTTTCACAAGACAGAAAAAACCCAGCCCAAGATGGAAATGTAAATTGGCATGGCAAGCAGTCATCGATTCCCAGTCAAAACATCAAAGAAGAGAAGATGTCAAATAATGGAAAAACTGCAGAAACATTAATTTATTCCATAGTTTGGGGGTTTCAGAATGGAAATTTTCAGTTGTCACACAATTCCGTTAATTGCATACTTTACACTACACCAGTACTGGGGATGATCTTGCAATCCAAAGATCCACTAATATAAATCTATAGATAACGCCTGGACAGAGAACAAACAAAAAGGCTTATCTTAGTTTATAGAGATGGTGTGTGAGAGGTATCTGACCCAGTTTCCCCTGCTGGATACTGGCAGGCCACTACATTTGTACCAAAACACTGGCACTATCACGTCTCTAAGCCCACTGATCCTGAGAAGTTCCCTGAAGGCTTACTCCCGAGGAGCAGACACCACAGGTGTGATTCAGGACAACTAAGTTTAGATGTCTGCAATGGAGAGGAACAGGCACCTTCAAGGTGTAATTCATTTGTTCTATTTTCCTCAGACCGAGATGAATTGCTGCATATTAAGGGCTTGTTCCTACCTGGTCGGATTTTGTACATTGGCAACAGCTACAGTCAGTAAGTTTTTTTTCCTCTTGCATCTCTGCACTACAACCACCTTATTTTCCCTGGACTTCTGTTACCTTCCTCACCACCCACACCAACTTCTGCAGTAGCATAGACACATCACTTCCTACAACTGCATCTTCGCAGGTGCCTCCAGTGCACTGCGCAGCTGCCTCAGACACATCACAGCGGTAGCATTTGATTCAGAACATTTCACAAGGCCTTGGCTGCCATCCATTTCCGCCCTCCCACCTTATTCATTCTTCCTGCAGAGAAGACATGGGGAAATGCAGATCTTTAAATAACAAAGCATCCCATCAGTGTCCTCTGTACTTTAAAAGGCCTCTTGATTTCGGTCAGTACTTTCTGTATTTCATTACTTGAATTCTTCTCTCCTGTGAATTTCTGAAGCTAATGATAAAATCCATAAATTTGCACAAGAACATTGACCTGGGATGTTCTAAAAATCACAGTTTCCATCTTCTCAACTGCTGTTTCAGGACATTTGTTTAATCTAATCTTGTCTCAGAAAGTCACAGTTTCCAATAGCAATAGCACTCACAGTACAACTTCAAGAACTCTGGCAATGAAGGGCCGGGCTGTAATCTATAGCAAATCTATAGAACTCTATAGAAAAAAGCCATGGCCAATCCTGATCTAGCATTGGTGATAGCTCTGCTTCACGAAGCTGACCTTCCGACATGCCTTCCTGCCAGCACTCTGGAGCTTCTCCAGATTCCTCAGAAAATGAGGTCACAGAATAGATTATTAACTTATAAGGCACAAAAATACACCGAAGTCTAAATACACAAGGACAAATTTCTTGGGGAGAAGAACATGAATTTTGCATATTGCAAGACAAAGTATAAAGTCATGGTTTCCAGATGTACCTGTCTCCATTTTTTTCTTCTCCTATCTACATTTTCACTGTGGAGGCTTTATTCTTTATGAAAAATTTTGAAGTTTAAAAAGGTGTAAGAGATGGCTTTTAGACAAAAAAGTAACCACAACGTTCTTATATTCTAAGAAAGGGGAGGCAATATTGTTATAAATGGAATGGTCTATTTGAGTCTATAAACAAAAACAAGCTCTACCTAAGAAGAGTAGTAAGCAGAGTACCATGAAGACCTCCAAGAGGAAACAAAAGGGCTTTCACATTGCTTTGTCTAAAATGTACTTTTACAGATTCTTTCAAGAGCTTTCGGATAAGAAAATAAAAGATAATTTGTGCACAGAATAGAGTTTTGTAAACCAGATAAGACTTTTAAGAGGGGGACATGACTAACTGGCTGACAGAAGTTTCAGTCAATGTGGCTATCTCAGAAGCATTTTTCCCTCAGGTCAGGCTTCATTAAACTTCATTTACAACAATGTGGCTATCTCAGAAGCATTTTTCCCTCAGGTCAGGCTTCATTAAACTTCATTTACAACACCACTTCATTACCACTCAAGCAGCAAGAAACAAATATGCAAATATGCAGTGGTTAATTTTGCATTTCATTTGGGCCCAGAGACCCATAAACTGAAAGGTCTTTTTCAAGAAAGTAGAGCCCTGATGTAATTTGACTAGTTCTATTTGTTCTGTTGCCACAACTAAAATACAGTTAATCCAAGGCACAGAGCGCCAATGCTCCACTTGCTCCATTACTGAATTAACCCTGTGTGACATAAAAAGTAATCGGACAATGAGAGGACCTGGAGTCCTTGTGCCAAGAGCAGTGAGAAAGGGAACTGTCCCTTCCAGATTCATACTTCCCGCTTGGCACTACTTTCAGGGGGGCAGCCCCACACCACCTCAGGCTTCAGGGAAAGATGTAAATGTCCCCGAGACCAATCATTACTATTTGTTTTAGATGCATAATGCTGTAAATACAGTGCTGCCTTCTCAAAACAAGTTCAACACCAAAATCATTAACATAAAATGAGAACACAAACCTACTGCTGGGTTTCTATATATACAGACAACTTTCTATTTTTGCTTATTAAGCCATTACTGCAAGGGAGTGTTGCGGCAAACCAGTCATGTCACCCTTGGGCAACGAAAACTCTCACTGTGCATTAAGTGATTGTAGCCTTGTGCATTTTGCTTATTCCTGATGCTGCTGGCAGGCAAAAAACATCTCAAAAATAATTGCAATTTGAGAGCAATTATTGTAAAGGGAAAGGTGACTTTTGACATATAAGGGACATCTCATATACAACCACCATAATTTTTTTCTTAATCTATTGCCTGTCTGGTTTTTTTCCTTCAAAAGATTTTTGACATACCGATTTGTGAATGTTGATGACAGTAAATTCTTTGACAAGAAGTTTTACCTGTTCCTGAAAGAAGTATGTCAGGGGCTTTTTTTTATTCCTTTTCAGTTATGTATGTATTTTCTGTATTACCTCCATATTCCTTGAAAAACCCATATTTTTTTAGAAAAAGTGGATCAAGTTTTCAGCAACATTTTCTTAGTCTACTAGCTTTACAAAGCCCTGTTAAAGGCTGGAATTTGTCAACTCGGAAACATTCATTTATGGGCTTCCTCAGATAATCAAGAAATTTATCATTAAAAACTGCATTCTGAAATTTGAGTTCAGACCCTATCTATCCAGACTTTCATTTATCTCCTCAAATTTTTCTTCTAAATTGCCATTGTGCTGTACAATGGACATAGTATCTGAAATCTAAAACTTTTTCCCTCAGAAGTTCATGCAGCTGGAAACTTCTCCACTGTTTAGTGATCATGGGTTTTTTGTACAGAATACTCTCAGGGAAAGGACATTGTTCTGCTTGTACCAACACATTTTTCTGTAAAACATTGCTGAAAAGAGACTCCGTTTGCTCTGTGCATTAGATAATAAGACCAGTCTGATTTCAACTTGCTCTGGCTGAATTGAAATGAAATGAACAGCCCAATGTTTTAAATTAAATAGCCGAAAGCACTTTCATCTATAATACTTGTGGTAAGGTTTGCATTTCAGTCTGGTTCCCTTTTTGCAGACATAGTTTATGTTATGTTGATGTATCCATCCATGATTTGTGGATGCAATCAGACACAGTGCTTAAAACACTAAATAACAAACTGCACCTGCTAATAATAAGATGTTACGCTGCTCATGAAAATACAGAGCCTGCAGGCTGCATAATTGTACTGTAAGTTCATTAGCGGTATATATTTACATATTGAATAATAGGATCAGAAAGTGAGAGACTGAAACTACGCTAGAGTCCATGAAAGCTACGGAATGTTGGTACTAGTTGCAGTAGCAGAGTGACATTAAACTACACCTGTGGTGGGCTGACCCTGGCTGGATGCCAGGTGCCCACTGAAGACACTTTCTCATCAGGACAGGGGAGAAAATAGAAGAGGAATGTCATGGGTCTAGGTAAGGACAAAGAGAAATCACCCACTTGTTATCATCATGGGCTTGACTTGAAGAAATTAAGTCTATTATCAATCAAATTAGAATAGGATAATGAGAAATAAAACCAAACCTTAAAATACCTTCCTCCAACCCTTCCCTCTTTCCAGGCTCAACTTCACTCCAGCTTTTCTCTACCTCCTGACACTCAGTGGCATGCAGGGACAGGAAATGGGGGCTGCGGTCAGTTCATCACATGTTGTCTCTGCTACTCCTTCCTCCTCAGAAGGAGCACTCCTCACACTCTTCCTTTGATGCAGTGTGGGTTCCCTTCCACAGGAGACAGTGCTCCACTAACTTTTCCAACTTGGGTTTTTCCCACAAGCTTCAGTTCTTCACAAACTTTTCCAGAATGGGTCTCTTTCATGGGACGCAGTCTGTCAGGAATATACTATTCCAGTGTGGGTCTCCTGTACAGAGTCACAAGTCCTACCAACAAATCTGCTCTAGCATGACCTCTTCTCTCCAGGAGGCCACGGGTCCTGCCAGGACCCTGCTCCAGTGTGGGCTTCCCACAGGCTCGCAGCCTCCTTTGGGCATGCACCCGCTCCAGCGTGGTGTTCTCCATAGGCTACAGGATATTTGCTCTCCTGTGGACCTCCATGGGCTGCAGGGGCACAGCTGCCTCACCATGGTCTGCACCACGGGCTGCAGGGGAATCTCAGCTCCAGCACCTGGAGCACCTCCTCACCCTCATTCTTCACTTACTTTGGTGTCTGCAGAGTTGTTCCTCTCATATATTCTCATTCCTCTCTTTTGGTTGCTGTTCTGCAGAAGGCTTTTTCCTCTTTTTAAATACTTTATCACAGAGGTGCTACCACTGTTGTTGACGGGCTCAGTCTTGGCCAACACCAGGTTTGTCTTGCATCTATGTGGCACTGGCTCTGACAGATGTGAGGGAAGCTTCTAACAGCTTCTCACAGAAACCATCCCTGGTGCCCCACTTACCACCAAAACCCTGCCATGTAAACCCAATACAAGGTCTCATCTTCTCCAAAGACCAAGAAAGCCTAGTTATGTCCAATGTCAATTTGGCCTAAAGGAAACCTGTTAGCCATAGGTAACATCCTGCATGTTCTTGACCTATCATGCACGCACAGCAGGGATAATCACCACTCTCACAGTTGTCCCAGCACTTCCTAGCACATGGCTCATATAGAGACGCTCATAGCTATCTTTCTCTCTGTAAAAAAAAGCTCAGAGGACAGCTGATATAATTTCAGTGGCTGAAGCTTTCCCTGGCCACCCTTTCCTCTGGTGGATAGGTGGTTTTGATATGTGCAGAGTAAGCTCAACATGACAGGGAAAGGATCTGAGCACCAAATAAAAACTAGCAGCCAGGAAAAGATTTTCCCACTGACCTGCAGTTTGCTCCTGGCTACCACACAAACTCTCCTGGCAAGCTGAAAAAAGTTAGTTGACCATAGACTAAGCACTCTATTTTAAACTGTATGCCTGGTTGATTAAATTAACATCTATAGGAGCAATAAACTACAAACAAGTTATTTTTCTTTCAATAACTGGATAAACTGAAGTCATAACTGAAAAAGAAACTTGGAATAAACTCTAAAGTCACTGAGATTCTATTGTGCACTGTTCAGAGAACTAAATTACATAAGCTATGTTTATAAAACACCTTTTCTAACTCAGATCTGCAAGTGCCACTTGGGGTCTGGAAGTCAGCTTAATTCTTTTCTACCCATGAATCACAATCACAAAAAACGTTTATGTAACAAGAATCTCATGAACAATTGCAGTGATGACGCACAAACCAGAAAAAAGCAGATCAGTCTCTCATAACTGTTTTGGCTCTGCAGTACTAACAACAACAACAACAACAACAAAAAGGAGTAGATGTCAGTTTTTTCCAGAAAGATGATAATATTTGATTATGCTCAGAAGCAATAGCTGTTGATTATAATATCTCTTTCACATCATCACTTTCTGAACACAATGCTCAGAAGTTTCTGTCTTTAAAGTTCTTAGTTTTTTCATATTCTTTATTTCTAACTTTTACCTCACTTTGACATGGTCATAAGTCTATTTTCGTTTTACACTCAGGGATGTGCTAAAAGTCACGGAGATACTCTGTGCGCTCCTTCTGTCATCTGTAATTTCTCTCAACAGTCATCATATTGAAAGCAGACTCCAAGTTGCTGCTAAATATAAGCATCTTACCCAATACATGTTTCTAGCTTCTTATGTCCTGCCCCATTAGCACAAAGTTACAGCCACATTAAAAGAAACTGCTTTGCACAACTATTACTACCTCTTCACGAACCTATCTACATCTGCTTGCAAACTTCAAAAGTAATAAAATAAAATTATTCTGTAATTATATTGCATCAACTACTTAAAAAGATTTCAAAAGATGACTTCCAGGGTCATATTAACATAACTTAAGACTCAGAGTATACTCACTAGTAGATATTTGTTCCTACGACATAACCAAAGCTTATACTGTGCTTTTCCTTCTTGCCCTTTGGGTTTTCCCCAGAGAACACTTCTTACATATTTCTACTGCCTATTGTATACACCAGCTGCATTTTTGCTGCCAGATGTTGCACCAGAAATGTCAGCCACTGCTTGAGGCAGGGAGTGAATGCAATGAGAGGTGCCCTGGTGACAGCTTGACACTTATCGTGGCAAAGTTTAAATTTTTAATCAGGCATGTAACACAAAAACCCACACAACTTGTATTCTTCCCGAAAACTGGACCTACGATACAGCACTACAATAACATCTTCTTTTATCAGGGATGCAAAGACCAATGTGCCAGCAGAAGCCCCAATGGATTGTCTGTTATTTGTAAAATATCTGAAGCTAGTTTCTGAAGCACATTCTGCATGCAGTAGCTCTGAGGAGACCTGCTTTCCAGGGCAGTAAGAAATGCTATTGATTAAAGCAGTTAATTGCTTTTATACTGAGACATTAGTTACCATAAATATACAAAATATATAAAATAAGAGGCCTGAATACTATTTTCACTACTTATGTGGTTAGTTCCCATTTACTACATTTCTATCACTCACTTTCTACTAGTCTATCAAGCGCTTTTTCAAGTAAACTGCATGAAATCAACTTAAAAACTATAAATTAAAAACTTTGAACACAATCATTAAGCATAATGTATCAAGTACATTTAGCAGTAGAACTACTCTGTATGACATAGTTTAGTGTAGATATGAGAAGCAGAAGAACCAAAAAAATCATGCCAAGTTCAAACTAAATGTAGTCTGTTCCTAGAGCTACATGATCAGATCCTAACCCGACACCAGATTCATTTTGGATACGCTGTTTTTAGTTAAACGTAAGATGACTTTCTTGTTTTTCTCTTTCACAAATTATACATGCAAGTGTGGTCTGTGTTTGTTCATCCAGGACACATTTCTTACCTCTATCCTGCATTTGCATTACTTTACAGCACAGCTTAAAGAGTTTGCAAGTGAACGAGTAATACAAATTAGCTGTTCCGTGCTGGCTACCTCCGGCCATGATCTATTATAACATAGTATAGTTTAAAGTATCTTACTGAAAGATATCTGTAATATTGTATTCATGTAGAGGAACTGTGTTGATCCTCTTGACAACAACTTAGTTCTACCTGGTCATTTAGGGCAGGTAAACGGTAATTCATGCTGCAGGAATAATTTGGGATAGGAGTACTTTTCCAGATTTTGGCCAAGAGGTTGAATTTATAAATATTTATTCTTGTGAAAAATATCATGGGCTCAAAGTAATTCTCTCTCTTGAAAAGACAGGTTTTCCAGAAATTGCTGGGCCATGGGGATGAACATTTAATTTGGAATGACAGATGCTGTCTATATTTTCTCTTCACAGAAAAGTGATCACAGGTAATTCTCTTCTGCATGTCAGTGGGTTGATCCAAATCTCAGGTTTATCTTGTATTCAGATTAAATATGAAACATATCATCAGAATGTGGACAGTAACACCCTGTTAACCTTCTGCCCACCAGCTCTGGAGAGGATAAGTCTCTTGTGATATTTACAGATGGTATCAGTGCCTACAAATTTGTAATGTGATTGGTACCTCATCTCCCATAAGAACATGCTCCACTTGGAGATTGTCCTCTCAGTTTTCCCCACACATAAGTCTTTTTCAAAGAATATTAAAAAATGAGAGCAGCAGGGTCATCAAGAATCCCAGAGCCAGGATATCATAGCTACTTATTTTACTTGTGAGACATTGAAAAAGAGGATAAATCAACAAAGAAAATTTTATACTTGGCTGAAAAGAAAATACAGTCTCTTTTCCTGACCTACATTTTTGATTAACTTTTTTGAGCATCTGTGCATGTGATCATATGTGTTGGATACAGTCTGGAAGTGTCTGGCTGTGACAGGGTCAACATACTCATCCTACCCAGAACCAATATACATGGAAAAGCAGGGAGAAGAGTCATAAAATGACTTGTGCTGTACCACTCAACTAGCATTCACTCTTACAGCTTTGTTTTCATTTTTAAATCGTCACTATTTAATTTTATTTTTACTATCTTTTTTTCACACTTTAAAAATGTTTTATCACTATTTTTTCTCCTCTATTATTTCTGGGGTTTTTTTTGTTTAAAATCTTCATTTTTTTAATAATCTGTTCCTTGGTCTGGGATCCCCTCATTCTTTACTACTAAAATGAGCACTAAATCTGGCTGAACTTCCAAGGCAAAGTGGTGTGGTACAGTTGAAGAATGTGAGTGTGAATTCCTTGGGGAATATCTGCAAAACATTATCACCTTTTTCTAGAGTCAGAAACATATACCTGTTCAGACCTTTCTCAGCTACATGGTCTTGACATTGTGCCTGAAGTTATTTCAACTCTTGTGAATTCATTTCGGATTCACTTTCTCATTTCATCCTGCTAAGTGAACACTTTGCTCCCTGCATTCACCACTTCCTGGGAATTTCACTGTGCTGTACTTGTCAGCGAGCCACTGCAGTGCACTTCTCCCTCCCCGCAGCGAGGAATATGGGTTTGAAATTGCAGCGTGGATAGCTCTGTAAGTTTTCCTCTCTGCCAATGGTTTTACATTAAAAGGACAGGACTAACACTATTGAATGTCAACATACGAAAAGCTGGTAGTCAAAGGAGAATGAACCAACAACCACACAAAATTCACGCAAGGTAAAAAGTTTCTTTCAGTCCAACAGTTACTACCTATGGCCTCTGGATATGTTCTGTGGCCAAAGCCACAGACAATTTTCTCGTTTCATCTGGGAGCAAACTTTTTTTCAGTGGAAGCAGTATATTGCATGTGAACAACTTGAAAAAACCCTGCAGTTAAAATTTTCCAGAATTAACACTCAGAATGATGTGTAGTCTTAAAAAAAGGAGAAGTAAAAATAATGAGAAATAATCTAGACACTAGCTGATCACACAGCTTCGTTTAAAGCTAAGTGTCATGCAGCACTGTTCTTAATCCCTGGGGATGGGAGAGGGAGTGTACTAAGAATGTACCTATTTCCTTCAGGATTATAATTAAATTTAGAAAGTAATGTGGTCATAAAATGTACATGCTAGGGTTTAATTTTGGGTCAGAGTCATATGTTAAAAAGGATTGCTACCCTAGATTTTAAAAACATTAGCCCGAGTCATGTATCACAACCTCATTTTGATCATTCTGAGGTTAGAAAATGTACAATTACTGATGCTGGCAAGAAGTCACACCAAGGGCAAATGAGATTACTAAGAAATAAAAATGCATGTCACTAGCAAAATAGAAACTGAAATGAATAATCAAACTGGCAGATCATTCATGCAGCCTAGGCAGCAAAGTCCAAATAAATGGTCTTGAAAGCCAAAAAAACCCTCTGTAGTAAGCACTTAAATCATCAATTTGAAAAAGTTTGCAGTGCAGAATGTTGCAATAAGTTTCATAATACTTAAAATACAAAGTGATTTCATAGCTTTCACTGCTGACCTTAGCGCAGTAATAAATCTGCAAAAACCACAAAGTAGGAAAAAATTCATTTGAAACCATTTGGCATATGTACTAATAGGGAGGATTCATTCCTTGTTCATTTCCTACACTGCCCAAATTTCAGAGACTTTGTCAGCATCTATCCTGGTGGAAGCAAGGCAGAATTCTAGGATGTGAAGCTGAATAGCTGGAGCAACACTCTCATGTTCTTGGATGTTGGGTTACAACTCCTACAGACAGTAGCACGTATAGAGGAAATGTAATAATGAACAACCTCTGGCATTGAAAACATCTATCAACTACTGCAGCACTGGAGATGATGACTTTTAAGTTATTTGAAGGAATAGTTTAGGGTAACTGTTCAGTGTAACCAGTGAAATGCTCTTAATACGCTTACATACACCAGCACCCACGTTCAATCAAAAGCATTTAAGAGAGAGAAACATTTTCATTTTTCTGTAAAGGCTTCCCTTTTTTCCTCCCCAGTGTTCTCCAGAGAAGTGCGCATTTCAAGTACACAGGCAGAATATCTACGCATGTCCCAAGAACTCAGTGAAAGAAAGGGAGATAATATGTAGCACCTACATAATTGATCAAAGCCTGAATCCTGAAAATTTCTCTTCTGTTTCCATCAGTGGCAGCATGACAACGCATATAAGCATGAGTGTGAGTCCATCAGGCACAAATAAAAGTAAATACTCAGCAATACCTGTTCTGGATGAAGTGAGACTTAAGCCCCACTTAAGCACATTATCAAAGTTTAACGAAGATCACAGGCTTGGCAAAAGAGATATGGCCTCTTTAGACCTTGCTCCTGCCTAACATATCAATACATTTTAGACTCTTTGCATTAATTTCTACACTCTTGTCCATAAAAGATCTACTGATTTAGGACATTATGTTGAAAATAACATAGATATAAATGATTCATATGTACTGTCTAATTATTTCAATGCTTAGGGTTAAGACAGAAGGAGAAACTTTAAGCTGTTTTTAAACTACTAAAGTACTTCTCATGTCGCTACGCATTGACAGGTAAAGGAAGGCAGGGATCCAGTTAGGAAAGTACCAGAAGCCTCAGCAAACAGTGGAGCACATAGCTAGAAGAAAATGTAGGTACAGAAATAAGGATTGCACTCGGTAGAATTTAGGTCGTTCAAACCCAGCACTTGTTTTTCATGTATTGCACAGCACACTGGATGAAATTCTGTGGCCTACTTGTGCATAAGGTTGAAGAAGATGACTGTAATGGCCTGTTTTGGCCTTTAATCCCTGTGTCTGATTTTCCTTTAGGCTACACTTTTGCAGTGCTCTGGCCTATATTTAGGCATGCTTAAAAGCATTTTTCTACTGCTACAACCGAGTGAAGGAATTTCAGAGTAAACAAACAATACACCCAGATTCTATATAGCTTCAAAGTGAAAGTTTTTAAAGAAAGATCTCTTACTTCTTTTTCCATTTGGAGTCCTTCTGCTCTGATATTTCTCTCAAATACTTCCCTCTTCTCTGTCTGTGGATTAGATTTTCTATACACAAGGATGTAGTCAATCCGACATTTCCCATCTCTAAAATACAGTCCACTGGTTTTGTTCTTATCAGGTACTTCCTGTAAAGAGAAAATCAAGCAACTCAGTAATGTTAATTTGCCTTGGTAATTGCTGCATTGCTGTTTGCATCATCAGTTTTCAGTAATACTCAACAGAAAAGATAAGGAATCAGAACAAGCTGTTCAAGTTTTAGGCTCTTTACACAGAGCGCTTCTAACTTCATCTGAGAGGAGCACAGACTTCCCTACTTAAGGGGGTCTTAAGGGGTGTCAGGAGGTCTTAGGCAAATGCTTGGACATATAGGGATGGCATAGGAGAGAACAGAAAACACAAGCCTTCCTCCCCCACCACCCTCCATAAGGTTAGGAATAACTGCTTATAAAATAGAGCAGAGAATAGTGTTACTGAAGCATAAATTTAAAATTAAGAACTTAACATGGCTGAATGTCTTTGTACATGTGAAAAGAGCAAACAATGTCATGAATGTTTACTGTAGTGAGAAACACTAAAACCTGGCACAGAGATTCTCATTACTTTGCCTCACAGGACACAGACAACAATATGAAGGTTCTCTACCGACCTCACCATACCTCATCAAACTAACTAAAGAATGTTCCTTGCTTAAGGAATAGCTGAGGATGGATTTGATTGGATTTACTTGGAAAGAATTCCTGGCATTCGGTGTAGCAGCACATAAAAGCAGTAAATACTGTTTCTTTTCTATTAAAAAAAAAAAAAAAAAGACCTGTTCAAATGTTTGGTCTCATGGAAAAACACAACTTGATTTCACTGTTAATAAGAGGTCAAACAGGCCACTCTTCTGAGATATAAAAGACCAGACTACTGGTCTTTTTCCAGTACGTCATGAATTGAAATTTTCTACAGATCCTCCTCACAATTTAACATTACTTCTATGTAATACAATACTGCCCAGGGTTGAAATTGCATGGCAGTTTGCAGGTTGGAGCGTTTCGTACAGGAAATGTACACTGTGAAGGATACGTGGGAACAAACAGCACTCCCTCTGAGCTGTATAAGGGGCAGGGACCTTCAGGAACCTCAAGATCAGTCCAGCTCTAAGCTGAAGGGAAGGTTCAGCTAATTTACCTGCTTTTCCAAAACTTGCTCCACTATTCCTGCCAAAAATAGCCCTGCCCTGTAATACACAATCAAGTCTCTGAAAAAAAAGAATGTTTTGCTTTTCATATCTGGGGGAAGGAGGGAATTTTCAAAATACTTTCTCCATAAGAGAACTGCTTCTGAATTTAAATCGCAAAGTGTACATTATGATAGGAAAAATCATTCTTACAGGAAAAATCCCCCAAATAAATTTTCCCATTCAAATAGTTTAGTGTAAGCTATCTGTGTGATTCTCAGCAGGCATTTTGATTAGATGGAAAAACCAATGAAAGCATCCCAAATGTCCCATCCCCTTGGTACATCCAGTTCACTAAAGGATGAAGGGAATTTTTCTAACATTCTTTCCTTACAGTGCCTAAATCCTGACACAACTTAATGCAGACTTGATACAGTGGAACAGTTCTTAGAGCCTGAAAAGAAGGCAAGAAAAAAAGATTTTATCTCTAAAGAAAAAACAGTAACAAACTATTTATATCTACACTGCATATCAGGCTGATAAATGCTATTATCAAGATATGAGAAGTATTTTTTATAGAACATTAAATGTGAAATCAGCTCAGGAGGCACATTTTATCTTTTTCCATTAAAAATCTCTGTCAAGAAGACATAAAAAACCTCCCAACAAACCAAAAGGTATTTAAGGTTATTTAAATAAAGGAAGGGTGTAGCAGGAGATTTAGAGTCTATGGGTCAGCTTGGTGGTCCTGTTGTGATTTCTAACCGTCCTGGGAAGCCTCCTATTCAGTAGTCAGAGTCAACACATGCTTTAGCAAGTGGCATAATAGGAAAGGGACTGTAGCACAAAACAATCCATGCTGATGATCTGCTGTCTATGCTATGTAGGCTTAAGGGCTCACGTTGGGCCCACTGCAGTCTGGTCCAGAAGACTCACTGGGTTTACATCCATTAGGAATCCATATTTAAAATCCAACACTGCTCTGGACTGCAAAGAAATCATGGGTAGGGGCAACTGAGAGATCCACTTCAAAGGCACACTCCTCATCTGAACTCAGACCCATCCTGAGAGTACCATAAGGAATGTGTCCCTCTCTGCATGCAGTAGTGACTCCACTGGAAAAATAGATTTGCCCCTTCCTATGTTTCTCCTTTCTCTGAAGAAAATTGGTTTGCCCTGCACTGACTCATCAGTGAATGCAGAACCTTATATTAATGAGTATCTATGAGATTTAGCCAAGGTATTTGACTTGTTGGACTTCTTCCACAACAAATACGACTTCCTGGGACAATTACTTTCTCTTGGACTTGTGAAACACTACCAACTACAGTATTGTAATTTTTCACTCAGAAAGGCAGCTTGGACACCCTTATCTGTACTTGAAGGTCCTTTTCATTTTAGGAACACTGTATGTCAAACCCAGACTGATAAACCCTATCAGACTGTTATGGCCTTTGGGAAGGAACCCTTTCTCTGGCCCTCTGTTACAGACTGTAAGGCAACTCTATAGGCTGAGTCTGGACTTTCAAGAACTCTTGAGGATCTAACATGATATAGAGACAGTCAGGGCTGGTTCAGCAGTATCAGCTGCAGGACTTCTGCATCATCCAAGTATTACAGGCTTATGCTATTCCAGAGAGAAGTTTGTCCTACCTTCCTTCAGATATTGCATCTCCCTTACCTGTGTTACGACATCAAAATTCAGTTTTCCTAAACAGATAAAAGACATATATACAGAACTAGGTATGACTGCTGGTTTTGGTGAAAAAGTGGTGTAGTTGCATATGTCAAACCTCTATTCCTTCATCTAAAAATGGATGCTGGAAGAAAGTAAAAGAACTGTGAAGATTTCACTCTAACAAGAAGCTTAGCATTTCTGTCTATCTTTATGACTGAATTTGTAATAAGTGTTGTATAATTTGGACTCATTTTCCAAGGAATACAGTAGTTTTTATATTCTCAGGTGCTCAGTTGGGAACCATCAGCATTCACAGACATATGACTCATACACATGCACATGCTAGGAGAGCTTTAGGCCAAAGGGCTTGCCCGTATTTTTCCACAAAAACCATACAACATCTAAACAGTGTATCTTTTCCTTCTAGAGTTTACCAGGGACCAAGTACTTTGAAACTTTTTTTTTTAGTAGTCTGTGGCACCCCTGAAGTCCCTTTAAGACTTTCAATTTTCATCTTTTTTTCCCCATCTTATACCTATACATGACCTATATTGCTATTTTCCTCAATTATGGTTACAAAAAACCCCTTAAAATCTGTTCATATTCCTCAAAATTTTTCCGTTCACATTAAAAAAAAACAACAAAGAACACATCTAGGAGAAAAAAAAGGTTTTGAAGCATTGTTTTTGCAATATTGTTACATTAACAGCAGTGTGTTCTTCTGATCCTTTTCTGTTAATTTTTCCTCTTTAACTTACAAAAATCATGTGCCTTTCACCTGTGCCTTTTTGCTAAAGACCATATGGTACATGGTCCCAAAATGCAACATGAGAGTATCATGTCAGATTAACCTATTGTGGTGCAAGGAGGCAAAGAGAGTCCTTTGTAAATTGTGTGAGAAGCTAGGGAAGAGCAATGAGTAAAGAAGACAAAATTGTGAGCAAGGTCAAACATATATTCAGGGTGCCCTGAATTTTGTTGCTTTAATTATCTGTCTAAACATTCAAGGAGTGCAGCTCTCTATGGGCTGAATTTCTAGAACAAAGAAAATCTCTGACTCTCTCCTCAGCAGTGTTGCACAAAAGAACTTGCACCACAAAACCCTCTAGCTCCTGAAAAAGACATAATCTCTGACTGCACTTTCTAAACTCTATCAAAACTAGTAAATAAAAGAGGGTCAGGGCAGGGCCTTCAGCAATGTCCTGTGGTTTTCCACTCTTTTTAATCACTAGCATGGTCCCTGCCAGTTCTGATCTGTGCCAGTCAGCCCTCTGCCAAAAATTCCTCAGGCACAACTTGCAGGTAACATTAGACCAGTCCAGTAAGCAGTCTAGATGTAGCCCCATTCCTAAGGTGGAGGAAAGGAGAGAAGTCCCTGGTCTTTTCACTCGCTGAGGAAACAACCGTAACATCCATGGGTGGCAGGGCAGTGGGAGGCAAAATTAAAGGGCATTTTGTTCCTTTCTGCACAAAAGACACAAAAAGAAATTTAGGCCCAATTTTCATAATGGGTCCATGACGCTTTGCCCGCTTTAAGACAGATTTTAGAAGGGACTATGTGCTGAATGTTTCCTCCGCAGGATGTTCTCTGAATCTCCGTTATAACCATCAAGTCACTTGTTCTTCACTGAAGTGGAATGTGTCTCATAATTGACACTCAGTGATTCTTATGGGAGTTTCATGATAAATCCCCTCCACACTCTTTCCCCTTAAAGGATTAATATAGGGAAAACTTTTCCAGCATTTTCAGAAGCCTTGAAACCTTAGATTTGTATAGATGTTTCACTGAGGGTGCATGAAATCAAAACTTTTGAATTTGAGGTATTTTATATTTCAGCATTATAATCTTAGAATGAAAAATCAGTTCTCATGGGAAAGATTAGACACAAGTTGATGGCAGGGAACGAGATTTTAAATCAAATTACATTTATTACATCTTTATAATGAGTGTGAATAAATATTGTATTAATAATTCTCTGTGTCCTTACCTCCCCCACAACTTCCAGCCTGCTGGCATCATCAGAAGTACTGGTCAAGTTACCATGGTGAAGCAGGGAATCATCATCTTTGGAGGGGCTGTTCACACCTTCTAACTCATCAAAAAAAATGTTGACATTATTAGCTACTAAAAAACAACAACAAAAAAAATACATTCAAATCACCACTGGACCAAACAAAGGCAGCAAATATAACCCATCACCAATTTCACTTTTTAGTGCTGGTATAAGTATATATTATGTTACTTCTAAAATCTGATGAGCATTGTTGGAGTGAGCTACATAAAGATTTAGGACACCACAACACTTCTGTGATGACAAATAAGTAATCTGTTGTCGCAATAAAACAGATATTAGTGATCTCCACAGCTTCTTTTGGGGCAAATGGCTTAAATCATTACCTTCTGAATTAGTATTGTCTCTGACAGTTTCTTACTATTAGGAGGCAGAATTTTAACATACTATATGAAGTGTGAAGTTCAAAGTTGTACAGACCTGTGGGGCAGCCAGAGGCAGAAAACCTTAAATAAATACTATTTCTTGAAAGACATCGAGTAAACAAACCTGGGTAAATGTTTCTCTGTTCACAGTTTGGCATGTTTTGATGCATATAAATCTGATGCTTTAAGATCCACCTACCACACAGCCCTCAGTCTTGCATGAAGCAAATTGCTTAAATCTAGAGATTTAAGCTGTGGTAAACCAACCCTGATAAAAAGTATTGATATTAAGGGCCTGGAATTGGTTCCAAATGGGAGGAGCAGGGCAGGCAGGTTCACTCTGCACTCCATGAGCTACAGGTCTGGTGAAAAAGCACGACAAAGAGATGTGTGTGAGGGAGAAGAAAAATGCCTTAGCTGAGGATCAAGCTTCAGCTGTGGATGGACTTCTACTCTCCAACCTCATGCCTTATAGGCAAAATCCAAAATTATGACAGTAGAGTTATAACTGTTAGAAGGGACCACCAAAGGTCCCAGCTACTGAGCCTCTTCCCCTGACTAGAGTGGGACCAAATATCTAGTAGTTTTGACAGAAATTAATCTAACCCCCTATCCCTATTCACATTTTTTGCAAGATTGACTGACAAGAAGAATGGAATCATTCTTCTTTTCGGCAACAAACTCCTGTTGCTTTTGCTTGTCCTCAGCTCCCCTAACTTATTGACAGGTAATTGTAATTCCTGTTGGTGAGAATCTACATTAACAGCTAAAAATCTCTAATTGCTGGCAGCAACTTAGTTTCATTTCTAACTACTGGCTGCAGGTGTAAAAATCGATTCCCCCACTGTGGAGAGACTGGATGGCTGCCAGAAATTAACAGCCACTAACTGTTCCCAGCCATCATGAGCGTTTTGTGACCTCCTTTTCACCTTTCCCTTCTTCAGGGGTCATAGCCCAGTTTAAGAATTCTTTTAAAAAATCGCTGATGATACCAACTCCCCAGTCTCTGCAGATGGCCTATTTTTCACACTCACAAGCAGGAGAAAGTCTTATCGATAATATTCATCCTTAATACAGGCATATGTTGCAGTTTAAATATACTACTCTTTCCCCGTCAATCATGAACATGGGGAAAAGCTTCCTCCCTTTTTGTACATGTCTTTTACGGAATCTAAAGTCTATTTTTACATCTGTAGGTAATAAAAAAAGAAAACCCTATCAAAATATTCAAGAATCCTTCATCTTCATTTTCATGCATAAAATAGGGACAAGGTTAATGAAAGACATTGTGTTTTTAATTGCAATAGTTTTGCTTGGGAAACAACTAAAAGTTTCAGAAACAACAGAGAAGTCCTCATGTCCAAATTAATCCACTCTAAATACTCGGCTAATGTGCTAACCTAAGCAGCTTAGTTTGTAAGAGAGATTCTGAGTTTCTAGTGCTGTTTAGTTTTATGTGATGAGAGCCTGCAGCTCCTCAGTGTCACTGTGGCTGCATCCGACTTGTCCTAGGGCAAACCACAGAGGCTTTAGTAGACTTAGAAAGCAACAGACTCCAATTTGTAGCACATGCATCAGTAATATTACAGATGGTTTTTCCCACCTTCATCCACTTCAATCCACAAAAATCATCCTAGACATGCTTATAAAAGAGAGGGGAACTTCCACAACACAGCACAGCCTAACGTCATGTCCTTCACTGTCCCTACTGTTTCAAAAGTCAAGACTGGAAACATTCTACCCCATCAGATAATAATTTGGATGTATATCACAACCAGATTTTGCACACGTGTTCATATAAGAAGAATTAACCTCAATAGTCAACAGAAAGAACAACTGAAACAGAAAACATTTGGAATGACTTGAACTTCACTGAATTGAAACCCATCGGTGCCTCCATGACAGTGTCATGTGAATCTGTATTCGATTAACACCTCAATATAATCTGAAAACAACTGTGGAAAAAATGCACAAAAATAATTAAATAGTGAGGCTTTCTGAAGATATTCAAGACACATGTATCTGTTGCAGACAGGGTCAATGAAAGCTGTAAAAATGAAAGTTTTGCCCGTTCTCTATACTTGAAGGAATTTAAACTATCTTTGTTCTGACATTAAGATTGCCTTGGTATAAAAGATGAGGCCTCTGAGATACCAGAATTGCTGCTTCTGGAAGTGCTGGTAATGCTTTGGGTTGCAAAATATATGGTTTTTAAGCGGATGTTTTGAGATACAGAACTTGCTGCGTAGGACAATGAATGTGTCTGGAGGCTTGAAACAGAATTACTGGATTATCCTGAGGACTTGTGAGGATCAAAAAAAATGTTATTTTAAGGTCACTTTAAAATATAGTCCATCTCAGCAGTGAAGAAGTTGTGGAAACAGTGAATCTCAGCTGGTTAGTGAAATTAGCTACCAGGACTTGTCCAGATTGCCTGCAGTGGAAACTTGCTTATATCAGAAATAAGCAGATAATTGGAATGTTAGTTGGTCACTACAGAAAATACAGACCCCCAACGTTTGCTGAGATAATTTTTCTACCCCATATCTCATTATATACTTAAAAATAAAATAATAAAATACTGTTCTACAAAACCAAATAGATAATTTATACAGCAATTTCTGTTTGCTTTACATTAGTAATGGTGATGGCATGTCCAAGATAACTCTCATGCTGCTTGTAGGTAGCTCAGCCCTTCCACTCCAATGGACTGAACACCTACATGGTCAAATGCTAGTAAAAGCATAATCTGGGCTCCATCTTTTTTGTCCCCTTCAGACCCTGACATGCTTATACTCACAAATGTCCTTAACAGAATGATATATAATGGCTTTATTATATATATAAATGCTATTTAGGAGAAAGACTGGTGCTAATGTACAGTCATGTATTTTTAAGCAGTGAAATTTAACAGGAATACAGAGCAGCATATGCATTGCTACAGGAGATATTAAGAATTCTCCCTCTGGTTTTAGAGGGAGCTTAAATATGCAAACTCTTTTCTCCCCCTCATGTTCTGTTTTGCAGAAGAAAAATCAGAATGACTTGATAATTCAGAATGTCTTGAAGAATTATAAAAAAAAAAAGTGTGTATACAAATATTTTTATCCCAAATATAGTAGAACTTCATATTCTGAAAACTCGATGCTGATAAATTCTGAGCAGGAGTCCGCGCACAATCTCAGTGGGTCCACAAGCCACTTCAGATCAGGAGGCTGATATAAGGCAGGACTCAAAAACAAGATAACTCCTTTAACTTTCTGAAGGTGGATGCTGAAACTGAAGCGCCTAAAAATAAGGACTTCCATTCAAAAATGCGACCTGACTACATTATTGTGCGAGAAGATGAAAACATGCTCAGAGATCATGTTTCTGTTCATTAATTGTCATTTTATTAGCAAAAGTCACGCCAAGCAATCTAGTATACTCTCACTTTGGATAATGCCATCTGAAGATCAATATTCCAAAGCTTATCTTAGCAAGAAAAATTATTTGGTTTCTAAAAGCATCATTAGACTGTTTTAAATTATCACTCAATGCTAACAACTGGGAATAAAAGTAACACTGGCTGTTCAGAGCAACTACCCTAGAAAGAATATTTAGACATGATTATCCCAATTAGGTGATATTCACAACGGACTCTAGGTGATAACACTCCCCCGGACACACAACAAGCCTCTGCAAAGTGTGTTGTACAATCATAGAAATCTTTTTGTCTTTGCTGAAGGAGATGTAGCTAAAGGACATAGAGACTAACTTCCCAACAGAACCTGTGTCTGGCCTGGATAAAGGAAAAACACTATCTCCAAGGCTGTAAAATCTGCATCCTTCTCAAATGGCTTGTGAATAATCCATAAATCAAAATGTTAATTCTTGAAACATTCTTAGGTTGAATTGCTTATCCATGTTTAGCCAACTAGTCTATTCACCTTCTGAAAGACAATTTGGTGCCTTTTCAGCCCCTCCAGTCTGCATATCAACTGCCCCCAGGCCTGTATCTGGTCTGTGCTGGTGTGGAGAAGGGAGAAAACAATGCCCCATATTAAGATTTCCTGATGGGAAAAGCTTTTTAAATTAGAAAACATGGAATTCATCCTAAACCTGTAGCTTAAGTAGTAAGGTGATTCAATTTCAAATTATTACCCCCATCATCATATCAACCTGAGCGTTTTCCTTCCACTCCCAAACTAATACCACCACTTAACGACCTGATTCTACCACTGTGTGGTTCCTTAGTCACGTGGCAAAAATCAGGCAGAGTCTGGGCTTTTACATATTCTTATTCATCGTTTATCACTCTAAAATATAAGCTGCTGTTTCTCACTTTAGAAAATTGCTACACCAAACACCCAGTTTAAAATCAAACTGGAAAATAAGGAAGACAGGAAGCCATGCCTTGTATTTTCATTCTCAGCCTGCATAAGAGTTTCAAAACTGTTATGAAAAATTCTCACTGAAATTCCAGATTCTATCAGAATCCAGAATTGCATCAGTTTTGGGGGGGTGGGGGTGGGGTGTCTCCCACTGTTACTAACAGGAGCAGCACTTCTTCTAGCACAAGCCTTGAGATCATTCTGCAGTTGGATTTAAGAAGGGCGAACCAGCAAATTCTTAGTCCACAGCCCATTACATATAAAAAGAAATAATTTTATGCAGCACCTAGGACATGCGGACCTTCACTTCTTATGACAACTTCATGACTTCTCCCAAAAATTATCAGCTGCAAAAATACGAATACACCCCAACACTTTGGATCAACTGGAGCTTCAAATCTACTATTCAATCCCCGACTGCAGGATTTTTATCACATTATTGGTTTCCACAGCCACTCAGGAGTGCAAAGAATGGATTAAAGTAACAGGAATCTTACTATTTCTGACTATGTCTGCATAGAAAATACATATTGCTGCAATCCTTTGTCACATAGCAATTCAAATCTTACTATGACTTCTCTGATAGTAAAAGATTTCTTACTAGCCTTCAATAATCCACTGAACTTCCTGAGAGATTTTAATAATAGATACTTATCATTCAGTTCATCACTTTGTACGTGCCTTCAGTTATAATTTCAATGCATCCCAATTGAATCTTCTACCGTAAACACAAGTTTGCATCCAAGGAATAACTTACTTTCTTGTATTGCATTAAGAATTTCTGAAAAGTCCACATCTGTCTTCTGTATGTCTGGTTTTATCCATATTTGCGTTTCCAGCTGGTTAACCTGCAAATCCTCTCTTCCTTCTGAAGAAATTGAAGAGATTGATGGGGTTTGTGACAGTGCAGCAGAAAATCCAGCCAAGGGGCTTCAGGTGAGGAAACATACACATTGAACGAAGGTATTTCCATTTTTCCTCCTTAGCAGAACCAAATTTTCTTCAAACCAATGAGCTTCAGATAGAACATGGACTGATTTAAAGCAAAATAGAAGGAAAAAACAACATGCTCTGCTATCAGCAATGATGCAGAGTTGCCACTGGCAAGTCCCTCATTCAGGTGACCATATTGCTGCCATGCCATGAACATCACCTAACCATACCATCTACAAAACTAACTCCCAAATGTGAAAACAAACAAGAGGTGTTGTTACAAATGACACTGGAACAAACAGACTAAAATAAAACACACACACAAAGTAAGTTGCAAGACAGAAAACAAGCATTAGGACAAAGAGAGCATGGGCAGCGTGTTTCAGACACAGGGCACCATAAGTTCTCATATGCCAACCTGATGGCATGGCACAATCTAGGAAGAAGCCCAGCACTGCAGTCCATTTCAAATGGATTCACATTGGTGTGTAACAGTTGCTGTCTAAAAGCACTCCAGAATAAAAACATTTTCTCGTGGGTTGAAGTTTCAAACCTATTTACACATGAAAATAGACACAAGATTTGCCCATTTCAGTCCTCTTTCGACACGAGCAAAGAAAGCAGAAAGTTTTGAAAACAGGCACTTTCCATGCAGAGAAAGATGGCTGCATATCAAGAGTAGACAGAAAATGGGCAAACAGGCTTAAGATGCTGGCTATAGGGTATTGGGATAGAGACAGAGAGTAAAAGGGAATACATCTGGTTTTTAAAGAGTAGGAGGAAAACCTTTCACAAAGGCATCTGTTAGAGATGATGCTCTTGCATAACTAGTGCACAGAGTTAGCAGAGATATTCAGTCGTCAGGGAGACATCTGGGAAAGGACTTCATGACAAAAAGGCCAAGGTGGAAGAACAAACCTTCAGGTCATTTAGATTACTGTGCTTCACTAGGTGCATCACTCATGCTTTAGATAGAAGCATTTTCCTTTCACCTACAGTCTGCCTATAGCAAGCTGCTCTTATTTTGAATTCTGTGCTAGCCCATTGTATTTTCCTCTTCTCCTTGCCAAATTACTATCTCACTACTGCCTTGATGGGAGCTACAAATTATATTCCTAGGCACAAAATTACTCAAAACTATTTTAAAGGCCTTTCTTCACTTTTTGGAAATACAGATCTCAAAATGGGTAGGCTTTGACCAGCTTCATCCTTTTTTATTTTTCAGTGTTAAAATATTATAAATTCAAATTATCTCATGCTTGCTTCAGCGTATTCTTTTGTTCCACAGCAAAGATTCACTGTTGACATCAGAGACTGCTGCTCTTGTAGATTCTTGCACAGCGATCTGTCATAGCAGCAGCAGGAGTCAGCATTTAATGATGTAGAACAAAGAGAATTTCTTAAGTGAGACAACTGATTATTCATACAATAGCAGCCTAGGGAAATCTGTAGATGGCCTCAGAGATGAGAGGCTAAGATTTACCCCAAAAGAGATTTCTAAGGCTGAAGAAAAGGAAGTAGAAAAGTAATCAATGGACAGAAATTCAGTTAAGCAGCTTTGCAAGTGATATCATTCAGTTTCTTCTCAGCTACCACTTTTAACATTTACCATTACATACTTGCATCCTGACCTCCAACAGCCTTTGTTCTGCATTTCAACCCTAGTTAGAGCAAATTAATGACAATACTGACAAACATAAAATATCCTTTCTTCCCCCAAACTCTCCATCCTTGTTACATTCAAATCGCCGCTTCTCAAAACAGATGAAGGTAGCAGGATCCCTGCAGCATCTCCAGAAGATTGGAACTAATTGGGCCAGGGAGAAAGGAAGTGCCAGTCAGCTATGGAGGTCCCGAAGTGCTGATATCTGACAGACTATCTAACCATAGACCTGTTAATAGAATTAAACTCTTGGAGAATGTACAACGGTGATTTCAAAGCCCCTCTTTAATTAACAAAAATCAAAATGCCTAGGAGATGGTCAGAAAATGACCAGCCTAAACCTGACTGTATTTCAAACAATGAGGTCAAGACAATTTTGCTGCATTCAAATTTCCTCTCCTGTATTTGATCCATTTGCAGTATAGGGAGCTTTCAGCAATCCACAGAAATGACAGTGTTCTATGCTTGTCTGATTCACAGTAGCCTTAATATCTGTCCTCCCTGTACAAGTATCGGATTAACAGCATCCAGTCTGATTTCAGTCAAAATTGTAGGTGTAATCGTCTACCAATCATTTGTGATAAAACACATAGCTAATAAAGTGTACCTACATAGCTTTTAAATCAGGGGTTGAAGGAATGCTTTCTTCTCTCATGACCTTAATGGTGTCAATAAATTAGGGCACTTGGGCTTCTATCCTCCTCTCTCTCTGTCAGCATCCACTTTTCAGGAGGGACTACCGCATTTTTTTAGCTAAGAGAAACACCACCTATGTGATGGGTTTGGGCTGGCCAAATTAATGATTTCTGGCTTGCTGTCAGACAGAGGTTTTAAACTAGTAGCTCTTTGGAAAAAGTCACAGCGACCTCATCCATGTTCCAGAGATTTGTTTTCTTTATCTTACCACGAATCTCTGATACTACATGCAAAGAGAATATCTGATGTCACTTGCTATTGATGGATCACTAACCTGCTTTTAACATTTACTTCTTGCTTTAGCAGCTGCTGATTTATGCTCTATCAATGACACGTTCCACTGAGTAAAATCTAAGCAATATTGTCCAAGAGGATGGGAAAGACTCTCTTTCCACAGAAGTATGAGAAATAAACACAAATAAAAGTGAAGTAAATATTAGATTTTTTAAAAATTTATGTTATTTTTTTAAAACATCAGTCTGAGATTTCTCTTAGCTTACTGAGACTTTCTAGTTCAATTGAAAAAAAAAATTAAATTACCTCATGGCACTCCCTCTGATTTACTCATTGATGCATAAAGTTGTGCATAAAATAACATACTTTTTCCTTTATTTGTCTTGAAGGGTCCCAATTAATTAAGTTAGGAAAACAAATGAGACTTTTAAAAGACCTTTAATCTTTAGAGGCTAAATGAGATGGCTTGTTCTGAGTCAGAATTTTAACATATTTCTAAATATTAAAATAATCAAATGCATAACAGAAGTGATTTATGTACCAACATAGTTAATATGGTACTGCTCTTAAACAGGGTCATTCCAACTTGGAGTGAAACAGATTTTGCCATCTCATGGGGGGGGATGTTCCTGTCACAGGGCCATCTACCTCTAACAGGGTGGTATTTAGCAAGAGCAAATATAATTCTAACATGAGCAGGTTTGTTTTGCTGCACTAAGTATTGCATGTAATTTCTACAGAGAAGTTGCTCCTTCTTACCAGACCTTCTTCTTTAAACCAAGTACAGAGCTGCTGTGCACAGTGCCCTTCTCACTCTAGGCAGACCCATGTCAACATGTGATAAAGAATCACCCCTTCAGGTATGTTTTCTTTTGGCTTCTCACTGTGAGTTCTTGGCAGGCCGTCTGCATCAAAAGCAGAGTTTCAAATGGAAACTGTGTTAGGCATTTCCTAAGCATGTTAGTCAGGGCTGTGTATGTCTGTGTACAGCACAGCTTTACTGCTCTCAGCTCTGGCACTTCTCGTTTCTGTGACAGGAGTGAAATAATATGCTCAAAATAGTTGGTCTTCCCAGGATCTGCCCCATGACTGCACTGGACAACACAACTGCAACAGATGAGAAATATTTTGGTTCAATTATTGCTTCAGAAAAAACCCCAGGCTGTTCTATGAGTCATAGAATGTATGCAAATATATATTAAAATACACGTCTTCCTAGCAAGATAAAGCTGGCCTGAAAGCAGTAGCTCAGAGACAGATAATTATTTCATTAAGTGGAAGGCTGATGTGTATCATAACAAGTCTTTCAGAGAGAGCTGCTTTTGCTACATTGGTCAGAGACTGTTTTCTGTCAGAAACCCTGCGTCATGCTCTTTTTTGTTCCTCACCAACCAGTATTGTTATATTCTTTCAGCCTAGGCATTTTTCTCTCCCACAGCATAAGGTGAATGTCAGAGTGTTACTGTACACATCAATTGTACTTCAGTGACTACATTAAATATATTTTAATGTGTCAAAAGTATTTAATTTTTGTTGCTGCCCTTAAATCTCTGATGTACAATAGGGCATAGTTTCACAATGCAAAATTATTATTGCTAAGTATGTTCTCAGTGCAGGATGCAGAAACATATCTTGTGTCCTGCCTTGAGCTGTCTGTTCTCTGCACAAAAGAAAAAGGCTTTGTTTTCAACCTGTAACTTTGGCCCATCAGCCTAGCACTGGAGTCCTGTCTGGAAAAACACTGTTACCCAGAAACTTTCCTTTCATCCTTGCTCCTTACCAGCAGCCCTAAGCTTCCTCTACCTTACAGCTTCAACACATTTTCAAATTTCTACGAAGGAGGTGGGGTGTGTGTGGTGAGTTCCCTTTTCCTTTCATTTTGATGCTTGTTTCCAGTCCTGGGTTCCATTTGAAGATGGCGGTGGGGATAAGGACAGGAAAACTCCTGTGTTTAATTCTCTGTTTCTGAGACCTTGCTAACGTATTTGTATGTTTAAGGCAGTGTAACATCAGAGTAAGACCAGCTGTCTGCCACGTCTACACATGTACTTGTAGTGACAAACTGGGAATATCTTAAAGGTCTTAGTTTTTCCCAATACAAGGTACTTACTTTTACCAGTGTATGTATTTGCCCCATCTAGCTAGAAACCACATCCACAGTTTTGGAAAAGTGTTCACACAGAAGCCTCAAGCATAGAATGTCACACATTCCTATGCCTAACATTTCCAATTACTTGGCTCTATTTGGCCATGGTGCAGACTCTTCAGCAATCAGTAGAGGGATGGAGCTGCAAAACAAGCCTTTGGAATTCTCTCCTGGAAGGACTTCACCGATCATACAAAGAGACAGGGCACCAAAGTGTCCCTCCTACTGGGAACAAGTGCCACAGGGCCTGGGATGTGTATTCACAAGATACAGTCTGAGAATGACACAAAACCACAGAGTGTAACTAAGCAAAGACATTTCTCCACAGTTGTATATTGCATATAAGGATCTAGAAAGAAGTCTGAGATCTAAACACATTGAACAATTTGGTCTATTTCCTACTACCCTTATTTGTATAAAAATAATAGTAAGAATGATTGTTAGCTTCTCCTCTTTCCTCTTACACTGTGAGCACACACGTAAAAACACAACTATCAGAGATCACTATCCTCAGTTATAGCATCATAAACCCTTTCCCAGGTTAGGGCCATGAAGCCCAGAAATCCACTGCCATCGCAAAGTCTTTCTTACTTTTGTCTCAGACAAGAGCTACCATGCAGACCGCATGAAATATGCCTTCCTGTACAGAAATTAAACACGATCAATGACTCCCACCCTGGTCTATCACAGGGAGAGGATATGGTACCAACCTACCAGCCTGGGTGTGTGGAGACCTAATAAGGGAGAGGTTATGATAAATATAATCATTCAGTTACAAACTGGAGTGGAAGAATGGGACCAATATTTATATATGATTTTGTAAAAATATTCTTTCTCAAATTTTTAATATTTCTTTGAGAGAATCTTACAAACACAGGAATCATGCCCCTTATACTGGTGCAGTTAATGTTTCCTATATAGCCTTGCAACCTACTATAATCACCAAAGCCTGCTAAGGAGAAATAGAGCACTTTGACATTAAAATGTATGGAGTAGTATTGGGCTGTTCACATAAGATGCCTACCCAAAAGAGATTATTTTCAGCAACTGGCACTAAGCAGAGTCTCCCTCACAAGCAGTAGGAGAGTATCTGAATAACAAGGGTCATAATTTTCAGGCATTCTGGCAACACAGAAGGTGCAGTTGAAAAAATTTTCAGTTTTGATGACCCTTAAAAATCTTTCATCAGTGTAATAGGTTCTGAATTCCTTTTTTGTGTTTGGTTCATTACTAAAGCAAGGTCTAAATAAAGTACCAAATTGTAATGCCATCTCCCTTTTTCTATTTTAACCACTCTGAATGTTACCACTAATGAAGAAGGCCTCAAAAAGTCATATGCTTTGTGATCCATTGGACCTCTAAAGCATAAAATAGTACAGAACTGCATTCCCAAGGATGGGAGCAGCAAATATTGTGCCTCTGCGAAGATCCCAGCATGCAGAGGACACATTTGCTTTCCTGAGATATCCACAGGAACAGTCAGTGGTCTGCATGACGCAAAGGAAATTCTCAGAAACAAAGGACAGATTAAAAATTATGTCACCTTTTTGCTTTGTTGCTGCCCTTACACCTGGTCTAAGTTGTGATGTTGAGTTTTATGCAACTCTTTAGGGCTTTTGGGCTTTTTTGGTCCCACGGTGCATTGGTTGGAATTTCTAGTGCGTCCATTAGAACCCTAGAAGCACTTACCTGTAGCATAACTACTCACCCAAGGAATAAGCTTCCCCTCCTGATTTTTTTTGTTTTTGTTTAGGTTGAGTTTTTTGTTGGTTGGTTGGTTTTGGGTTGCTTTTGTTTTTGTTTGTTTGGTTGGTTTTTTCTGTGGTTTCTTTTTTTTTTTTTTTTAATTATAAAGGAAGGTCTGGCTTAATTTTGAGATATCAGAATGAACCAGCAGGCTTGGTATTAGGAAAGAGGTATTGCTATTTTTTGGACTGATACAAACCTTTTTTTGGAAATTAGTTAGTAACACTACACAGCCCTATTTTAGTCAAATCCCTTTTCTGACTTTAAAAGTATCTCTGCCGAAGTAGAAGCTAGTTTGTTCCATCTTTTGACAGTCTTCCTGCAAGAATCTTTCTTTGGAATATGTGTAACATATTTAACATTAGAAATAGAGTCTTACATAATACTAAACCCCTTTAAGCAAGAACTATAGAGCTAAGAAAAAGCCCCATTTTTCAGTCAAGCATTACAGAAACATAATAACTGATTATTCAAAGTCTCTCTCACTGTTCCTTCAATTACAAGTTATTTTTTAGATTAACTAGGTCATTACTTTCTCAGAAACTTTGCAAAATTTTATATATTTTCTATTTTCTTCAGAATAGAATGGTCAAGTTGTTTTAAAACAGCTGTGTTACACTGGTCTCAGGACATTATAACCTTGCTTTGGGATCAGTCAGTTTAGTCCTAAACCTTTTCCTGTTTTTTCTCCTTGAAAGGAAACTCTCTCATGGTAGAACAATCAGGAACATCCACAGAGAGTGGCATTTGCGGCCTTTGTGAGGTGACTACATATTGTAAATTAACAACAGCCAGGAGAGCTGAAATCTGAAGGAGAACTGTACTGATTTTAAAGCAACCTTGCATAATTGATTGCAGGACTGAATGAAAGATTGTTTTATAACAGCAAACAGGAGACTGATCAAAGCAGGAAGGAAAAAAAAAAATCTTTGAAAAGAGTTAAGTTTAAAAACAAATACTCCCCAGAGAAGTAAAACACCCTCAAAGTCACCACTTAAAATTATTAATATTATTTTTGAAGCCCCTTATTGAGGGAATGCATAGGTCCCTCCCATGTAGGTTCAGTACTTGTGTGTGTCCCATGCAGCACAAATTGACAGAGAGGGATGCAATTTCTGCCTGCATCAAATACATTTAAATTAAACAAGACAGATAGCATTGAAAAACAGTGCTTTTTATGCTAGCTTTTTTTTTTTTTTTGTTAGCTTGCTGTTGCAAAAGTGTTCTCCAAAGTGCTAGAATGAACATTCCAGGAGACTTGATACCTTAGGATCAGGAATTTTCAAAGTTACTGTTTTCATAGAAAAGTAAAGGGCTGAACGAAATAGGCTGAATGACTAAGCAAAGTCATGGAAGATTGCAAGCTCTGCATCATCTGCTAGCTAGTTCAGCTCTTAATTTCAAAGTGCGGCATAATCACCATGCGGTGTCCTGTCACTCAGTCCAGTGACAAAAGGTCCTTATGGTAATTGAGGCAAACTGTTGTCATTAGGAGCTTTGCAGAAGCTGCAGAGCACCAACAGGCAGGAGAACGAACAGTCTGTGTTCAGCAGGGAGGTGTTTACAGATCACGCTTGAAGTACCAACATGGGAGAAATTTTGCTCGGTGCATCGAACTTACATTTCTTTGAACACAGGCTGTAGATAAAGAGAAAAGTTAAATATGCAAGCTGGTTTCTTTGACATTAATGTCCCTTCTGCATAGGAATGACTCTTGTAAATATGTGGGGGTTATAATATGAAAATTAGCTTAATGAGGGGAATACTAAACTTTTTTGAACTCTGCTTGCATTTTCAGTGCTTCATTCCACGAGAGCAAGTTCTATATACACCTAGCAGAAGGCATATTGAAAAAGATTGTTCCCCTAAAAATGTTAGACAAGTAAGATAACAGCATTCCTGTCAGTGCGAATTCAAATTTCCAGATGAATTTACATCAGCCATCCCCATGCCATGCATGCATTTGCTGCCAAGAAATACTTGCATGACAGAGCTTTCTGGCAGAATTATTTGCAGAAAATTTATTCTTTTAATCTGGGAGAGATGCATGCCACACGTCCTGCCAGTCAGCAAAGAAAAGAAAATGTGATTTAACCAGCAAGTCACATCTAGCTAATACAGATCTTCTAAAGACCATTTACAATCAAATATGAATACTAGCAAGCATATGCATACTTTGCAATGAGAAGAGGATATATTTTGCACAGTAAATTATCATTGTTGAAGGATTCAGTCTGAGATTTCTTAATAATTCAAAGTTCATTAATTCGTGACTAAGCTTATTGAACATATATTTCCTTTTTTCCTTTAATTTTGGTGGCCAGTTTCAAGAACCATGCCTTTTTACTCTCCTCCTAAGTCAGTTTTTCTGTTGGCCAAGACCCCTAGTTCTTCTTTCTTATTTACAACCAGTAAGTACAGTCATCAATAAAAACACTACAGTTTGATAAGCAGTTAAAAAAAGAGGACCTAAACATAAAGAAAAAGCCTGTCCAAGGCAAACATACCTTCTTTTCAACTTGTAATCTATCAAACATTACTTGTCACAAAAGGCGAGAGAGTGCTAGAAAAGTTTCTCCAACGACCCCAGCAGACTTTCACCATAATGCCAGAATTCAGTCCTTTCAGCACATGAAGTTCTTTCAAGTATCATGGATATGCCTGTATCATTTCAGGTACCAAGGAATGTCCTTTCTAAAATAAACAGTTCTTTGGCTTTGAAAGGGATCTTTATGAACAGTAAACTCTTGAAAGCAGAAATTTCCAGAATATTTGTATGTGTTTCCTGGAGTGAAGAATCTTTACATGTTAACAAAATTTTGGAAATAAATTATTTCAAAGACAACCCTTCCTTCTGGTTGTGTAGATTGCCTGCAGTACTGATTTGTATAAGTGACATAAATTACAATCTACATTATTATATATACACTAATATATATAAACCTCAAAATGCCTAAGTTTTTACCAGAAGCATAGAGAAAGAAAATCTTGCTAGGGAACCTCTGAATTCCTGTTATTACCAAATGCGTAACAAGTGTTAGGAAATGTTGCAAGTAGAGAATAACTAAGAAGATTCCAGAGTTTCACACAATGAAAGAATTTGCTTTGCTGCGGCTTAGATGTATTAAATAAGACAATTTTTCCCCAGCCAGCAAATTTAGTGACTCCTAGAAAAATGAGGTTTGACGAGTTCTGCAGAATCTGAAAATACAGGAATTTGCCACCAAGAGAATGAAGTAACGTAACATTGTCCTGATTTTGAATAGATTAACACTGGAAAGAGCAGAGAAGCCCGGAAACCAAAGTACTGCTTGTCGCACAGCAAAGGTGCAACACTGCCAGAAGTGAGGCAAAGTGGTTTTTGTCCCCATATTCGCCTGACCCTGGCATTGAGGGAATGGACTGCGATGACAGTTTAACCCCCTCTAGGCATGTTCCATACTTCCTCTGCTGCTCTTACAGACAGCCTAAATGATGATACCGTTGCTTTCAAAATGAGCCTTCCATGTGCAACACAGACACATCTATTCTACACTGTCTTCAGCAGCATTGTGCCAATTCACTGCAGCCGACGGTCTGCCCCAATGGCTTTGAACTCTCTGCTTCAGGAGCCTTATACCCCATTAGCCGCAACACACCACAGCTGCTCGTATAGACAGAAGATGATAACTGGAGGTTTCTTAAAACTAAAAACATACAGTCCCCGATTTTGGAAGGAATGCATATTTGCCTTAATGTCATTGCATCTAAATTTATCATCTGATTGCTAACCTCATCTTCGCTTTCTTTCTTTCTAAGAGGAAGTTCCCTCATATGGGTGGACCTGCAAAGGTGTCAGGAGTCTTCCCTTCCCCGTTAATAGCCTTTTTCTTCCACTTGTTTCTCCATTTTCCTCTGTGTTTTGTTTCAGTTACTTGATACCTTTATATCTGCTTAAAATCCAAGCTCAGAAGTTGTGGTTCTGCTCATGGCTGAGCAGTACCTCTTTGCAAGCTTGCACAAAACAAACTTTAAAATTTTATTTATTTTTAAATAAGGTACAGTACAGACAACCCACTGCTCTCTAGCCACTCTAACGCCCAGACTAATAATAGAAGTCATGAGCCTCCGGCTCCTTACTAGCTACAAATAAAACTGGCAGGGAAGTCACTGGAAAGGAATGCTGGAACAATGAACAGTATCTGCTGTTTCTCGTCCTTAGCATATAGCTACCTACAAACTTCATTCAAAGGAAACTTCTCTCAAATAAATGGAATTCATGATAGATAATAAAAGGTGTCATTCTTGAAAGAAGCAATGGGGCAAAGGGAAAAAAAGCTCTGTGAAGAAACCAGAAGTAGTGTGCTATCAAAGGAAAAAAATACCCTCAACCTGCACTTTATCAAGGATCTTTTCTTTCCATGGTCCTAGTCTCTCTTACTGATAAGAATTAAAATGCCATTTTAAGTCCTAAAAATACCTTCTATTATGCTAGCCTGTTGTCATGTTTCAAGTATTTGCTGACTGGACAAAGGAAATTTCAGAGTGAGTATAACATACGCTACTCCAACACTGAGACCTACTTGATTATGATAACAGCACTCCAATAGAAGGAAAAAACCCAAATTGTATCAACTATTTAAAATTAGATGGAACAAAAAACTGCAAGCTTACTGCATGCAGTAGCAGGAGGACAGCTTAGAAAACAGCGGTGTAAGATTTGCTGCCTGGGAAATTAATATACATAAGAACACCGTCTTTCTAAAATATCAAGCTGCTTACGGTATCTTGGCTAAGGTACTGCCATTGGACAACTAGTGTCTTAAGCTAATTATGAAGCTACAGCTGTTGATTTGTGACTGAGTTAGAGGGAAGAACACATGCTTTTCAGTTTAAATTAGAATTTCCTCTTAGGAGTGCTATTCACTGCTGTTGCTGCTGACCATAATCCTTCTTAGATCTACTTGCATACAGCTGAAATGGTTGAAGTTTAACCTGGACACAAACACAAATCTAGTGGTCTCAAATAGAATTAAAAAGGCAGACACAAATCATAGAAATGATGTTTCATTTCAGATGAAAAAATGGGACTGTAATTTAGTCAAGACAAGACTCCTGTCATACAAAAAATTTTCTCTGTAGGTCATAGATGCTGTTATTGTCCAAAGAGCAGAAGGATACGACAGATAAAACTAATCTCATATACTGAAAGCTAATTCCTCGGAGAACCATCATCCAAATGGTCACTAATGAGCTTCATTTTAGGAAACCTCTGGGATCTACCTAAAAACGGATCTTTTTCTCGATCAGAAGCCAGCATATGCTGTTTGCACATCATTTAACGTTGAAGCACATGCCATACTTATCGACGCACAGATGTAGAATATGTAGCATCTCAAAATGAATGTTGTTATTGTCCATGTTCAAGATATTTTTTAAAAAAACTGTGATGCAGGGCTTTTTTGTCAATCTCTTAACACCCTGCAGACATGATTATATATCTTTAGCAACAACACCATTTCTGTAGTAGTAACTTCTGTACGTCAAAGAAAAAGACAGAAGCTGAAAAAACGGGACAAACAAGTGAACAGAAGAACTGAAATAAACAAAGCATATGGCTATGAGTCACTGTAAATTCTTCAATCTGTGTTGACAAAGAGTATGGTGACTAAATACTACAGGTGTATGAAAGTCATGGCAGTAGACCTGTATATCAATTCACAATAGATAATCTAAAATTTAAACTTCTACAAAAATTAAGCCATTTACTAGATCTGCAAGGTAAGGGGGGTACACTAAGAGTTTGCAGGCAGAACTCTGTCTCACAGAAATAGGCTCTGCCTCCCAGCACCCAAGTAGCTGCATATAGCATACATCATGCTCTTTCCTGGGCAGCAACACTGGAAGATTACTGAGACCCTCCAATAAAGATGCTAAAAAACTGACTTCATGGGAAACTTTAATTTTCTCTGCTCAGGAAAAAAATTTAGAGTTTAATTTTCACTGTGAAGAACGACTCAGTGTGGCCAGTACAAATGTACTCCCCTGCTATAAGAAAAGATATTTCTAAAATAGCTCTGGCAATTATCATAAAAAGGAATGAACTCACGATGTAAATTAGAATTTGATTGTTCCCAGGAGATTTTGACTTTCTTTGGAAAAGTTTCATTTTGTTAACCAGTTAACCTATGTTGTAAGATCTCTTGCAAATCCACAGGTTTTGTTAGTATTACAGCAAGAAAGAGTTTGATCTACACCCTGGATTATGTCTTTGTTCAAAACCAATGTTAATGTCTATTACTGAATTCCAGGAGGATGCTTGTAGCCTCTAGGGCACTGTCAGTAGCTCAGGGCTTATCAAAATTAAATATATATAAGGGAAGCAGTGTTGAAAAGCAATAGCCCAAATCTCTCTCTCTGCATTAACATTTTGGATACCACTACATGTTGTAGGGGTTTTTATGATTAAACTTACATTTTTATTTCCCACTTTCAGCTGTCTCAACTGCTGTTACTCCTTATAATCTATAATCGATAAAAACATACCAAATGTAAACAAAACACCCATTGGTAATTCTGAAAATCAATAGATTGATCTCCAGGCAAGCATGATCTCATGCTATTAACACCAGCTTCACCACGTCATGGCACATCACACATGAAATGGGACTGGAAAAGGTATCAAGGCAAATCTGTTACCTGGCTGATGGGTTTTTGCTTTTCCACCAGTGACTGATGAAATTGTAGATCCAGAAGATGAGGCTTCCATTTTTATTGACCCTCTGGCTTCTGGGATCGAAGGATGCCCATCCACAGGTGGATGCTGTGACACTGGGTAGCTTGCTGCAGTTCTCCTCTGACAGACTTGCACACGCTTTTCAGCCCCATGAATAGATAAATTTATACCTGACAGGATTAAGAATTAGTACTGTTAGATAAAAGAGATCAATATGGAATAACTAAAATATAAATTCTTATGGTTTAAAATGGAGCTGCAACAGCCTACTTAAAGGAAAAAAAAAATTCTAAGAAGATTAATTTTCTATGAAAAAAATGTGAACATCTTTGCTGCTGTGTTGCAGGCATCAGAGTCAGCCACACTAATAGATATTTAAATTAATACACAGTCATGGTTTACCACTTTACTGGTCTGCAGGAGCAAACATCTTCCGTTCCTTCAGAATAACCACACAGCTCACAAAGGACAATATTAATGAGGTAACTATGACAGAGTTTGACAGTTTTCTGAAGGATGGATTAGAACTTGTCAGAAATGATTTCTTTTCCTCTGAGCCTTTACCAGTACTAGGAATTCTCGTCATGTGGAAAAGATGCTACAACTGAGGTATTAACTAGCTTTTAAGGAAAAAATAAAGGTCTGTTTTGAGGGAAGCAGTAAGGCTACAAACAACAATAACAAGACCTTAAGCTTGGGAAAAAATTCCACTTTCTCCAGTCCTGTGAAACCTTACCTTCAGTACTGGAAATTGTCTTTCACATAAAAATTCTCAAATTTGTCACATAATCATTTTTTATACTGAAACTGTGATTAAAAAACAGGCTTTACTTTTCCAAAGAGAAAAGCAAGTTTGAAATTTCCTATGTGGCTAATGCATGGTCTTAGAAAGAAATGCAATCTTACATTAAATTGCTAATTCTGACTTCCTCCTGTTCACATTGATGCAATTGCTCCAACTCCACTTGAATTGCTTTCAGCATACCCTGCTTGAAAACCTTCAGACAATCTCTTTTGGGCAAGAAAGCTGAATGATAGTTCTACGCTACTGTTTTACGCTTAATTTAATTGTGGCTCTTACTGCTTCTGTCAGCAAACTATCTTTGTTTAAAAAAAAACCAAATGAAACACCCTAACCAGATATAAATAAGCAAACTGAAGCTGAGAAGCAGATGGAAAAGCAGACCCTAAAAACTGAAAATGTGGATATTGTAAGCACATTGTAAAGTGCAGTTTCTCAAAATCGTTAGATATTATTGATTAGATTAGTTTTGTGAACTGAAATGTCCAAGAATGCATTAATGACTCTGCTTTTTCAGCTCCTCTGGAAGTCAATGTACGTGAACCTTCAGGTCACGGAAGAGGTTTAGAATCTCTGAAATATTAATACACTTTGATCCATAATACACTACCAAGGGGAAGAGAGCTACCACTTCCATAGGCAATCTGTGAAAACAGTGGAGCTGCACACAGGAGCAAAGGCTGTGCAAACTGCTCTCCTTTATGATGGTTTTGTGCATTCAGAATCGAAGCTGGACACTCAGTACTTGTCTTTGCTTCTTGACACCAGAGCTGATCTCCTGCAGGAAAGTGAAGGCATGAGTAGTTTCCTGCAGCAACTGCTCACCTAATTCCGGGTTTTAGGGCTAATGTAACTGCCAGCTTCTAAAGACTGTTGAAATCACATCCTTAGGGTACAGAGCAAATCCCAGTCACCTTATTCTTGTGAAAGGCAGCAAATCAATCCATGTGAACAGAATGACAATGAACTTGCCTGGACAACATGTTTCTTTGACCATGCTAGCTATAAGGGGCTTCAAAGAGTGAGAAGCTAAGCCCCAGCTGTAAAATGAGCTCTTTACTTCTTTTGCAGTCACTAGAACATTGTGATGCTCAAAATATTGAGCAGTTATCCCTAAAGTATTAAAACATTAGCTACAACCATTTTCTTTAAGCATGACCACAGGTTGCTGCATCATTTAAAACGACCATCCCTCTGAAGCTTACAGTGGAGTCAGCCAACGCTCAGCACTAAACTTGAGCCTGTCATCAGCACATACTTTCTAGCCTGATCTCAGTAAGGCTGTGCTTTCATTTAGTCATGAAAATAGGGATCTATTTTAGGAACTGGTTCCAAACATAAACCAAGTGCTACATTACTCTGAGGTTCAAGTTATGTTGCTTCTTCACATTCTGAAAATGGTCTATAAACTCTTGTGCAGCTGTGACTGAGCTTCCTAAACTATTTCTGCAGCACATTTTTTTCAGACATCAAAATAAAGGATACTGCTGCCAGATTGCTATTCCTAAGAACTGCAAAATTTGCAGATTGATCACATCCAAAATTAGGTTCAATCGACATCTTGCTGCTGGTTATATGCAACCTTTTGCTTCTTCCACTAAAGAAAGATGATAAATCATACCTTCAAACTACGTGAGGAAGAATGTTCCAGCATCACTTAAAATTTTACATTTACTATTTTCTTTAGACATAATTAAAATTTAAAAATGCTCAAAACCAACCAGACGAAGCACGTCACAAATGTATTCAGTATATTTGGAAGTTCTTCAATCTGATTGGTACTGCAGCTATTTTTTTTTCACAGAAGACATGCTTTTGATTAGGAGAATTAATTTCCATCATTTTCCTGAGAACCAGGTACAGGACAAAGATGCAAGTGTCCTTATTTAATTATAACTTCCGGTTTTTCCAGAGAAAGATCAGGTCTTGCTTTTCTATGTGCGCTTCTTTTGTTAAACTTCAAGCCTAAAAAAATGTAAGAGAGTAATACTGCAGCAAGCTGCAGCATTACCTTGTTTTCATGTGGGCGAAAGTTCTTTTAAAAGAGATATTGGCAGTCAAAAATACATCCCCAGATAACATGCAGAAAAGCACAGACAAAGGGAGTGGGAATCAGAAGTAGAAAAGATATTGGGAACAATGCATGTAGCTTATGGCAGACGAAAACCGGGTAAACTATTGGCACTAAACAGACTCTAGAGTAAACTCTCCCTATTCTTCCTGCAAATAGCCCACACTACTGATGAATCCCAAGGTTTGTGGATCAGAGATGAGAGAAAACAGCAAAGAGGTCTCTGAAGAGCAGATGTTAAAGTTGACATCAATTACTTTTTTGCAGTGTGACAATACCCACACAAGACATCTAGAAAGAAAGAGAAGTTCTCCAGCAGCACACTGCAGTCTGGGTCTTCAACTAACTGTAGTTGGTGGAGTTCTTCTCCTGCCTTTAGGCTTGGTCATATAGCTGCTGATACCAAAATCCCACTACCATTGCATGCCTGGCTGTATAGCCTCTAGTTGTACCTGTGCCTGCAGCATGGTCATTTTTAAGTGAGCTTGGCACTCATACTCAGTAGCTGGGTACAAGCACACCAGCATGCTCTGACAGGCAGTATAGACATTAAAAAAATCAGGAGTTTCTCCTGCCTTCCCCTCTGGCTTAATGTAATGGCTCACAAGCGCCACTTTGAGCCAGGGCTTCAGCGCAAATACAAGTGAAAAACTTAAATACTGTCCAGCATCCACAGCTGACTTTTCAGTTTGGAGGACTGGCTTCTGGACAGGGCTCTTCCACCTGCACCTGGCTGGCTGCAGTAAGAGTGGGAAGTAGAAGTTTAGTGATTTGAAGCTGGATGAGATTTGAACCTTTAAGATAGAGAACCTTAAGAACCTTTTAGATACCACTCAGCTCTTTTCCTTTCCTGTGTGCAGCAAAAATCCTTCTCTGTATTTTCAAATCTTCACATGCCTTTCTCTTCCTTACCTGTATTTCTATATTTTTTTTTCTCATACAAGCTTTTTGTCTCCATGAGAAGCTGCTCTTCTTGCTGACGTTTTGTTCTCTCATGACTCTGAGCTTGCAGGTTCGTGCAAGACAAACACCTTCACTACCTTCCTGCCAATACATCTCAGCTGTACAGTTTGCTAGCAGAGAAGTGAAGCCTCTATCCTTGTTCTGGATAACTTTTACTGCTCCCAGATATATCTTTTTATTAAAAAATTTTTCAAAGCATCAATCCTTCCATATTGAGCATATTTTGTCTCTTATAAAGTGGTAATATGCTTATGACACTTAAGGATTTATAATGCTCCAGATAAAACCTGCATATGAGAACATTAAAAGGGATAAGGAAGTGCTTCCAAGTCATGAAACAGTAAAATCAAAAATGAAGGAAAAGGAGGGAGAAACTATTAAAAGTTCAAAACATTACAGTGTGGCTGAATGCAAAGTTTTGTGTGACTGATATTCATTTTGTTGGCCCACCAGATGCTACAAAGATGAACCACAACATCCTGCACTCCTCGGAAATCACTCTGCCGATGCACCTGCTGGACATCTGCTTTGGTCGTGTGTCAGCATGACCAGCAGTTGTGCACCATGCACCTCTGCTATGCGCCTGAGCACAGTGACATGGCTCTGGTGCTGATGGAGAAGGTTCTTGCACCTGAAATTGGGTCAGAAAGGTCATGTGTCCAAATTAAATTGTGCAGGGATCAAGACACCTCTCCACCTGGGAAGACATCTCCATAGTGACATTGTGTCAGCCCCAGTTTTCTTCCATTTTGTACCACTTTGGGTTACAGGCATTTATTTATAGGTTCCTTTCTGAAGTGTTTGTCTCTAGACAGAGATTATATGAACATGAATAGGCAATAATAATACAGCGCAGAGTTACAAGGTTGTACAAACAATCCATTAGCTAACAGTGCTTGATTAGCCTCAAGTGTCCTGACCTGCTTTATATTCCCTGGGATAACAAAGGAGTTCTGGCAGGTGCAGGAAGTCCTTTCAGTTTTGTACCATTAGTGTCAGTGCTCCTGTTGAAGACCAATTACTCCATCTATTTCTCTTTTCTATGTGTGTCTTTCATTTTGTTTCAGCCCTATGCGGAGGCCTTAGGGGCAGATTGAGGTAGGCCCTTTCTTCAAGGCCCTTTTTTTCAAGGCCCTTTTCACAGCAGACCAACTACAGGGGAGCACAGGGAAAGAAGTGAGGAAGAAAATCTCAGCTGCTTTATCACATAGGGCCACAAAAAGTAAAGCAGCTCTGGAAAGTCTGCAGTCATCAAGGCACAGATAAGCAAGGTCATAAGGAAGCACCTTGGAAGCATGAGCAGAGAGCAGAAAATGAGGATTTAAGGAGCAGTATATAAATGGGAAAATTAGATATTTAGTTCCTTCCAACTTTTACAGGCAGGAAAGGGGAAAGTGAGCTAATTTGTCCACCTTACTAAGCTAAGTACTCCTTCCTCACCTTTTGCAAATGGCCACATTTCCCATTAAAGTCAATGATGCTCTGCAGACAGCTTCAGCTTTTTCACATTTTTAAGATAGCCTTGATAAAGGGGATCTCAGAAAGGGAAGCAGTGTAAAAGTTTTCTCATGCAAACCCAGTTTAATTTGAGACTCAGCAGAGAGACATCTGTGCTCAATGACATGATGGACTCTTCTGCTTGCTCTGAATCCTAGGTGGGAATGAAGGAGCAGGAGAGAAAAATGCTCCTGCTGTCCTCTGTACACATGCCTGAAAGCATAGTCTAAAGGCAGTTCCCTTTTTTTTTCTCACCCTATGCATTACTTAGGTAACAAATACATCCAGAAAGCATCCTTAACTTGGTGAAAAATGTTATAACACCATTAAGATTCCTATACTAGATTAAATTATTTTTCAAAAGTTTAAATATCATCTCTTGATGATACAGCATCAAGTCTCTTGCCATTGATATCACATGATTACGAAATCATATCTAAGTCAGATTATGCTTCAAGTATAGCTTTGGAAATGTTGAAATATTTCTGACTACATCAGATGTAAAAAACACCTCCCAACTGCAAGCCCACCTCCCAACTGCAAGCCTTCATGTAAGCAAAAGTAAAGTAAAGTAAGAAAAGCTACTACTTACAGAACTTCCCAGGAACTGCACTGGCTGGAAAGACTAATACTGTCCATCTTGACAAGCTACCTATGTTCAGTTTTCTGAGATTTTGCATGATTGCTCCTCCCACCCTGCTTCCTCCCAAATACTGGAGACATCACAGGATTTTGAAAATCTGTAGTAGTTTCAGATGATGTTCCCTAAATGTTACTTTTTTCTTATTTTATATCAAAAATTTTGTCCAGTTGGCTTCTGAATTTACATCCATTTTTACAATATATAATTTTCCATGGAAAGAAACCACAGAGCTTAGACATACAGTTGGTGGAGGAATAGCTCTTTTGTTTCTTGTCTGAAACATGTAATCCATGAAAGTATTGTACTGAAAGAGATCATGAATGACCTCTTCCCTTTCTCTCTCCATCCACTCATGATACTACAGAGCTCTATCATACCCCCCCTTCTCTGTTGTCTCTATCCCTGATCTTGGGAGACCTAGTTTATACAGATGCTCCTTACTAATAAGCTGTTGTATCTCTCCAATCATCCCTGGTCACTCCTCTGTTCCTTGCCTTTTTCAAAGGATGAAAACGCACACTAAGAAAGTTTTAAGAAGCAACATCAGAAATGCCCATGACGTTCAGGCTGTGCTTTCACCGAGGATTTACACAATGACACAACAAAGTTTCTAGTTTTATTCTTTCCCTTGTAATTTTATTTGCCCCAAGATACTTGTAGATGGATTCTGCCTCCCTTTCACATTTGCCAGCTCTTTGGGCAATTTTTCAGTGATTCAAGTCTCTCTCTTCTAACCCATTTGCTTGAGGTCCCTGTGTCAAGCAAAGACTGCATGAAACAATGCTGCATTATTTTTCTCACTTCTATGTTGCATCTGTTTCCGCATCAGTTGCTTTCTAGGTCTCATGTTTATTGCTCCTCTGTGAGCATCATATGAGCCTTTTCTATCAGCAAAACAAATCTTCACAAAGAACTATTACTTGCCAGTGCACTACCTTTTTTTCGTTACCTGCCTTTAAGGGGAGGAGAGTAGCATCATCCCAAGCCTGCAAGTCACTGGTGAACTTAGGATCTGCATTTTGATGTGGGATCAAAGGCACATCTGAACTATAACCAGGACTCCAGGAAGAAGGGGCTCATGGATGCACTGGGTTTTATCCAGTTTTATCTGCACTGATTTAGAAATGAACTGTTCAAGAGCCACAGATTCTGGGGGAATAGAGGTTTACACTTACGTGCTTTAGACCAGAACAGCTTATTCTTCCCTACAAAAATGGCTACATTACCTGTGGTAAAACTGCATCCACAGCCAGTGTTAACTTAAGTCTGTCAAATTCCTAATGAATAAAAAGATCATGCCCACCTTAGGCCTGCCATCAAAGGGCTGCTTTTATAGCCCGAAAGGTGAGCTATTGAATTACAGCAAGCTAACATTCAACAGCGATTATTTAGCGTAACTGAGAAACTCCCATAGTGCTCACTGAGAGGCAAGATAACAACCTGAAGTCATGAAAATGTCCTGGAGAGAGTCATAATAGTCCTACTTTAATGGTCTACATGACACTCTGAAAAAACACTTGTCTTCCTTTGGTATGAAAAGCTTAGCTAAGTGAATATAAAGCTCTTTGAGGTTGCTGTTGAATTAACAGTGATTGTCACGGGCATGTTGCAGGGCCATGGTGTTGAACATAAGGTGATGCTTACACAAGTTGTATGAGCCCAGGTGAATAAATGTAACTTTCCCCCTGCCTCAAGACGCCTAATTTGATTAATTTTTAAGTCTTGTACTTTTATTTCTCTCTGACAATCCATTCTTTAGTTCATCTGTATAAAAAGCAAACACACCGTACAGTGCATATATATTATATTTACCAGGCTACCGGAAAAAATGCCTAAAAATTGTGTGCAAAATACACCTCACTTCAGTTCACCCAGCAACCTGAAACCAGTGTCATCTGTCACCATCCCAGCTGACTGAACTCTTCCTGAGATTGCCTGCATTTTTATTGTTGTGGTTTTTATTGTTCTCTTTCTCTTTGTTTATTATCTATTTTGATTTACTTTATTGTTCCTATTGGACTTCCACTAGTGTTAGAACCACATGCATGCTGAAGAATACTTTGGGGGGAAAAGAAGCAGCATTTTAAAAAGTTCATTTGCTTGCCCCAGTACGAAAATTGCAGTGAGGAAAAATACCGTGTCTTGAAATCTGATAAACACAATAGAAATCAAAAACTGAGGCTGATAAAACATTTTCAGTAAAGTGCTTTTCTATCAAAAAATTATCATTCTTTTCAGGAAAAGAAAACCGTAAAATCAAGAATTTCTGACAAAAAAATTGTTTAGAAAATGATTCTGAACTTATCTGGACTGGAATATATTGCCTTTTTTTTTTTTTTTTTGTAACTATTTGATGCTTTGGAAAACGTAATCTTACAAATGAAGTAGAATACAAATTACCAAGTAGAATACCAGTTACCTCTGAGCAAGCCAAAGAAACAATTATCATTTCAATTACTGAAACACCGTCTGTATTGCCAAACATCAATTAATGCTACTTTAATATACAAATAGTAAAAAATAATTAAAACCATAAACATTCAATCCAGAGAGCAAAACAAATCAAAATAATATAACAAAATACAATGAATACAAGAAATCCAACCAAGATGAAATATTTCAACTGTCCAGAAGCAAATTCTGATAGAAATATTTTAAGCATTATGTAGAAATGTGCTCAAAATAAATTCAAAGGAGGGGGATGGGAAGCAAGAATATTAGAATTTCTGTGGATTGGATAGCTGGATTTTGACTCACTGTTTCAATACTCAAGTGGAATAGACTTGCATTAGAATGAATGTAGGATCACACAAAAAACAATAGATTCATATTTCAGTTTCTGTCACAACAAATAACATCATGTCAACACATCTTTCTCTTAGGCAGTTTTTCCTAAAAAACAAAAAATTGAAGATTGAATCTGTCTCCTTAAGTGCCTCTTATTGATTTGGAAACTATGCAGTAAATCTTGTCTTATTCATTTTATTATATATGCACAGCATTTACTAGCTGAAAATAGACTCAACACTGAGATGATTTAAAACTTACTTTCACCTGTGGTAGGCATTGCACTTAAAATCATTTTCTTCCTTAGCAGGTAGCTATTATTCTGATCTTCAAAATCAAGAGCATTCTCATTAAACCTGCTTGCACTGATTTTGAGCTTTTTACCCATACAGTAGAAGGTAACTGCACACACAGCAGTGATACCTGGTACAAACTTTGGGGCAAACCACAGTGCTCTGTGAAACAAAGCACCAGGTCAAGTCCCAGATGCTTTTTACCAGCCGAGAAATGAAAAGCAGCACTAATCATGCAGATATATTCTAATTGTAGGTAGATTTAACAGCAGAGAATTCTCTTTTTTCCCTCCATTTTAATTTGCTGCCTGAATGTCAACTGCTGCATTGCAAATACCACGTCTCATTTTATCTGATTTAATCCGATACTCTCCATAATGCAGAACAGTGCAATCAATCTGAGACATCATCTGTGAAACAGGAAAAAAATCTCAGGAGTCTTCACAGATGGGAAAAGAAGGTATCTCAGGATACATCTGAATGTTTCTGCTCCATGGCACAGATAGTAACGATTTTCAGCACAGCAACTAGGCTTAATTTAACTTTCTCTTTTTGTATCCCATTTCAGGGGACTGGTCTGCCATCAGTGCCCTCTTGCTGTTCCAGTGCCAGGCCCTGGTCACTCTCTCTGGGGCAGCCACAAGCAGCAGGTCAAGTGCACTCTCCTGCCCTGACCCAGCCTGTACTATAGCCCCAGGTATGGGGCCTCTTACAGGCTTGGTGTCTAAATGCTCCATGCTGGCAGTTAGCTTTATCAAACATCAATTGACTTTTACTTTGATGATATATTATCATCGAAATTACACAGCCAATGTCTTCAGGGTCAGGGCTTAAGACAATGAAATTTACTTCTCCTTCTCCCTCCCCCAAACAGGAAAAATTATCTTATACACGATGTTGCAGCAAAGTATAAGCTTTACTAAAATGTTTTTAAAGTAAATACGCATCTGGACAGATGCACATTTGAGTAAACAGGTCACATGTGTTGGGTCAAGTCCAGTGCCCTCTGAAACAACTGTCCATTGTGGGCAGGCTTTAGCATCTCATGTGTCCAGGATCTGATGCTGGATCCCCACTGGGAGAAGGCCCAGAAGCCCCCCACCCCTCCTGGGGAAGGCTCTCGTATGGGCTGGAGGGATATGCTGTGGCAGTTTCCATCAGAGCCTGAATGAGCTTTGCTCTGCAAGGAAGAAACACCAGCCTCCACAGCCCTGCTTGCTGCAACATCTGTGTCTGGATCAGGCTCTTCCATGGCAGACACAGCACAAGGGCCAGTGTTACCAGAAATGTTGAGGCATGTGTACTACTTGTTTTTCTTCTGTGCATCATTAATTTTCAGCACACTCTCTTTTGGCAAGTAACGATTTTGGTCGTAATAAAGCCTAGGGTGCCAAGCTTTCTAAATGGTCATAAAGTGAAAGCGATCCCCAGAAGAGATGGCAGATGTAATGTGCAGCAGATGCCAATGAAAATCTGTGTTCATCTGCCACCTCATCTTTCTGGCCAGACTTCAGACTGTTAATGGTAACAAAATACCATTGAAAAGAATATGTAAACCTGCCATGTTTATACAAATGTTCCTCACAGGCATCCAGTTGATTGTTCTCAGCTTATGCTTATCTGGATAGAACAAAGCACAGGTCTTGCTTATTCTTCTGAGCTAGACTGTATTTCTTACGGAAGACTAATTAACTCTGAAAGACAACAGTAATCACATGATTGTTTGAATTTGGCAGATTCCATAGAGATGGAAAGAAGCTCTCTACTCATGGATACCGTTTGAATTTCTTGAGCTCTTTGTAGCAGAATGAGAAGAAATGGTAGAAAACTATAAAAACGCAGTAGCTGCATTGTAGGATGTAAGGTCTCTAAAAGATCTGGTTTTGTCAAAGACAGTGCATGCTCTAACTCCTTTACTGAATAACAGCCTTGTGCAAGGGCAAGGCCTACTGTTCTTTCATAAATAATTCTCTGATACCTTAGCAATTCAGAAAAGCATGCAAAGTATGCAAGATAGACTTTCAGGTATGTTTTATGCACTACATAAACCCCTGGATATTAATTTGATGTTCCTACTTTTTAAGAGGAGGCACAGAAGAGACACAAATTTTCTTAATCCACCTAAACCAGCTTCATTATAGAAAGAACGTATAAAAGAAACCTGTGCCTAAATTTAGCTCCTGTGACTGACATCTCAGTGAAAGGGCATTCATGAATATTCTTTCATAAAACTTCTCCTTTCTTCACTCATGTCCCTGACACTCAATTTCCCATTACTGTTCATTCATTTTAAAAACCACTGAAAGTAAAAAGGAATATTTTTTAAAATCTCACTGCATATGTAAAAAATGTTGCAAAATATCTCCAAGGTACACTTACAAGTATTGCAAGTATACTGTAAGTTATATTTGTAAGAACATTTCAGTCTGACAATGCTGAATTTGTTCTGAATGTCACAATGGTTTTGAGGATTCAAACCAACAGACAGTTCAGGAAGACAGTTTCTCTTCACAAATACCATTTTGTCCACAGTCAAGTAGATTCACCAAAGGATGCGTAGAACACATTCTTCATGAACAAACCCTAAACTGACATTTCATCACCAAAACTGCCTATAAAATGCTGAAGTGATTTCGAGAAGATCTTAGCATGTCGTTAACCGGATCTGTCTTTGAGCAATACACAACTTCTGAACAATTAAAAGTAGTTGTGTACTCTTCTTCTATGATAATAAAACATCCACAAAAAGAAAACTCAAATACGCAGGCAGCAGTCTATTGAGAAACCAAGAGAATAGTCTACTAATAGGGCAATTAAACTTAAAAAAAACCTGCTGGGCAGCCTAGTCAGTGAAAAAAAAACCCAAACAAATATAACACCAAGGCTTCTGCATGCAAAATGGTCTTTTGTTAAAAAAGCCCTACACTCAAGTCCCAACTACATAAAAATAACCAAACAATCCACCTGCCTCATTCTTTCCCAGGGGAGATGTCTGGTTAGACATAACTCCATAAAGCTGTTTTATATACTCCCTGAAAGAAAGAGCCAAGAGTACCTCTTCACATTATATCTGATCTACTGAACCAAAATGGCACTGAAAACCATGGGTCCCACTGGACTCATCTCTTCCTTCTAATCCTTTATGAACACAATTATAAATCCTGAAAAGTCTGGGTTTAGAAATAATATTCTTGTTAAATTTCTATGAGTAGTTATCCACCAAGCAGAAATATTTTTCTTCATTTACAAAGCAATATGAGCCAGCTAACAAAAGGCTTTTGATGAATCACAGCAGTCGTAATTGAAATTACATGAACAGAAATCTGGGAATAAATTTCCGTATATGATTTTAATGCCTCAATCAATAAAGCATACTGTGTGTTGAGAAGTCAAATATGTAGATGAGTTAGAACTGAAGTGGATGAAAGTGTGAGAAAATTAATATTAGATAAGAATATAATCTGTTACAAAGCATGTTCTCTAATTCCGGATAATGTTCATGATGTTTTCCATCTCCTTTTGTGGCACCTCTCCTTCCTGAAAACGGGGCATGATCTTCATTTCATGACTTCTGACAATAACACCTTCAGTGATCAAGCCATGGCAAGGAACTGATTGTGACACATTCTCTTTTTCAAAAACTGCTGGGTTTTGGGTTTGCTTCTGCCTTTGCAACTGTGAAAACTTATTCCTCTCAAAATGCATTTTTCCATTATGGGACTTTTAAAAAGTAAATCTAAGCCAGTCAAGATAAAAACAGTTTCACCATTGACAATACTGAGCCTTTCTTTATTTTTCTTTCAAGTCTTCCAGTTAAAAATCCATTTTATAAGTTAAATATATCAGAACCAAAACATATAAAAATACAAAGATGATTCATAAAAATTCGTAAGTCTTAAAAATTGCTGTCCAAATATGCTTGAGATATTTGGTGCTCTTATCAGTTCCATAACTGTTTTTTCCTTCTTGGAATTTAGTGGTATATGTCAAAATGTTTTCTATACTATGTTCAATCAAAACAAAATATCTCAAAGCAGTTACTTCAATCCAGTCTCTGAATATCTGCAATTTAGAATTCAGTGATAATTTTCACTGACTCTAAATTCACATTCAGTGAATACCAAGACCATATATGTTCTTAATTCATGCAAAGTGATAAATCCCTCTCTGCTTTCTTTCTCATTTTTACAAGTGTAAGATACTATAAATGTACAAAAATTCTTTTTTCCCTCTCTTATTGTGCTAGGGCACAGCTCATTTCATCTCATCCTCTTAATTCTAAAACTGCAATTGTTATTTATGATGCACAAAGTTTACTGTTCATCCTTTCAACAGAAATGAATGTATTATCTGTAAAAGCAGGACAACACAACTTTCTCAGTAAAAAGACAGTGCACTATGTTTTACTATGTGCTGATGGATGGTATGAGAAAGATTGTGACCCAGCTATAATCCCTCTCTCAGAAGGGTTGAGAAGGGGAACATCTGCCAACCTGCATACGGTCAATCTGTCAGCCAATTTTTCAGAAACTTGGCCACAGTAATTCACAACAGTCACTTATTTTTTGAAAGATTCTTGTTCAACTTGCAGTCATTTGGCATGACCCACTATGAGCTTTCTTGCAGACACCATCCCAGGCCTCAATGGTTATTTTGCAAATGTACTGCTTGCTGTACTGCTTGCTGACCTAACACCTTGTCAAGATTCAGCTGGCTTTGGAATTGAATATAAAGTTCTTGACAGGACCCTGTACCCATAAGAAGAAACAACTCTTCAGGTCACACTGATCCTATCCTCCATTACAAAAGCACAAAAGGCAGTCTTTTATTTACCCACATTTCACATGAAATAAAAATACCACTGCATGATGGCAGAAATATCTGAAAAGACTATGCATTTCAGATAAGTGTTAATAACTTTATTGTTAACTCAGCTCTAAAAGTTAAACTTTTCTAAAGATATTGCATAACATGAGTAATGCAGTAATTGAGCTTATTTTTAACTGTGCTTACTTTTAATTGAGCTACTCAGGTATTGAACTTAAGACTGTCACCTTTAAATGACTTGCTACATTAATATAATAAATTTTAAAAAGTCTTTCTAAAATGTTCCCCTACTTAGAGGTGCTTTGTGGTCTGTTTCTTCTAGATATGCAACGCATGGAGAAGTACTGGAGTGTTTATAGCATCAGCTAGCCCTAATCCCAGCAGAACCAGCTTGCTTTTTTAAGTGGGGAACAAGACCAGTGAAATACAAGTGAGCTGTTGCCATACAGCTAAATAATTAAACTAGGTGGTGAGCTCATGGACAAAGCCCACCATGCCCACTCCAGAGTCCGGCAGTGTGGCTCAGACAGCCTCCCGTGGGCAGCTCAAGACCTCACAATTACAGATTGCATGAAAGGAGAAAAGAAAGTCCTTTTCTGACCTGCCCTCCCGCTTCCTACATGCAGTGTGGGAACACTCCCACACACCCTGGTACACTTTTGGATCATTATATTCAACCTTGGCAGAACCAACCGGATGGTTTTTTTTTTTAGTTTTCCATGGTATTTTTGCAATTCAATTACAAGTGACTTTCTCTTGCCGGTCCATCAGCCTCTTACCGTGCTCTGAAATCTGCCCAGAGACTGAAGTCCTCAGACTGTAAACTCCTTCTCCCAGTCTCACAACTACTTTGGACATAGAAAGTTTAATTCTAAAATACTCTTATTTTTATTATTTCAGTACAACACACCAGAGTTACCATTTCAGGGAAAATGTCAAGATTTCATCTAATGTACAATATGTTCACTGGGGAAATTCCAATGGGAAAAGAAATTACATATTCCTTGGATCTAATACATACCAAAAATAGGATATAAAATAATCCAGCTGAGTACTGAGAGAAATAAGAGGAACACAGAGATGACTGCTAAAGTTACATTTCACTGAACTGTAATGTGTGAAGGATTTCCTTCTTTTAATGCACAAACAACTTGTTTTCTCCCCCTCTTTTCTGTTACCTCACTATCCTTTCTGATTTTAAAAATATTTCCCACTAAGATGCTGAATCTGCATGAAAAGGGAGTCCAGAAGTAGAAAAAGGAAAAGTAAGATTTTAAGAATGAGAGAAATGTTGGCAAATTGTTAACTAAATATCTACTTAGATGAAATCTAGTGATATCACAAGTATTACCACCAGGCTCTATCTAGTTCTCCAAGTCTATTTTAAGCCAGCATTATGATGAGATTAGTTAGCATGCAGCAACCTTTAAAAAAAAAAATTAAAATCACCAGGATCATTTAACTCCCTTTCTGCATATAAAAGTCCCTCTAACTGATTCTTGTAAAATCTTATATTCTATGGGAACATTGCTAGAAGCTGTAAAAACTCACCTTTCTCTTAGCTGAGGATGCTTCTTAAAGGCAACTTCCTATGTTTGGAAACTCACTGTAAAGGTTGCCATGGTGATTAATTTTAAAAGTGAAATTCTCCCTTTTTAAAGTTTTTTCTTTAAAGAAGAAATGTTCTGTGCTAGGGCTCAGTTCTCAGCAAGGCAAATGGGAATGAAAATTCCACCTTAATCCTGAAGATTAAAGGACATAACCTCCGTGTAACTGCAACTTCAGCAGCAGAGATGTTTTCAGAAAAATTTTTGAAACATCTATTTTTACCTAATAATGAAAGAAAAAATAAATCCATAGGCAGAAGAATTGAAGGAAAAAAGCAACATTTTCCAGTGGTCACACTGCAGCCAGCAGGCTAGGTTATACTAGCGATAGGAAGGAGGAAAGGCAAGGAAGGAATGGTAGGGGTAGCTGAAGCTCAACAGAAAAACCAGCAGACTCAGCTAGAAATAATGACATTGTGTGGCAAGAGAAAGAAGTGAAATGCATCCCCAAAGAAAAAGCGTAGAAACCAAAGGTCACTACTGAGAAGCTCTTTACCTAAGGCGTTGTACATTTTATTTCCATGGATCAAAATGTAATTTCACATGGGTGTGTCCATCTATTGACTTCTCCTCTCCACAATGACATGCAGAGCTGCATTAAACCTTGGCTGTCCACACAGCTGTGTTAGCTGTCAGGGAATAGACAAGTGCACAGCTCTGTTCCTGCATTGGGAGATGGAAAAGCACCATTTCTTCTATAAAAACCATACAATATTCAGCATTACATCATCCGACTTGCCCCTGCATAAGCTGTCACTGCAGAAATCACTGGCAAATTAAACTGACAAATGTTGTGCCAGTTCAATACCCAGGCAATTTATGGCTTCTTTATTCATATAAAGATCACAGTACTGTGAGACAGCTGCATTATTCATTATGTGTTTAATATTTTATCTCTCTAGGCAGAAGTATCTGTACAAGCACAATTAAAATGTCTGACGTAGACAGAGTTGATTTTAATACAATGAATCAAATTTGTTTCAGAGACCTGCTTGACCTTAAAGCTCTATGGTTTAAACCAGTAGAAGGAAAACCAGGCTGAGACTCATGTGGTGCAGTGCCTGGGTATTACTCATTTTACCTTGAATGACTACCCAAGAAAGCCTCTTTACTTGATCTTACCATATTAGTCGTGGTAAATACAAGATATTCTAAGTTATATAAAATTATTTTATATTCAACACACATGGTCATGATGATAATGAAAGAAAACACCTTTTTAAAAATGGCAGAATAGACAAATAATTACTATTGCTTCTTTGCCATTATTATAAAGTTTACTAAATCCATGTGCTTTGTAATTACCTATTAGGACTTCTAAGGAAAAAAACATTATCTGAATGGCATCAGAGTTACAGGTATGAACACAATGAAAAATTGAATAGGAAACAGTCACTATCTCATTGCCCAGATCCTAGAGCAGTAATGCTACTCCTAAATTAGCGCTCCTCAGGCCTTTTTGCCTCCTCTTGCAGGGACAGATCACACCTATTGGCAACTGCCTGCTCCCTAAAGAAAATCCAGTTTGTTTTCAGTGTACAAGTCCCAGAGACCTGTGTTTTTCAGCACACAGAGCTTAAGGAATTAAAAATACATTTTCTGAGCAAGGGGAAAACTGGAGTTCAACGATCAAACAGCTAGACTGGTACAAACATTTCAAGGCTGTCATCTCTGCCATTAACAGGTAAGGTCATTCTTTTACCCACTAATCTTTATAGAGAATGTAGTTAGATTAAACTGCAACTATTCTCCGTACTCTCTCTTGAGTAAGCGTCTTTTTAAGAATTATGGAGACAAGCCACACTCCAGAAATTCATCCTTAGGAGTCTCAATCTCCTTATGCACTCAGAGCAGAGAAGTTGCTGGAGATCTCCACAGAGCGTCTTATAGCTCAGAACAAAGCTGAGAATGATCAGCGTTAAATCACACCATGATATGTCTTTGAAGCCTGAGACCCATTTTGCATTCAGGAGTAAGTTAAGAAGAGTAGTGAAGCATCATTCATGTGCTTTGTACCTTTTGTTTTTTGCACCTGTATTTTTCCTTTACTTTTCCTGTGTCTCTGTCCTTTCTTGTGACTGGAATTTTCTTTAGGCCATGATTTGCTTCTCATTTACTCAACATCAGCAAGCTGCAGAACAGTAAAGTGTTATTAAATAGAGTGTTTGTGAATTGCTTTGGAGCCTGGAGTTGAAAGTGTGTTTTTCATCTAATAAAAGGCTAAATGAACCAAATAAACAATAAGAAAATGTAGTGGGTTTAGCTGAACCTTCTCTTTCATCACCCTTGCTCAAGCTGATTATGTTTCCCTCATGACACCACCAATATGCTACTACCAGCTCCTTGCACTAAGACAAAAAGCAATTCAAGGAAACCCAGCACCCAGAGGAAGAGAGAATAGCAGTGGGGGCATGTGACTGGAGAACCAGCCTGGGAAATCCCTGGGCCAACACAGGCAGGCACATATGCCAGCTCAGCATTATGTTATGATTTCCCTTCCCCCCTTAAGATGCATGTGATGTCTTCCCAGGAACTTGCCCACCCAGACATGGAGGTAAAAAGCAAATGAGGACACAGTTGTTGAATACAGTGTTTGAAACATTTGAACACACTGTAAAAGTTCTAGACAATTTTTGTTCTTGCACAGCATGGGACTAAAAAGAGACAGTGGATTGTTTTACCCGACTCTCAAAAGAGAGGGAAAGATTCAGTACAAGAAGTAAATACTTTGATTATAAACTTGGAAGTTCCATGCTATAGATAACCTTGGAAAAATAAAGGAATCATTTAATTAGAGATAAAACTTTTGTGGATGTTTCCAGCTTACAAGGCAGCACTGCAGAGACACAATCTAAACATACACAAATGCTTCCAGATAGGAAGGCCACTCTGGGACTAACTCAAAATGAGGTGTGTTACTGGCACAGGATGAGGAGATTAAGCTTAAACTGAGAGAATCCAGAAATGAACGAAGAGGAATGAATTTGCCTGTCAAGGGAGAAGAAAAATACAGCTTATTCCCTTCTCCCAGTGTTTCCTCATTAACACTGGACAGTGTGACTGGTCAACCTCTTCCTTTCCAGTCCAGACCATAGCTGTACCTACCTTATCATTTCCAGATAGGAGAGAGCTGCAGTGTGAATGTAGCAAAGAACAAGGTATTCAGCACTACCAGAACAAGCTGCCACAAGTCAGCTGTTAAGTTTGCAAATCTGCTATTAGACCAGGACAACCAATTAGTTTTCTAGCTGGATGGGGGAATCACTGCAATGTAATCTCCTGCAGCACTGCTAAGTGGCACCATTGGCCTGAAGAATGGTGACCAAGTGTTATTAACATGTCACGGAGGCAGTCTGTGACTGCTACACAAAAATATGGCCCCTAGGATATCCATGAAAGAGCAGACTGCCTTTCAGTGTCTGTAGAAGTAGACATGAGGGACATCCTCCGCATCACATGGCATAAGTGCAGGGTAAGCCAAGGCCTGAGAGCAGTCTTGGCAGATGACAGCAAGATGGTGCCCTCAAGGTGCCGGGTGATTAGAGCTCAAGCAATAAGTCTTCTGCTTTCTCTGTATGCAACCCAAGCTTCCTGAAACACTTGATTGTGTTAACCACAGAGGAGTCATTAAGACTGGTCTGACAGTAATGCAATCACACTTACTGAGAGAGTCAACAGCTTGAGGGAGGAGGCCCTCCGGCTGGAAGGCTTCACAGGCCTAAAATCATAGACCAAAGTTCTGAATACAAGTTCCTATTTAGTAGGAATTATTCCTATCTAGTACCTGTCAAAGACACAACACCTTATTTACCCTAGGACAAAATTATCACTTCCTGTGGCGGTGATAACTGAGAAGTCTCATCATAGTGAGAAAGGCGATGAGGCTCCTCAGTATATTTGACAGAGATTTCATAAGTACTGCTGACTTCGATCTGTTTTAAACACCAGCCAGGGTCTAGAGGTGAAGTGTAAACTGAACCAAGTGTCAAAGCTTCAGCAAGGAAACTCTTGTAGGAGAAACAGAGTGAGGTAGAGACAATCTAGGAACATGCTATTAAGTTACATTCAATTCTTAACAAGTATTTGGAGAACACCAAGGGGGATGTGTCTGTCTATTCATCAAACATCAGGTATCTGAGGACATGTGGAAGACTCCAGCCAAGTCATCCAGGAAATGCTCAGACCAATGAGACAAAAGGACTTGAATAACAATCAGTTACACCTCTGTATCCTTCACACAGCTTAGCAGACTTTGAGGATGCTCGAGGCTGCTAGCACATGCCAGTGAACAGTGGGGATGGTCCAGGACCTGGCACCAGACATTTGTCTGGGTAAATAAAGAACTAAGCAAACCAGTAATCCTATCATACTACTTCATGATTAATACTAATGAAGAGCTCACCCATGAACTAACCAGTACTGCACCACTACGCCGGAGAGGCCAACCACGGCAGCCTTTTGCCCAGAGCCACTAGCTCAGCACACATGATAGCAGTCCTGACAAAACAGAAGGCTTTAGACAGAGACTGAAACCTCTTGCTTACTGCTGGCAGTAGAGATACCAAGCAGCATGTACTTTCTACACTGCCACACCATTAATCCTTGGAACAGAAGAAAAAGACTTGAGCCTCTGTCAGTAACTTATCGTGCCTTGCTGAAGGCTAAAGGTAATTGGGGAAACGGCAAAAATTAAGTGCTCTTACAGGTACTCAAAAATTCACACAGCATGACTGTGCAGATTGCAAGGAGCGAAATGTACATCCTGTATCTCCTTCCATCTGCTGAGAGATGAGGCCTCCCCTCCAGACTGGATTTTGTCTGAGGGGACTTCAGCACTGTCCCAGCAGAATTACAGAATCACATACTGAGATGAACAGCATCTCATGAGAAAGGACAGGGAAAAGCAAGTAGTGTATCAGTTTACCTGCCCTAGGGCGTGAGATATGCTGGCATCATACAGTGCGAATTGAGGAACAGAGCAGAGGGGGATTCATCAGTCTGCAAAAAAACCACAGAGGAACTGTTCGCTTTCAGTGGCAGGAGGCATGTCACACATCAGGGGACTCCTCCATATTCTAAGACCTGGCCTATGCAAATGCATTTTGATCCTTTGGCTAGGAATATCATGTGTAAACAGAAGCAGGTGTTGTACTATCCAACACACTGCCTTCAAAAGAGAAGCCAAAATACAACACAGAAGAATAAAGCAGTTCAACCCCAAACAGAAATCTATGCATACATAATCTTCACCTGGATATGCAGCACTAAAAATAGCTTAGTGCAAAAGCAAGGCAAGTAGGAAGGAATCAACACTTTTAAAGCTGGATGGCTCCATGGCAAATTCCCAGGAGCTGTACAGCAGGCCAGCACCAGCAGGAGAAGTAGAGCTGTTTGCAGGCAGGCTGGTGCACGGTGCTGTGAAGCACATGCCACAGGAACAGCTGGGAGAGCACCAGCTGGGCAGATGGACTGCTACAACTCCAGATCAAAGGCCAGAAGTCACTACCCATGGATGTGCCATTCCATGCACAGCTGTCAGGTAGCTTCAGAACAGAAAGAGTAACACTCCTAAAAAGCAGCAGTTGTAATGCTATTCCTGTGCCCAACCATCCTCTGTGAGAAGTTTTTTCTAAAACTCAAACTAATCCTCCCCTGACACAGCTTCAGTCCATTCCTTTGGATCCTGTCACTGGTCACCACAGAGAAGAGAGCAGGATCTGCCCCTCCACTTTCCCTCATGAGGAAGTTGTAACTGCAATGAGGTTTCCCCTCCATCTTCTCTAGGCTCAACAGAACAAGCGACCTCAGCCACTCCTCATACACCTTCCCCTCAAGGCCCTTCACCATCTTTGTTCCTCTCCTTGGGGTGTTCTCTAATTCAGCCCCATGGTGGGCAAATGAGAAGCTCCCCAATTCCATGCAACCTGGCAGAGAAACTTTAAGATGATAGAAGGAATTTTACTATCTCTCAGAAAGATGAACTAGAAGTGGTAGATTACTGAGAATTTATTTAGAGGAATTTGAAGCCTAGCAGTTTGTCTGGGCTGATTTGTGAAGCATTAACAACCTCTTGCCTCAACAAAAGAGTAAACATTTGCAAAAAAACCCCATAGCTTCAGTGGATAGCACTGCAGCTATGCATCCAACACCTCTGCAAACAGCTAATTCAGGGGCACACTGTTACATGACTCACAAAACAGTGATTTTCTTTTCCTTGCTGGGAAAGATTAATACTTCTACCTATACAATACAAGAAATTTTGAAGTTATTAAAAGAAAAGTGAGCTTAATTTTTCCCCTGCTGTGTTCCATTCCTATAATTAGCCATTCTTAGTTCTCTCTAGTTCTCATTTTTCCTTCCCAGATTTTTAGTAGAACAAAAATTCTCCTTTCCTGCTTTTGTAATTGTTAATGAATTGTCAAAGATAATAGAAAGTATGTAACCTCTTTAAAATTCAGTCATGTATCTACCAGTTCTGGAGCTTGCAATACATAGTGTCAGAGAGAGTAAGAATAAACATTCTCATATTAAATACTAATATTATTATTAATAATACTACACACATTGTAGCAAAGGTAAGAACAGAGGTAGAATCCAGTCACCACTGATTCTCTCACCAGGTTTACCTGGAATCATGAGAAATAGAAAACTCACTATAACACAGCTTAGGAAACAACACCAGAACAACAGTGAAGGTGATGATTTGTCTGTCTTACACATCTCCCTGTGAAAGTCACCCACCTTCGAAGCTGAGAGAGGCAGACCCCCTCCCCACAAACAGAGGGAAAATGCAAAGAAAAAGAAAGAAAAGCAAAGTCCCTGCCAATTATTTCGTACGTTTTATTAAGAGACTTGTTTGGGAGCTTATTAATCATTTTTCATTCCCGAAGAGTAATTTTTCCTCAGCAGAGTTACACCATAAGCAATGTCCCATTGTAACAGACCATGCAGCACCGCTGACATGCTGTAATTTGCTTTGAATGCAGACATTTATGGTTTCATACTAACATTCTTCATGCTGATGGTGTAATAATCTTGACCTGCAGTTTTTACAAGGAAAAAAGGAAGTAGTACCTCCTTGGCAAGTGACCATAATAGCAAGTATCCCTGTTTCCCAAAGATGCTCTGCTCTTGTTGTTAATGACACCTCCCGCTAACCAGCTCTGTTCCAAATGGCATGTTTAAAATGTGAAGTTGGCAGTGTCATTCTGGGGGTCTCACTGACCACTACCCAGAAGAAACATGCCATCATTCGCAGCAAAGATCTCACAAGGAGAGGCTGACAGTACAGGGCAGCCCTGATTCAGGCCGATGCTGTCAGTGTTGTGACCTTGGGCTGAGAAAACAGAGGGCCAAATCAGTCCCAAAATGGGGAGAGCTGGAGTCTGCTGCTCTGCCTAGGGGATGAAGGGGTGGAGTGCAACCTTATTTCTGAGAAGACATCTCAACCTGAAATGGTGCTGCTTCACATCCTCTTGTCTTGCCCACAGGCCACCTGTCCAGGACTTGGGCAGAAGAACAGAAAATAAAACTGGCTGTTCCCTCCTGCAGCCCTCAGAGACTGTCCAAGATACCTCTGTCAGGAGCCAGCCCTGCCCTCCTGGCACTCTGTCCCTGGCTTTGCTCAATTCTAGCCACCTCTGGGGCTGGCTTTGGTTTCCTGGGCAGCTCTACCTTTTGGGAACCTGACGCCTTTTTGCCACTCAGTCTCATCTATCACCCAAAGACTTTCCTTCTTTTAAAAAAAGTCCTCCATTTCACTTGTTCTCTGTCTCATTTCAGATTCCTTAAAACATACATTCCTCCATTTCCTCTATCCTTGATCTTTTAATTAATCTGGTTGCCTTTGTTCAAGTGTAGTACAATGTCTTTGCAGCACTATTTTTTGTACTGTATATCGCCTCGGTTATTTAATTCTCTAAAGCCTTCTGGAGACAGCTTATTTACAGGACATCATATAATTATAGGAAGGTTTTTAGATTGTGCTGGAAATGAAGTTGTCATTACAAAAGTAGCTCTGAAATATGCTATGGATTTAACCCACTGTTTCAAGTCTTATATCCAGATACAAACAACACCTAAATGCCAAAACGTGAATGTAAATTTCATAGTAAAAACAATTTACTCCCACAAAGAACAAAAACATCCTCATATAATTGCCCTCACTAAAAGTATCTATTAACTAAATTTTAAAATCAGAATTCGGAAAAAACATTTCCAGCAGGTGGTAAACTTTGTATTATTCACAAATATTTCAGTATGCTGAATATTATTTAGTATTTAATGAAAGCAAATGCCTGCTTCTCCTCTAGCAGCTTGGAAATAGCACTGCTGGGACTAGCATAACACAGGACAATTCTGTTCTGAAGCCTGTGTGGCCCACTCCTCTCCTGATACACAGGGAAATCCTTAGGTAACAAATCCATATACAACATATTTCTACCTCAGGCTGCCTGACGTCCAGAGGAAATTCACCTTTCTTTAAAAGAAAAAAATAAAGACTCACTAAGCTAAAGCTAAACATCCCCCACCTCCCCCAACCCAGCCAACAAACAAACAACTCCCCCAAAAACCAAACCAACAACAAAAAAACCTAGAGAATAAAAAACATCTATTAGAAGTGTCTGTCCTACCCATAGGAAATTAATCAGAAAATTAAACCAAAATGAATATGCAGAACAAGGATTTTTCTACCTCTCTCCTTCTGTGTATATACTCTTCCACACATTTGGAAAAAACCCATATATATATATATTTAACAAGTCATCAGTCATCGTAAGCATTACTACAGTAGTAGTCATACTTGCCATCTGTACAAAATATAGTCATAATGATATTCTAAACCTAACAACATTAACATTCCCGATTTCCCTAGGGAACAGTATGGCAAGAAGGAAGATCTGCTAGGTTACAGCAAAATGTGGAACACTGCACAATTCCCTCACGGTAATCTATTTCAAGAAAAGTTGCAAAAGTAATGACAAGGAAGGTGGAGCAACACTTCCAAACAAAACTACAGAGCATCCCAGAGCTGAAGATTACCCATGAGGTTGTTAACTTTTATGGCCCTTGGCAAAGCAGACCATTTCTAAACATATGGGTTCATTCAACATAGACTTTTGAGCAACTGACTGCAACAAAAGTAATTTCAAGGCAGAAAAATACGCAGTGTGTAAATAAGTTCACATAAGCTAGTAAAAGTATAAAGACCAAGAGAAATCAGAAAGGCAAGCAGACTGGCCAAGTGAATAAAACCAAGCTTTGGCTCACCTCTTGCCTTGCAGGATTAGGAGAGATGTGCAGGATGAGTCTCTTGCCAACACTATGGGCCATCCTACAAATGTAGGACTTGAAATGAAATAAAAAGCCACTCATTGGGTACTAATGAATCTGGGAAAAAAAGACCACTTTTATATGACATCCTTTCTTGAACACATCTTTTTCTCTAGCACTATTGTATCTTCTGCAAATAGAGTAAAAATTACTATTCCCAAATCCTCTGCAACAAAGTTCAAATTTCCTTCTGAAAAATTCTGTTACCTGTAGGCTATGAAACACAATGAACTAATGGAGCCTTCTTCACTCATAAGTTGCTTCACAGAGGCAGATTCATTTTAATTTGAGTGGAGTGATTTTTGACTACATAATTATCACCTGGGTTGCCTCTAGAATCATTTTGCTCTACAGTTCTTAAAAGTGTCAGTGCATTGCTTATCCAATTCTACGCATGTTATAAAACTTTTCTTCAGATTCACAATAGCAAGGCAGGGGTAATAGTAGATACAAAAGCTGAAGGCAGATAAAAGATGCCAAGTGAACTAACCCTTTTTTTTGTCAACACAGATCTGAATAAAAATGCCATCACAAGTTCCTTGCACGAAGTTTTATGTCATTTACCACCTTATACCCTTGGAATCTCTCCCTTTTCTTGTTTAAAGCATGTAAGCATTGCTAATAATTTCACTTAAACCTATTCAGTTTTACTGAGTCGTGACCAGCTTTTATTGGGTGACGAACTTTTGGAAATTATCAGTTAAAATGTGACCACTCTATACGATACAAACCCCTTTGAAACACCGAGTGATATTTGTTCAGATTACAGTAGGTTGTTGTACAGTGGTTTAGCGACAATGTGTGAGTCACTCCAGGTGCAGCCAAACTCTCACAGAGCTGTTCCACTGTAACATTTCAGGAAGACGCGATTTCTGAGCCCAGAGCTGTCCTCAGATATAGCAAGGGATATTTAAAAAGTAAAACATAAGAAAAGATAAACCTCATTATGTGAAATGAGGTTACATAATAACAGGAGCTCTTTTAAAGTACTACCTGGAGACGTGCACCCTAAAGAAGCCTCAGAAGTTGCAAACTTGAAACATTAGCAGGAATTAGAGTCCTAATCCTGACAAAGCACCACAAGGACCACAGGCATGAAAGTACACCTAGTTCAGAGCCTGACAGTTTGCCTGGATCCAAGAGGTCAGTGCCTAGTCTGATGTAAAGCTGCTCTGCAGCACCATAAAAGATGCTCTGAGACCTTGTTTGCTTAATAGGAGCAGGTAATGCCTATAATGATATTAAAATGGTGCCCAAAATCTGATGCTGTAATGCCCCCAATGGCACCAGGTGGGTGATGCTTGCGTTGAGCTGTCTTGCTGTGGAGTTAAGCAAGTGACAGCTCTTCAGGGAAGTACAAACCCTGCTTCGCCAGGGCAACAGCCAGAGCAACACAGGAAACAGGCAGGAAAGGAGCTTGCAAGATTACCCAGCCTCTCTTCTACCTTCTCTATTGGGAGACCAAACTCATGCAGCCACTTAAACCCACCCTGGAAATCTTCCAGGAGAGATGGCACAGGCCCCTGCCTGTTCCCAGGCAGTCTCCTCTAATATCTCACTCTCCTCATGATTAGAAAGTTTTCCTTCATGTCTGAAGCTCCTTTACTGCAGGTTAAGGTCTCTTCTTGATCTACTCCCTGTGGACAGAGAGATCAGACTACTCCTTTCCTGTCTGCCACCACATTTGACGTAACATAACTGAAGGGACAAACGCGCACTCTCTCAGTCTTGTCTCTGCCAGACTGAGCACCAGCAGCTCCTTGGCTGAACTCCTGCACACCTTGTTTATCAGCTGCTCTTGCTGCTCTCTCCCAAAATTTCTTCCGTTGGCTTTTCCACCTCCTCCTAGAAGGGGACTGCCTCAAACTAGGCAAAATACTACAGCTGAGATCTTCTGTGTGCCAGGAACAGAAGGAGGGTTTCTCCAGGTATCTTCCACACAGCTATACTCCTCCTACACCCCAGTATGTTGCCTGTTTGCAGCAGTACAACATTATTGGCTCATACTCAGTTTTTGTGTCACTGTAACTCCCCCACCCCCAGATCTTTTTCCAGAAACCAGCCACTTCTTGTTCCTCATTCTCCACACTTGCAGTTGATTTTTTCTGCCTAAATGTGGTCATCCCAACTGAATAGCATCCAACTTTTTTCCAGACCATTTCTGTAGTTTATCATGGCCATTTGGGTTTGACTCCTGCCCTTCAACATTCCTGCAGCATATCTGACAGGTTTGTGTAATGTGTAAATGTACTTAGAATATCATGTTACACATGCCATAGATTGTCATGTCCTATCAATAATTGTATAGTACCAAAGTCCAGGTGACCTCCATAAAAAGTCCTGTACTACACAGCATTTCAGAGTAACAGGTTTAACATCTGTTCTGTGCCTCTTCTTTTTCAGAACAATATTGTACAATATTACACCTGTAAGAGTTTCATGAGCATCAGGCTTCAGTAGTTTGCAAATGAGTGTTGCAAAAGACTCTGTAAAAACCCCTACCGAAGCCAAGAAATATGTCAACTACTATTTCTCCCATATCCAGAAAACATGATACTCTCTCACATGGGAAAATCAGATGGCTTTCGTGCAATTTATTCTTGACATTATCTGAGGACTGCTGCTCATCTTCTTGTTACCTTCTAAATATGAATCAACAGCTTACCTGCTCAGTAACTTTTCCTGTTTTTTATTTTCAGGGATTAATGACAAACTAATTAGTTAACAACTCCTTGGCTTCCCTTTTTCTTCCTTCATAAAGATGTTATTTTTTTTTCTTTCTTTTTTTTTCCAGCATAACAGTCCTGTACTGTACCAATGGACCAATAATTCTTCTTTAATGTATTAAGATAAAATTAACTCCTCTGCCTGCACTGTAGAACAGGCAAGCTGCCTTGGCAGTATTGTGCTTTCCCTCTCATTACACTAAATAGTTCTTTTTAAGCCAGCCTCTCCTCTTTCTGTTCTTTTTGCCTTTGAAAATGTCTTTCTCAGGTTGATAAAATGTACACTTCCTACTAGGACTCCACACTGGAAACCACTTGGTTTGAAACGTCTAGAAAGGCATTTTAGCCTGGCTTAGAAGTGCTTTGCTCAGAGGGGTCTTTACTTAATTTGCATACAAGTCTTCCTCATAGCCCTTACCCCAGAAGTGCCAGAATATTGAGACTCTGGACTTTCACATGCCAGTCATAAGGAAACAGAGATGTTTCCTTTGAATATCGAATTGCCCTCCAATGTAACCTTACTTTGCAGGTGCCAGAATTCGGGATTTGGGGGAGGGAAGAGTTTAAAAATTATCTTTGTTCTGCTAGAGACCATAGGAACATTTTGATGCTGAAGTGAATGAGGACAGGCTGAAGGGTCTCACTTCTGTTGAAACAAGATACTGTCATCTCCTCAATTATTTTCTATTTGTTCCATGAGGCTCCAACTGCTAAATTTGACTTAAATCTGCAAATAATTTAAATTAACATAAAATTACATATGCTGTCATATATTTTTGGGCAAATAAATTCTGAAATGATTGCTTTGTGCCTCTGTTTTCTCTCTCAAAGCATAATTTTATAACTTTTTCTTTGTCTATGAATTAATTCTGACTTTTTAAGGTTTTACGTCTTAGCAAAACATGGACAGTTTTTCATAAAAACAGCAAAGAAATACTAACCTGTCAAAAAGCATTTGTTACAAACCAAAAATTTGCTACAAAGAAAAGATTTGCAAAAGCAATTCAACAGAATTTATATTAAGATCTTGTTAACATTAGCAAAACAACATTTCTATAATGGTATAAAAAATAACTACACACTTTAGCAGATGCTTCAGAGAGGCAAAAATATCTGGCAAAAAAATCTGAGGGATTTTTTACGTAATCTGCCCTCTTCCTTCACCCTCACTTTGCTGCTGCCACTCAGATATCAAATAACAAAAAGCCCAACTGCTCACAGACGCAGAGATGAGTTTTGCCCAGAGAAACAGCTGCTCAGTGCCATCTTTGGTACTTACTCAGCTGAAGCTTTTCAAGGCACCAGGCTAGCACTGTTCTGTTGCTGCTAACAGAAGAGATAGGAGCTGTACAAGGCATGGTTTGGGGTTTCTTTACATAAAGAATATGGGGCTTAAGTAACTGTATGAGAGTGAGAAAGGTAAGTACGGAAACATCAAGGTTATCAGTAGAGAACACAAAGCACTAATCCCAGGTTTGACCTGAATTTTCCTAGCAAATGTTGGATTAGCTTAGATATTTTGCATTAATCTTTTCCACCAGACATTTGCACTCTGTTGTCCGAAAGTGCCTGGTTTTGCATAGCTTCTGTCCTCATCCTCATTACCTTATATTAACTTAAAATTATACGTATATATTGCCAAAGAGATAATGGTCTTCTCTATTTATCTATTTTACTTCTCACTAACTAAATTGAATTTTGCTTGCTTTGTGAAATGTTAAATATAGTCTTATATTTATTTACAGCCGAGCTGCCTGAGGGAATAAATTCTCATTCCTCCCAGGAAGATATACGTGCTCCCTGCAGTACATGGCCCATTTAGTGAAAAAAAAAATTGCTACTTTAATTACAAGTTTTGAGGATTTTGTGAAAACCCTATAAATGTTTTCTTCAGGCATTCACAATGAATAATTTAATAATTTCTAAGTACTTCCCAAGTATTTCCTTGAAACAGCTTGTAGGAGAAATATTCTTTAGTGTCAATTCATAAAAATAATACAGAAAATGTTCTTTCAGGGACTTGGCCATTACTCAGCTCTGTTGTCAAAGATCTTCATTGATGGATTTCAGTATGGGCAGTATATTATGAACTTTATATGCCTTTTATTGATCATCAAACTGGAATGTCATTCATAACTCCTTGGCATGGGAATTTGGGGGAGCCAAACTGAAGGTGAATGGGAAAAAAAGAATGAATGAGAGTAGATGAAGCATTTGCCAGACAAGAAAGAAAGAACAGAGATACAGTCTAACAGCAACATGATTACATTTTTGATGGACTAAAAATATAGTTTATTTAGTTATTTCATTTAGTTATTCATATTTCTTTCAAAAAAAAGATAAAGTGATCAATTAAGAGAATATATACTGTAACGGAAAATTGGAGTTTCTAAGTCAGGATGCTATTTTTCAGTGGTTACACTTGCACAAAGAAATCTGGGAGTTTTTTAAAGCAGAGAAATAAAATATTTGCAAAAGTTCCTGAACTTTCAATACAAATTTTAGCCATCAGACCAAAAAAAATTGAAGGAGCAGCTGGTATAGGGTGTAAGAGAAACATCAGCAGTGCCAAGCTTTCCCTGGCTTCTCTCCTCTATAACCTGTGGCCTTTCTCTGCAAACACTGCTCTCCCTCGCCAAATGGTGTTAGTCACCAAAGCCAGTTGTAAATTTTAGAAGGAAAAAACCAAAAGGGTAATGTCAGGAAGCCCCTACTGCAAAAAAAAGTGGAAGAAGCAGCAAGTTAAGTCCCTACTACTGTAATTAGGGGAGCAGAGGGAAAACATAGTAATGAAACACTCTTTCTTTCCACTATGTTTCAGCACACTTCATGGATCAGCATTTGTTTTGCTATTGAGTAGAGGTGAGCGGAAGCTCTGCTGAGTTATGGTGCCACTGCTTTAAGTTCCAAAGAGATAAATATATTAATGCTCTAAATAAATATTTAAATTTATTTCAGTTTCCAGTTGATTGAAATTGCCACTGGTTTTCCTCAATCCTGCCATAAATACATGATCTGCTCACAGTATACAATAGGGTCACCTGGAATTTAAAAATACTGTACTGAAAGAAATATAAGCAGTATCAAAATTTAATAATTTCTTACACGTTAAGAAAAATCTCTCTCTTCCAGTAGTTGCTGCTAAGTTACTCATATTTACATCATTTTAAGTACCTCCATGATTCCTATCTAGATGTCTTTCCAACCATGTGAACTCCTGCACCAAGTACTATATTCAATATTAACAATAGCACAAGTATTCTTAGTGTTCATTTGTAGCTTGCCTGCAATTTTTACTGCACCCCTTTGTCTCTTTATCCAAATTTTCTATTAGTTTGACACTTTCTTCTGAGTCCAACATCCAGATAAAGTAAATTGCTATAAGACCACAGAGTCGAGAAGGCGTTTTGGAGGAGTACAGGGTAACCAAAACACAGGGGAAGGTGGAAACCCAGTCTACAACCCACGGTTCTGTCAATAGGAGCAGCAGCTGGTGCACTGCCCTTCTCTTGGGGGACACCTGAGCAGGGTCCTGTGGCACCTTGGAACAGCTCTGTTACAGCCTTCACTGGTGGGATTGTCAACTGCCTGATTCACAGTCCACATGGTGACAGCAGCTGCCACACTTGGACCCTCAAAGCCACGACGTGAAAATAATTTGTTGTTAATATATAAGAGATCGGACTTTCAGAAAGTAGTCCTAACAGCATTTGCTACAGAGGGCTAAGGAAATTCCATCTCCTATGCTGTCCCAGCTACTGCTGATTTTGTCTCCAGGTTCTGGAGATCTGTTTTGGGCATCAGTTCAGCTCACTCAAGTATGGGTGAGCAAGGACAAAGGACATAATGAATATGTGGTACAAAAAGCAGCATGGATTTTCAAACTAGCCTAGGCCTGCAGCATCTTGCAGCAGGAACAGCCGAACAGAAAACACTTTTGTCTTTTTGGTTTTTCTGCTTCTTAATTTTCAGTTTGATTTGGTGAGTAACCTCAGCATATCCAAAACTTGTTTCTAATAGCAAACAGATACAAAACTGGGAGGAGCTGTGGACTCCCTCAGGGGCAGGGAGGCCCTGCAGAGAGACCTCAAAAATGAGAGAACTGGGCAATCACCAACTGTATGAAATCCAATAAGGGAAAGTGCCGGATTCTGCACGTAGGATGGGACAATCCTGCATGTACATACAAACTGGGAAATGAGATGCTGGAAAGCAGTGCCATGGAAAGAGACCTGGGGATCGTGGTCGATGGCAAGTTGAACATGAGCCAGCAGTGCCTTGGCAGCCAGGAGGGCCAAGCGTGTCCTGGGAGGCATCAGGCACAGCATCGCCACTGGGCAAGGGAAGGGATTGTCCCCTCTGCTCTGCACTGGGGCGGCCTCACCTCAAGTGCTGGGGGCAGTTTTGGGCACCATAATATAAAAAAGATATAAAGACCATCCAAAAGAGAGCAATGAAGATGGTGAAGAACCTTGAGGTAAAGCCTTATGAGGAGCATCTTAGGACACTTGGTCTGTTCAGCCTGGTGAAGAGGAGACTGAGGGGAGACCTCACTGCAGTTACAGCTTCTTCATGAGGGGAAGAGGAGGGGCAGGCATTGATCTCTTCTCTGTGGTTACCAGTGACAGGAGTGGCCTGAAGCTGTGTTAGAGGAGGTTTAGGTTGGATATCAGAAAAAGCTGCTTCTCCCAGTGGGTGGCTGGGTACTGGAACAGGCTCTCCAGGGAAACGGTCACAGCACCAGCCTGACAGAGTTCAAGAAGGGTTTGGACAATATTTTTCAGGCACATGGTGTGACATTCTGACTTAGGGATGGCCCTGTGCAGGCCAGGAGTTGGACTCAATGATCCTTCTGGGTCCCTTCTAACTCAGCATATTCTATGATTCTGTGAACATGGATCTGCCACACCAATCCCTGAAATTGACACCAAAGTTGCAAAGCAAATGAAAAAATACTTCCAGAAGGATTCCTTATCTGTGAGAGGAATTGATGCTGCTCTTCCAATACATCATGCGAAGTAGACAGGTAGGTAGGTATTAGCCTCACAGTGGCCTTGCTATTTGCATCGAAGACAATGGTCCATTTCCCCCAAGGCCCCATGACCCTCTGGCCTTGTGGTCTTTCCATATACATTCATAAGTCAATTTTTTCTTTCTTAGAAACTGACTTTCACCTTCAAACCTACAAATCTGATAATGCCCTGGGTAACCTGTTCCAGCATATTAACTCCCCACAGGAGTGTTGCCTTTGCATGTAGAGCAGGGCAGACCAAAGCCCACAGCAAAAGAGGCACCATAACTAAAAGCAGAAACCCAGAATTCCCATTCACAGTGCCAGGCAGCAAGGGTTCTGTATGCTATCTCCCATCACATGCATCTTCTGAATAGGCCTGGTCTTGCAAACTTACAGACTCATCAGTAATCTTGGCTAACAAAAAAGCAGAGAAAATAGAGGGAATTCCCGTGTAGAGGGAATTACAAGCTCAAGCCAATTATTTACCAGAGTACACAGCTGGTAACAAAACCAGTCATTTTTACATTCACGAGTAAGGCCCTTAGGCACCAAGCCTGCTGTTATTAATTTTTTAAAAAATTTTTTGTAGACTCAGTTTATTTCCTTGAATCGCCTAGCTTTTGAGACTAATTAAATAATAAAAATGTTCCATTTGCAAAATTGCAGCATGTTGCTCTCACACAATGCAAAGAACCAGATGGGTATTTGTTTGGCTGCTTAATTCAGTAGTTCTTGTTTGTTGTCTTGTTCTTGCTTAAAAAACTGTTAAAAGTTTGGGGCACAGTTTGTTCAGACTACAAACTAGGTCTTTGATACCCTCAGTACAGAGTTAACTACTCTGTTGCAGGAGTCTGTGGACAACTTAGTGCTTGGTTCTCTTGGGAATCAGATCATTTACTTAATTTCCAAAGATATAGACCTGAGAGCTTTTTTTTTCTAAAATGCTGTCTTAATCAAATAAAAGAAGGACAACTCTGCTGTTTTCAAAGGCATTTACCAGAGTAAACATTTATCCACATGTTCTTCAACCTATAGCTTTTACAGTGCTAAAATACCAGGGCATTGAGAGAAAAAACCTGCAGTGTAATGCTGATCCTTTTGCTGGAAGTAACAATGAAAATGAATACTTTCAAATCAGTTATTTGCCTTCTGGCATTTGTTGACCAGAGAGTCATAAAAAAATCTTACTCCTGAGGAAAGGTGGGAGTACTTCACTGACAACATAATATATGCGTAATGTCAAATGAACATAAGACTATATGAATAGCTGAGATACCTTGTGGGGCTTCCAATAACTTGTGGTAATCACATTTTTAAAAAGACATCAAAGAATTACTGCAACCCCATGAAATGATGCCATAGAAAGTCATGTGCTGTTTTTCCTGGCATTAATTGACTTTAAAGATGTATTTGATTCAGCCTCCACAGGAACTGAATATCTTAGAGTCTTTAATGGGTTCACCCTTACAAAGAAAATACGAGAGAGACAAGTTCCTGGCCTAAATGCACACAACCTCAGTGATACCCCTTGGTGACCCTAGAAGACTATGGCCAGTGTTGCAGTTTTCTTAAATGTATCACTTTCAACCTACAGACACCGCAAAGTGGAAATAAGTATACTCAGAAAAGTAGAAAAATTCAACATTGTCATGCTAATAGCTCATCTACCACGAGAGTCAGTCACAGACCCACCAACAAAATTAAAGCAGTTCCTGACTCTCAGTTGTAGTGTTATCAAAATGCTAATAAACAAGTACACTTGATCTCACTAGAAATATTTCGTTCATTCTCTGGAATTAATTTATTTGGTGCTTCTATGCTCAAATTCATGGGTACGGGTGTGTCTGTATGTCTGTGTGTGCAAAACTCCACTTGCATTTTTGAATTGTTTGTTGTTGCCTTTCAAAAAATGTCCTGTATTTCACATTTTTCTTCAACTGGAACCAGTATATTTCCTGAGAAGCCAGGTGGTTTCATTGAGAACACACTACATGTCAGGGCTACAAGTAGAAACTCAATATTTTCTAAGAAGCTCACAGTACATTGCCAACAGGATGCTTCTTACATCAATAATGGATATAATCCAGGTTCAACCCATCTTTTCTTGTTATTTTAATGAAATTCTAATTTCACAAGACATACTCCAGTTAAGAAAGTAAAGAAATCCCCAGTTTTCTTTTCTGGGCTCCAGTTCAGAAAACAGGAACATAGAGAGGATCCCAATTTTGTTATCTCTCTGATTTCTTTGGGCATGGCCCCTCCATTTGATGATGCATCAGCAATTAGCATTTTGAAAAAATGGAGAAAAAAGGAGGAAAAGACATCTCTTGAATTGCTCAATGTTTTCATTATGTTCTGCAGTCTAGTAGCTCTTCAGAAGTAGTAAATTAGCCTGCAGCACTGATTTTTCCCAAGACACCTCTATTACTTTGAATTTGCATCCTTATCATGTATATTATGTATGCCTGTGCGTCACTGTGCCTGAATTAGACTACAAGTTCCTTGAGACAGAATACCTTATTCTGTTCACAGCACTACATTCAATTTTGATACTCAAATAATAAAGTTAACATATGGAACATAATGGCAAGCAAAATCAACCAAAATGTGCCTAATGCAAGACTGACTACGGATCTAAGAGCTACTAGACAGAAATCAATAGACAGCACAGCCTAAAGGTTCACAGCTGAAGACTTCTAAAAGTATTCTCACAGACTCTGGATGATCATTTCTTTTCATAACCACACATTGTGGGAGCTCTTCTACCAAGGGAGAGCAGCTCTTCCTAAAATTACTTCCTGCAAGAAATACTTATTTTGAGTTCCTACTAACTAACTACTGTCTCCCCATTTTTCTGGCTCTCTGCAAGGCTGATGGGGTGGAAGGGGTCACATTCCACCTTTGGCTGATTTTCAGGGGAGAGGGATACCCCCCTTGTCTCTCACCCAGGAGCTTGTGGGCTACCATTTTCAGTTCAGTGCAAGGTAGCAGGAGGGAATTATCCCAAGGCTAAGACTCCAGGTAAAAAGAGTCCTCCCAGCTTATGCAAATACAGGACAGTTCATATGAGCTCTGTTATTTGTTCTACTTCCTCTGTCTTGATTCCTGCCCTTCTGACATTAAGAACTGCTGGCTTGAAGCCGCAATAACATATTGGATATGGATCAACACTGGATCAATAACAGGGGTTTGGCTCATTTTAGATCCATTACACGGACAATATACTGAGAAATAAGCACCAACAACGCCAACAGCACAAAATGATTTCTACATGTCCTGGAGGAAGGTGTTAGCAATTTTACAAGTTCTGACAATGAATGCCACATGGGTTTTACAAGTTCTGACAATGAATGCCACATGGGATAATAGACCTCGTCTTTTAGAGAAATAAACTACTCATCTCAAAGAGCTAAAAAGGGCTAATTTTCTCAAGAATCACTGTAGTATGGTGCTAATCATATTACATATTCTATAAGCATATCGTATTCTGAAGAAGCTTCACTCTTCTTTATAGCATTAAGAGCAATCCATTGCCAAACACAATGAAGTAGATGAAGAAATAGTCTGATTTAGCAGTTTCTGCTCCACTTTGTAGCATTCACAGATTTGCTTAATCTACGGTACTGACTTGATAATCTCAAATTTTCCATCAGGACCTTGATTTCTGAAGGTAAGGAGACGTTCTGTACTACACTGCTGTGTATTAAATTGGTATTACCCCAAGCAGTACCTGGGATTACTGAAAATGTGCAGGATTAGAGGAAGGAAATCGTATCTTCTATCTAGTGAGTAGTTTTATTCTATTTGCACTGAACAGCCCTCCATGTATGGTTTGTTTCCTGGTGGTGCTGACTCCTTTTTTTCCTTATGTGTTCTCCTGCATGAGTATCTTGCAAGCTCTGCACAGCTGTGGCTGTCCTGGATACGACAGAGCTGGATGCAGCCCTCTCATTTAGCAAAACGATTTTTTGAATTTATGCCTGTGTAAAATTTTTATGCATGCTGCAATACTTATGGAGCAAGCACAGAGTGTATTACATGGAAGTGATTCCTTGCACCTCACCAAACATAGAGGAGTCAGGAAATTAATTAGCTGGGAGGATGCATTCTCATTTCCCAGCAATGTTTCCTGCTCTCTCTTCACCTGCTCCTGTGGTTTGTCTGCTTGGAACTGAGCAGAGCACAGGGACAGGAGAAGGTGCTATGTCAGCTGTGAGGTGATACAGCAGTTGTTTCAATGACAGCAATCCTTTCGATGTGGAGATCAGAGCTTAAATCAGCAAATAGCTAGTGACCTGGAAAGGCAGGTAATTTAGTGCTTGGCTGCAAGATGAACACTTAATTGAAGCCCTATAAAGTGCTTGCAGAACTTACTTACAGCTTACAAGCAGGCTCAAATGCCCCATGAAGCAAAAGGGATTGTTGTTATCTTACACCATCCAAACCAGTTGACTTGCATTTCTGAAGAGCCTAACAGTCCAGATAGAAATAGATGGGGTTTCCTCACACTTTCCTACTTCCTGCCTCTGTTGGCAATTTCCAGTGATATCAAACTTGCCACAGACTAAGCACTGCAACGTAAGCACCAAAGCTCGAGTTCATTAAAACAATGTTCAAGTTCTTGAGACATGCCAATATCTATGCAGCTCTTGAGTTCTTGGTTTAGACATTGCTGGAGCAGAATAAAAGCCATCAGTCTATTTCTCTTCTACCACTAGGAAGATGACCTCCAGCCTTCGGCAGGCTACAATGCACAATCAAGCAGCAAAAAACCAATAATCTGGAAATCCGTGGACATGTGCCAATAAATGTTACCTACTCTGTTAGGTCTACTCACTTTTGTGGACTGGTGCAGAAAACTGGTCTTTGCACTGCAGATGCTTTCTGCATAGATGCTTTCATACTGCCATAATGGCCCCAACTATCTTTGCCTCTAGGATAACACATTAAAACATCCAAACCAGAAAAAATAGGAGCATAAAAATTTCGTACCATTTTTCCTGGAGCTTCAACAGTTTTTGTGCCACAAGTAAATGTGGGGGGGAAAGATTTAAAGCACAACTGAGTAAATGTCTCCTTACTTTACTGCCTATAACTCCCTTTCCTTGATGCCTTGTCAATGTTTGACACAAGAGGAATTATTTCCCAGGGGAGATGCTTTGTTTGGAAATTTTGCCACTGTTTCATTGCTGTTCAGCAAGGCTTCAGAAATACAAATACAATGATCACCAACTCCTATCCAAAACTGAAACATACGTTTATCATATGTGCTGTACTCAACTAGAAGCTGAAAATGTGCTCCTTTGTTTTCTCACCCTTGTAAATATATAAACAGAAATCAGCCAGCAGTTAACTGCGCCACGTTCTAAGTGATTTTATTTTTGTGTGTGTGCATGCACTGATAAGAGTCATGATTTTAATTTTTTAATTGACTTTGGGAATGAATAAGAAATGTTTTGAATTAGCCCCTAGGGTTGCAGCACTCCCCTGTGGAATAAACCCCTGTCATCAGTGGTGTCAACCAGAAATGCCAGATGTCAACTAACAGAAATGCCAGGCTTTGCAGTGGTCTTGACCAAACTAAGCATAAATCCGCAGTGTCAGTTCTTTCACCTCTACATCATCTGAAAAGTACAAATAGGACAAAACTGGGCCCTGGCTGCCAAATGGAAATGAGCAGTGATGGGGGGGAACACTAAGCAGGCAGGAAAGTAGCCCGTGCTGTGCCCTGCACGGGGCGGGCAGAGGCAGTGGGTTAAAGCAGAAGGCAGAAATCCTTGCTTGCACTTTGCTGGTGCTGACCAAGCAGAGGCATCTGCCAAGTCAGGTATTAAGATGGTAGTACAAGAACTGGGAACTGTTGCTCTGACTATTTTTACCCTTCTTCCAAGCAAAGGACAAAATCTGAGAAAATCTGGACCAATACTTTGAATATTTCTCTTTATAAAGACAGGAATCCATTCACAATTTAGCAATAGACTTCAGCTGCAAAGGACTTGTTTTCCTCATGCTCCTGGACGTATTCTCTAGAATACAACAGTATGATGAAGAGCTGTTAATACCTTCCCCAGCAAGAATAATGTAGTAATGGAGATGCTAGCAACAATATGGACACGAATACCTCCTGACTGAGTGAACTTGTCAGAATAACTCAGACATTAAGTTGAAAGTCAAGACAAAATCACATTTTCTGGAGGTTCATTAGTTTTAAGACATCACTGAAATCCTATGGCTGTTCCTTATGATTCTCTCAAATGTGAATTATTGTAGCAATGGATGAGAAGCTACACTCCAGCTCTTCTGCAACTCCTGCTGCTGTTGCAAAATACACAGTCAATTTAGTTTACTGTACTGGATTAGAGATAAACCTGCTGATCTTAAGAAGTGACCTTCAATTTCTTTTTATCAGAAGCTCAGGAAGTCTTGGATGTCATTGGTTTGACAGCATGGCAGAGCATTTCTCTAACTCACTTGCAAACATAAGTAAAAATGCACTAAAAGTGAGGTGATAAACTCCAGTTTAAACTCAAGGATTGTACTCATCACAGCACCCAGTGCTGAATCTGCACACTACATATTGCTGCATCACCAGCGACCTTCTTCAGACTCTCATTCCCACAGCCCACTGCAGATGCTAAATTCTGATCAGGTACAGATAAACATGCCTGTAGGCAGATAATTAAATTGAGCAAACTTTTGCTATTTCCTGTGCAATTTAGAACCAAGTTCTTTTCAATAGAAATTTACACCTTCAAATGTAAACATTTATCCTCTATTTGCAAACTTTGGCTGATCCATCTTTCAAACCTCTCCCACAAGACAAACTTTATTTTGCACGCAAGAAGATAAGGCATGAAGGGCTGTCTACACTCCAGTCATCATCGTAGCATCACTGGTGGTGAATGTGTTCTTCTTGTGATTCCACACAAGAAGAACAAGAAAACTTGCATCTCTCCTGTCTGTGCTGCTCATTCCTATATGGATCTGGTGCAGCTATAGCAGTGTCTGTTACTGAGCCTAATCAGCAAAGTGGTAGTAAGGCCCAAGTAATATGACCAAAACTCAAAAAGCAAAATATTGGCAGAATCAGAGAGAAAGTTCCCATCCTCTAGATATGCTATGCTGAGATAAGCCCCCTACCTCATTTTCTGTTCCTCTCCAGAAAAAAAATTAAATTAAATGAGCCATTAAATAATTAAGGAGAACCTCAGTGATTCACTGAGTGATTCACTGATCAGTTCCAAAAACTGATCTCACTGTGGTGGGAAATTGATCTAAAGAAATCTACCAAAAATGCATTTTGCTGAAAATGTAGCCCAAGGAAGCTCATACTTAAAATGTATGGATCTTCCTGCATCTACAGAAATATTAGGATGGCTTTGTCATCATCCTGCTACTGACACAGTTTCATGCTGTTTAGTATGACTGTGGTATTAGTGAAGTTTTGTTCAAGTTGATGATGAAACAAACAACAATGCAGACTGTCTCTGTGTTCATTATCTCTGGGAAACAAAACTCAAATAAATTATCTCAACATAACACAAGTTAGCCAAAGTGGACAGATGTGCACTGAGCCAGTGCTTTTCTCCCCTAATCTGCAGCCTGTGCAGTGTCCCTGCAGCTCCTCTGGATCTGGGTTTCAGGAGCAGGGTATGGAGTCTGGCTGCTTTGCACTGCGGGTTTTCAGAAGCGAACACACACTGCAAAATCCATTGAAACTGATTCAAATCGTATAAATTTCTTGCTACACTTAGGAGTGGATTTCTGAACAAGACACTATTTACTGTACCAATCATTGGATCCCCCTGGAGAGACTCCTTGATTGTTCCATATATCACACCCTAGTGGGTTTTTCCCCTTCTAAAATCCTATGCATCTATGCAAGTCCCACATGGAGCTGTATTATGTGTTTCAAAAATTCTTTCACCACTACCTATATTCCTTGCCTAAATCTCAGTGTTTTGTTTTCTCTTTCTTTGAAAAGTTGAAAACCAGCATCATATACATGGGAATTTTGTTTTAAAATTATTGTCCCAAATTATTCCTTAAAGCCAGAAAGAAGCCTGAAAAAAAAGCAGTTCCTATCAGAACTGCTCTGTGAAAACTTAGAGAACTACAACTTAATCTAGATTTTCAAGAATATTCACTTAAAAATTTTTAAGATCCTTCATCTTGAAAATAGTATTCATATTTTATGTTTCTTATACCAACTTGTTATGATTGTGGAAAGATCACAGTGTGGGAACTGCAGTATTTTTAAAACCTCTATAATTGTCTTCCACTTTTCTCCTTATTTTAGCTCATTCACTGCATAAGGGAGATATAAAAATGTGTAAGTTCTGTCCAGATACTTTAAGAAGTTTATGGGAAGAAAATGTTTTTTATTTATTAGTTTTATTACAATTTTTTGGTGTCAGGTTTGCCCCAACGTATTTATTTTCACACCAGTGTAAAATAAACTAAGAGATACAATTCAAACCTTGTTTAGGATGATGTTGAAAAACGGTTATGGGAAAAAAAAATTTAAAAGAGCTTAGTTTCCTTATGATAGTACTTAAATTATGTTCAAATTCATTCTGTGCAAATTGAACCTGCAAGTTCTGTGCAGGTTTACAGAGGAACTGCACTGAGCCTGCCTAGTTTGAATGGCACTTTTGCCCATGCTAAGGTAGCTTCCCCTGTGGGCAGTCAGCAAATGTTAGGACTGTTCCAGCTAACCATGGTCAGCATCAATAAGTCTACAGATCTAAATCTTTATTCTCAGTTTCATGCTGTGGCAAAATCATCTCTTTTTTTCCTTCCAATTTCCTCACAAAGGCTTCTCAGAAGCCCCTCTGTTACAAGCTCACAGACACAACCATGGCAAGAAATATTCTCCCCTTCAATCCTGAATCAAGCATTGTCCCACATTCATCTCTGGAAACTGCAAAACGAATGACTATGGGCTAAATCAGATAATCTCTGAACATAAATTGTCACACCTGAGGTTTCTGCAGTAAAAGCATGCTGACTTAAGCCCACTGCAATTGTGTCCCTTTTGGCTGGGAAAGTGCCCAGGGCTAGGAGCGCATGAAAACATTTAAGGTTAGTTTTCTTTAGGAATCTGGAATCATGTAGGTTTTAGTCCAGAGGAAACAGAATTAATTGCTCTTCTCCATCAAAAATCATAGCATAGGCTGTACACTATGGCACAGAGGACAACATCAATAAAGTTAGCAGTGTGTGAACAAAATTGTCAGGGTCTTTATCTCCAATGACTAGAACATACACATCCAGTGATTCTCCTAGTTAGAACAAAGGCGCTCTTTCTGTCTGCAAGTGAATGCCTCGCAACAAAAATGAATTGTCAGATTAAGCTGTTGATTAATTCAGGGCTATTTCTATCCAATGATTCTGAAGTAATACTATTAAAGTAGAAATGTATTTTTTTTCTTTTCTTAGCTGATGATTCAATAAACTCTAAGCAAGGAATTGTTAATTTCTAGCAATTTAGCCTTCAAACTCCATATATAATTTAGAACCCATAAAATCCATGGGTCTTCTGTGATTACAACATGAAGATTTAGACCATTTATTTGACTAATTACCTAATTTTTTCTTTGTGCTGACTTGAGTATGGTTCTGAAAGAGAAAAACTTACATCAAGAAAAAGTTAGAGATTTAAAGCAGTGAACAATGAAATTTTCATTAAATTATATCCTACCCTTATTCACACATTCTGCAATTTTTCTGTGCAAATGCTGTAACTAAAATATACTTCCTACCCTAGTTCATTATTCTCTACCTTCAATTCCCCTTTAAAACAAAACATGTTTTTTTCTAAAGGAAAAGAAGGTGAAAAAACTCTCCCCTCTCACCTTTTTATTTATTTTTTAACCCTGAGGAGTATAGAAGTCTATTTAAAAACAAAATGACACAGCATTGATTTTTATAGCCTTACACACTGTTCCTACAGCAGGTAACTGCTCCATGCAGACTGTCCTTGTATGGATCAGAAGGAGCCCTGCCTCCGGGGCTGTCCAGGAGCCTGTGTTGCTCCTTAACCCAGGAGGAGTTCCAGAGACTCCAGGAGGCTGGATGATCTACGGAGTGAGACTAAGTCATCAGCATGAATAACTGCTAATTAATGTACTAAGGGACCCTTCTGGTGTGGGAAAGAGAAATTTCCATAAAACAACTCTGCCTGTTTCCCATGTACCTGACTTTTTGAATGCCAACAGAAAGATCCAGATTCAAGTTCTATACATCTGTGCTGCTCACAAACTGCAAACTGTGCTGAGAAAACTCTTGACCCTGCTATTCCTCATTGTTCACACTTTCACTTGTTACTGCCATTCACTTCTGATGCATTAGCAGCATCATTCCTCTTCAAACATCAGAAATTAGAATTAGTCCAAAAAATTGCATAGAAATGAGGGGATATTTCATCTCTCAGCTCCACAAAGAAATTCTGTTCAAGACAACTATCCACTGTCCAAACCAGACACGGAGATGCTCAATCCGTGTCCCCACTGCTCCAGCTGCTGTGCTGACCTCAGTATTTTATGGGACTTTCAGTAAGGAATGGAGATTCCTCTGTCAGGACCTTGACATTAACCAAAACAGAATAGAGAATGTTAGGAGCTCAGAAATCTGTACAAAGCACAAAAATTATTTGGTTTCCAAGAGAATTCAAGATCCCACAGTCTCAGGTGCTGGACATCACATGCTTTAAAAAAACCAAAAACCTCTTGTCTCAAATGCTTACTGTTTTTGTATGAAAGAGACAAATTGAGCAAAAGAATGAAACTAGGGTGCACTTCATGTGCCAAGCAAGAACTAGACAAAGCTCATCTGCTCTCACTCACTCCCTGTTACTCTTAAATGTATGGATCACTTACTAAAACATTCAAAATAATATGATGTGCTTTATAAAAACTGATACCCATCCATTAAGGAAGATGTGACTACAATCAAAAATACCCCACCAAGCTAGGCTTTGAATTAAAACTTTTTTTTGTTAATTTATTCTAAAATTGACCAGACAGGTATCACTGTATGCTGCAAATTTCAACTGCTGGGGTGCTGTTGACTACAGATCGACAGCAGCTTCTGCCTGAGCCGGGCAATACTTTTGCAAGAATGAAAATGGTAAGCATGAATTTTTACTTGTAATTGATTTCCTGACGAGCTGCAGCACTGGATTCTCTCTCATGTTTTCAAAGATTTTTGATTACATCAAATCCTACTGATACATGGAAGACCTGAAATTTGTCTTGCATGACTCCATTTTTTGAAAGCACCTCTCTGAATTATTTTATCGCACTTGCAGTCTGAGCTTGCTCAGCAAAATGGCAACACGAGACCCAGAGGATTAACATTGCACCAAAGTGCTCAGCATCTGGCAGTTAACAGGGTATAATATTAGTGGTATGTCAGGCTTTTCATATGAAGAGTAAGGAAAAATTTCTCCAGACTTTCAAAAAGCAGGAAATTCAACACAATGGTGACCCTTGACTTAGTTATTGAAGGTTGCAAGCCTTGCTTGTCCTAAATCAACTAATAAATGCCTGCTTATGCTGAAAGGAAATGGTCTGTGCGGGAAAGCGAGCATTTTATGTATATCCTTTAGAGGAAATCAATAGGTCTCTAATTTCCTTGATGCAGAATTAGGTACTTAGTGTCTTAAAACTGCTATGTAGAGTAACTAAACCTACCATCTTGCTCTCCATGCTTCTATCTATGCAAATGGCTCCCTCCACCTCCTGAGCATTAGTATTTTTAGCATACAGTTGTAAGTGAGATTACATGTAAAAATATTTAAATGATGCATTCAAGTTACACTTCTAAGTGATAAACAATGATTGGGGGAGCATCCTTAATACTGTTTCCAGAGTTCTGCAATTCTCTGCTTTTGGCTTCAGAGTATATTCAGGCCATGATATTCCCCCTGATATATCTCAATCCCTAAAGTAATTAAAAGAAATTATTGTAAAGCATGAAAAATTAGCTCATGGTTTTCCTTCAGCTGAAGTTGGAGTAAGGTATATACTGAGCCCCAACAGAGACACAGGGTCAGGCCCTTTCCTGGGATTATGCATTAAATAGAACTCTTGTTCTTGCCCTGGGATAGCAAAACGCAAGTGACAAACCATCACAAAGCCACAGGCATTGCAGGATGCCATGGTGTGACATCTTCCTGCCAACAACACTCCAGCAGCATTTAGCAGGCATTGCTGATTCAAAATCTGCATTCCCGTAACCTTGGCTAGATGCTGGCAAAGCTGCTGAAACAGGACAGTGCCTGTGCTGTTTTCAAGGGCACATGAGCAAAGTAATAGTTGCTTTACTCACTGCACTTAAAACAGGACAGAAGATTTTATTTTTTTGGACTTGATCACTTGCAATTTTACTGCTTACCTTAAGTCCTTTGCTAAAACTATGTTAATGAGAGGGAAAGAAAACACTTCCCCAATTTAACTGGATTTACTTATAACACTGAAACTGTAAAGATAGAATTTGTGCTCGCATAATAGCTAATCAACATCCATTTTTCATTTTAAAAAGCAGCTTTAAAATACTAACCACATAAGTGAATATGCTATAAAATCACTAGCCATGCACATACAAACACAGATGCCTCAAGATTTAAAATGCCTTCTGACTTGGGAAGTCTGCTCTGGCAAATTTAAAAGCAACTTTGTTGGAAATTCAGAGGGAGAACTTTCGGTTTAGGTTGGACATTAGGAAAAAGTTCTTCAGAGAAAGAGTGATTGGACATTGGAATGGTCTGCCCCAGGAGGTGGTGGAGTCACTGTCCTTGGAGGGAGGTGTTTAGGAAAAGACTGGATGTGGCATGGTCTGGTTGACAAGGTGTTGATAGGTCACAGGTTGGACTTGATGATCTCAAAGGTCTTTTCCAACCTAATTGACTCGTGAATATCTATCTATCTCTGAGAGATAGTTATTACTGTAAAAAAATATAAGATTACCTAAAGTTATAGGCTGCCTATTTTTTTTTTTTCTGTCAGCAATAGATGTGGTACACTTTTTTCCTGCATTTACCCCTCTTATCGCTCAAGGGGATCACTTTAATGGTAGAAGAGTAGAGACCTTCTCTCCCAGCATCTCATGGCTAGCAGTCACATCACATCATGGAAGAGGGAGAATTATCTTAATCTCAAGATAAAAAGGTCTGTGGCAGTAGAGGACATTTTGTTCCATTAAACTGCCATCAACAGGGAGCTTTGTAGCAAAAGATGTACTTCCCTCTTCTGACAGGTCTACCAGCCCTGGAATGTCAACCATGGCTACCAAGCTGACCCCTTACTATGCTCAAGACCAGGAAGAAGAAAATTGAAGCTCTCAAATAGCTGTCTTACATACGTTTTTCAACATTTTTCTCAATATCAGAGAATGAAAAGTCTGAATTTTATATAGTCTTTTAAAATACTTAGGTTTTGACATATAATACAACTATGTCAGAAGGCTGTCGAGTTTGCAGTATCAAGTGGCCAAGAAGTGCCAGGATTAAATTTACATCTCTGAAATACGCTCAGCACTTCTGTACTTATGCAACATGATACGGGTTTTAATTTCCGACCACACAGAAATTTTTATCCTCAATGTGCACTTAGGATGGGCACCTCTGTGATAAGCATCAGCTCCACCTGGCCTCTGCCCAGTCTCTGTGCACAGGGAAAGCTGTACAGAAACACACATTGAAACTGCGTGAAGACAAAGGTTGGTCTCAAGATGAAAGAATGTGAGTTTTAATTTTAGGTACTCAGTTGCATATCCACTTCTGCTTTCCATGCTGCTAAGGAAGTCAATTCAGTGGGGGTATGTCACTGTCCAAGCACCCCGCAGACAACACTTGATGAACCAAAGTTATGGTACTCCTAGAAACAGTCAGTGTCCACTGAAGCCTTTTTTTTGATTATACAAAATGCTATAATGTGATAAAGACATGAAAAAATCATGCCCTTGACGTTTCACATTCAGGCCCCTAAGCTAATGAGCATTTGTTCCTTTCACATCAAAAACCTCAGCTCCTTATCTATGAAGTAATAAGAACAGATGACACCAGCAAGGGAAATAATATCTTCTTACATCGTTTCCATGAAGGATAACTATTTGCCATCTAGAAATTAGCAGAAGTTGTGGTGATTGCAATAAAAATATCAAATATCAAGAAATATTTGTTTGATTTTTGTTTAGAGCCTGGTTTGGATCAAAGACACTAACCATGAGTCAGAAGGAAATATTTCACAAGGAAAATAAAAAGAAAAAAAATATAACTCCATGAAAACACTGCATGTGAACATATGACTAAAGTCTCTGGGATATTGCATAAATATAGCCAACCAATATTGCAGTATTTAATAATTCTTAAATATTCAAAGCTTCCTCCTCCCATAGTATTCAGTAAAATAAAATCAGCAGTGCTAGTACCCAAGAGTGCAATGAAGTATTCACAAAGCCATACCCAAGGTTTAAAACTGATTTACAGGCTTACAGATGTTTCTAAAAATGCAGTTCAAAAGCTGTAAGCACTAACAGACTGGCCTCAGAACATGTTTTCCCCTGGACTCTATTCAGCAAAGACGACATATGTTTGACAACAGTGAAAGAGAAACACATCAATTGCAAGTTAGTTAGCCTGGAGTGCACTGCAATCAGAGCACATCAAAAACTAACCAGACGTCATAGTATACCCTGGAAACAAGTAACTGGAATTTTTAGACAGGCAATGACAAGCTGCAATGTTATGAAAGTTATTTAGCAAATATCCTAAATATTTCTCCACATTCTGTAACAATATGATAACTTTTTTTTAAAAAAAACTTCTCTGAGGTCCTTTACTTGTTTAGAACCTAGAAGATTAAAAGTTTTTTTCTTTACCTTGCGTATTTGAATGTAGCTTATTTAGTATTATCTGTTAGTATTATAATTTCCATTTCTGCTATACTGTTACTCTGGGAAAACAGGCTAGCCTGACATGGGCAGGGTACTGGCACAGGTTTCAAGAGTCCTGGGCTGAACCAAGACGTATGTTTCTGTATGGTCTTGAGTGAGACACTTAAATCTTTGACAATGAACATGTTCCTGTGCAGTAATTGCCATGCTATCCCATGATAGCTGAAAGCACATAGAAATTCCCAGATGCACAGTTTCTTTCATCACAACCTGATCCTGAAGCAAAATGTCCAAAAAAGAAAAGCCAGTGGGTATATGCCACATCCATCTCTCTTCTTTCCCCCTTGTCCCTCTTGGAACTGAAATGAAGTACATGTCCTGAACCTATCTCCCTTCTCAATTTATGAGCAGAGGTGATACTCTTTAGCAACCAATCTCACACAAGGCGCATCAGGACAAGCACAGACCTATTATCCCTCCTCACTGCAACATATATTAAATTTCAATTTGAGCAGTGTACCTTAAGGTAAGGAAACAAGTTTATCATACTGGAATCTGAGCCCCTACTCTTGTATTGTAATGTCACCTTTAACACCCATTGCATTGTTTCACAAACAATTCAGAGAAAGTTCTGTTGTTGTTGTTGTTGAAGTTGCTGTTCCAAATAATGGTGACCTGCACAACAAATACTGCTGAAGTACCACAGCTCAGTGGTCTGAGTTCGTATTTTCACAGCTCAAAACTTTAAGCAAAAAAACCCACCAGTATGTGAGTGGGACACCTGGACCACAGAAATAGCCTTGAGGAGCAGGTAAAGAACAGAAGGAGCAGACAGAGAAATGCTGAAGGAGGAATGGAGCAGAGCCTGGAAGAGGGTCAAAGGACAGGAGGTCCAGCAAGAAGCAGAAGCAAAAAATGGAGAATTGTAAGAAATAAGATCAGACATAGAAGCTGTAATATAAGAGGCAGAATTCAAACCACAGAGAGTTACCTGAATGCTGATCTGATTGAGTTTTACAGGAAGCAACTGGATAATTTAGACCTAAATTTTGTCACAAAATTTGTAGTATATTAACATAGTGTACTAATCACAAAACAATTGAGTCATGTTAGTTTTTAGGTAAAAAAGGAAAATAAAGTAGTATTTTTCTTACATAAGAAAGCATACAATGTTTGCAGAACTGTTCCGGGCGACAACAGTGCAATGAGAAGCTGCAGTAACATCTTCCCCATGGGACACTGAGTACTGATGGAAGCTTCACAGAAGTTGCTTGTATCATCAGAACTGTACCATAATATATTAATCAGAATAGTTCAGAGTCTATTATTATTAGAAATATAAACTAAGTAAACTTCATGAAGTATGATGAAGTAGAAAGTTATCCAATCTTTTGCCAAGGCATTTCTGAAATCCAAATCACAAATGCTATGTTATAAAGGAAAATAAGGAAATTCTGTTTATGGCTCAACAGCAATTTCTGTGTGACCAGTCAGAAAGAACTTATGTTTAAGCTCATCTGGTGGTCGCCTAAAGAGGCAGAGAATAGAACAGAACAACTACTAGCAACACTCAGCATCGTTCAAAACAAAAGTAAGTCTGTGGGTAGAAACTTGACTACCCTGCACTTAATTTAAATGAGATCAGGAATTTTCCCCAATCTGGAAGAGCTTATTTAAATGGCATAGGTTAGAAAATCAAATGCTGTAGATGCTTCTCTGGGAACAAAGGACAATAAGAAATTTTAAGAGGTAATCCTTTTCCTGAGGGCAGAGCAGCATTCAACTTAATTAGTTTTCTCCCCCTCATCTAAAATAAAGAATTTTTATGGCAATAGCCTCAAAAACACTAAGCATAAACCAAAGCAGTGATGCCTGCATGAAACTGCAGAGTTTGAAATAACTCAGAGCAGTATCACCTGCTTAATTCCTCTTTCCTGTGGTTCTTTGATCTCAGATTCCAAAGCTACAAAATATATTATTTTCCTGACAGATTAAGGAAAAGTATATTCACCCTAACAAGGCTGACATTTTACTTGATTCTTAGGTTCCAGCCGTTTTGTCCTGCCAAACTTGTTTGTTATTGCCTCTTGTTCTCCATTTTTCTATGCATGCTTCACAATATATTGGGATGGCAGATCAAGCTCTTAGAAAATACTGTCTTTAGAAAGGACAATATTTGCTTTTCCCTAGGCACTGAATCAGAGCAGTGTTCTGCCTAGATGAAACTCAGCATAGGATGGCAACTAGTATGGTCATAAAACCCCCCCCAAAACCAAAAGAAAACCAAAACTAAGAAAAATGTGAAGGCAAATCAGTATGTAAAAAGGCAAAATGTACATATCAAGGGAAAACAGCGGAGAGACAGTGACACGGAGCACAAACAAGAAAATAATTGAATTGAGGCTGTGGAATAGATGAACAACGTGTAGAGAGGTTGTATGTCTGCCAGGATACATGGACACTTACCAATGGACTTCACAAAGCTCTGGATTTTAATTGGCATTTTACAGGGAGTGGTTTCCCAAAAAGTATCAAGACCATTTAGAAAAAGTCTCTGGTGGTCTAATACATCATGTACAAAGTATTATGCTTAATTTTAAAGAAAACCAGTTTCTTCAAATAAAATTATCTGAAATGGGAATATATCTCCTGCTGATCCAAACCAGCTAATCACTAAGCCAGCTAATCACCAGCTTTTCCATACAGCAAAACTGGCTCAGAGGAGATTCTTTTTCTTCTCAAGTGATTTTGTTAATTAACTTCCTCATCCAAAAATGAAGGGAGGCAGAAAAAAATTTCTATATTTGAAGGCTGTAAGCACTATATAAAATACGAAGTTAATGTCAATACTGGCGGGGGCTGCAACAAGACCAAATGGATGAAGGTAGAAAAGCTGTTTTGATGCAGGCTCTATTTGAATAATCTCTCAGCAAGAGTGACATAAACCCTATAGATAAATTGTACAGAAGACTACTCTTCCTAGCTTCATATTAAACAGCAATAAGCTTCTAAAGAAGATTGGGACATCTCTTTAAGACATATTTCCAACCACCCTCTAGAAGTGTAAACTTCTGGTATTCTACCTCTGTAGAGTGCATGAGAATCTCATCTCCCATGATCATCATCAATATCTACATAATCCTGGAATCTTAGAACACACTTACAGCCAGAGAATGCATCCAGAAGATTTGTTTATCTTTTAAAAAATATTTATCTACGGTAGTATGGGCTTTTGAGGGACCAAAATTCTTGGACAGCAAGCCTCCCTTTGGACAATCAGATTGCAAATGCTGAGTCTGGAAATCTCTGGATTTATGTACAAGTTTCACCATTTGGTGGGAACTAGTCTTCTCTCAGAGCTGAATTTGGAGGCCCATTTGGAGGTGGGCTTGCTGTGACTCCTCTTGAGGTGATGAGGCATTGGTTTTGCAGCATTATTAGCATCTACATACAGCTCTTAGAAATATGAGGCTTTTCTGAAAACATTCTTGCAGTAATCACGCATGGGCAATAACTCCGCGCTCCTTCAGGTGCAAAGTCAAAGATCAAAATCCCCTTTATTGCGCAGTCCCAATTCCCTAAATACCCCCACAAAACAGGATATAACATCATCTAAACAGGAAAGATGTTCACCACAGTGTCTCCCTATCACCTGGAGCAGTACACAGACATTGCCTATTATGGTAACAGGTAAACAATACCCTATAAGGTCACAAACGACAATCTTCACTTCTCACAGGTCCAGCTTTGTCCACAAGCCACAAACCTCTCTCCGCCCATCCCCGGTGACCTGGATACAGTCCCAGGGTCACCTCTGGGCCCAGGAAAGAGGCTGTCTCTCCGGCCTTCCGGGCTTATCTCTCTGTCACCACATAGTGTAACCCAACACATTCTCTCAGATTTGTGCTTTCCTAGAGTAAAATCCATGCACGTGGAGAGCTGTACACCATTCTCTCCCCTGTTTGGGGATATAATTGCAGCTTCAGTGATACTCCATCCTGCTCAGGGTGTTATTCATAAAGATTAAAACACTTGCATTGCCTGCTCCAGTGCCAAGATCCTTTCCACTAGAATACTGAAGAACTAAGCCATAACTCCTAATGAAACTCTTATTTCTCCTTATATTATACAATGAGAAGTTCTCAGTTTCTAATGATCTCACATAACCAGAATGAGAACACTTCATGTTGGTCAAGTCAAGCAGGCCTAGTGCTGCTCCACTGTTACCGCATTAAGTCTGGAATAACATAATTGTGACTTTTGCTATGCAGGAGAAAATTCTGTAACACACAGAACACCTCTCACTTTATTGTCCAGTGTTTCCTATGCAGAAGTTACATAAGAACAAATCTGCACGACATGAAGTGAAAGACCACAGTTTCCATGAAGAGTCAGACAGATCTACACAAGCACTATGCACTTGTACAAAAGCAGAAAATGCAATCCCCTCCTAAGATATGACAGGCACAGGATGCAAACACTTACTAGAAGGTAGCACGTGCTCAGGAGGCACGGGACACGTGTAACAATGCCTGAAAGCTAATCCTTCCCCACAGACAGAGAGAAAGCACGTAGTGCACAAACACCCTGCCTAGTACCTCCCAAAAGCACTAAACTTCTGACAGATTATGCAGCACAGTGTTCATACAGGATTCCCAGACATCCATGAACTGCAAAAGTAGCAACTGCACTGAAGAGAACTCACCTGTTAAAGCCACAAAACATATAGAGACAGGTTTGTAATATTTGCAACATTAGAGTTACAAAGTCCTTGAAATCATCCTGGAAAAAATCTGCAGACTAAGTGAGATAAATGTCCAGGAACACCTTGAAAGTTAGCTCTATGAATAAGGGAGAAAGCCTAGAATGTGCAGTCGGCTTTTGATTATCCATGTGGCCTCATTAGTGGGTCAGGATGTATGAAGAAACAGCCAGGTAAAACCACAGTTGATACAACATGAAAAAAATCACTAGCCAGAGCACTGCCTGGTACTGATGACTTCAGCTCTGCAACATGCATATCTCAGTATTACTTTCCAGTCTGGGGCAGAAAGGGAAGTTGGAGCATGGCTAATCCACTGCCTGAATTCTTCAGCCAGTGATAATCAATAGCTGTCTGCATAGATTTTGTCAGAAAGAATATGAGCAGATGGAAAGCATAAAATTACTGAAGCAGTATGGATAAATGAGAGAGCTTTCTGTAAAAACATACCCATTTATATTCCCAACATAAATTTATATTTTTGAATATTTGTGGAGTAAAAAGATTTTAAAAACTTGCTTCTACAGACAAGTGGAGTGAATGCATATTGATCATACACAGGGGAAAAAAATGCAATGACTTCATCAGACCATTGGGTGATTTTGGCTAAGGACTAGAGCTTTTTTTTTTTCTTTCCCTGCAGTTGTTTTCTATGCAGTCTTCAGCCACCCTGCAAAGGAATTAACATGACACCATGCTGTGAAACAAGGAAGTACTGTGCATGCATTCCCTATTAGAGCATTCATAGAATTCCCAAGAAATGAACAGCATATCTACCTACTTGAATTTCATGTAATTTGTGGAATTTCACTCTTCTCTATACCTCTCAAGACTGTTACAGAGGACTGCATCTTTATTTTTCAAGCCTTTAGCCTGCAACAAGATGTGCTGGCAAGGATTTTAGGTGCATAGACTTCTCAGTTGCAGTACATAGATGTCAGGTTCCAAATGCAAACATCCCATTGCAAGCTCATGTGGTTTAAACTCGAGAAAATACTTCAGGATCATTTTCCTCACTTCCTTTTTCCTCAAGGTTATTGAAAAATCACATTAAATTATGCTCTTTGGCTTTTAAACTTTTATTGGAAAAGACAGATATGTTTATGCACTTATGTTCAAAATTAGCTTTTACAAGATAATTTTACTTAAATGCTAGTAATTGTTGAGTGACAATGGCATATTTGATTAATTGTTAAGTAGGAATGTAGATTATTTTAAGGCATAGGAATGTCTGAATTTACAATAATATTTTAAAAAATAATAGCATGCAGTTCCATAATTAACTGTGAAGTGGTCAGAATTTTTTAGGTTGCACATATATTTTGCAATCCCTCTTGTTTTTTAACTTTACAATAATTTAATATGGAACAAAATAGTAAAAAACTCCAAGTGCATATACATACACACAATTACTTTTCACATTTAATCAAGAAAAGCCTAAGCCTAATTTCTCCAAGGCAGTTTCACAACCTGCAGGGAGTCAGGACTGCTTCTCTGTGTGTGTTACCAGGAGCCCTGCTGATCTTCCACAGCAAAAAGTTTCTTTGCTGCTGTCATTGTGTCAGCACTCACTGAAACTGCAAGAGAACAAACTCAGGCACCTTCGTCACTGATATAAAAGAGTTAAGTAACACATAGACCAGTCATAGTGCCAAAGCCTTTCTGTAGTAGACAGTGGGGAAGACTGCTCTAGAAGTAAATGTTTTAGACAGTTCCTTGAGCTGCACAATTGCCAAAATAGGCCTGTTCCCTACCAGAGCAGGAGGTTTGCAGCGTGCCCTCACTGCAACAGTGAGAAGGGAAACCAGGCTCAGGATCAGCTGCACCAGTGGATATACTACATGATGCCAAAACACAAGATCTGACGGGGGAGAGGACCACTGACATCTGGGCTACGTGCTGGCCATTACTGCTTGCTTTGAAGGCAATGCAGCAGGTACCTCACTGCACCATGAAGCCCTCTACGTACAGATCTGGGTAAGCCTCCTCCTCCCCCAGTGCCTCTTGTCTAACCTGGGCTTGCCCCCTCCCCCACCCCACACATACGTGCCTATCAATACAACGGGACATTACACCCCCATACAGAAAAGAAATTAGGGTATTGAAAAAAACAGTAGTGTTCTAAAGTTTTTACTCATTTGTGAAGGAAAAGGAGGTATACAAACTCTGTTCAACTAATCAGCTCATGTGAAGCAAAACTCTCTGAATTACAGGATAAATCAGGAACAAAATTGTTTTATTAAGTCACACACAATGTAAGCTACATTAAACAAAGAAAAAAATTCCCAGACATCAGTATATCTCTTGTTAAACCCAGAAAAGGCAATGCAGAGACAGAATAAAAGCTTTATTCTTATCCTACCTCAGTGAAACAAAGGTATAAGAACACATCTCCTCTTTGCTCTGCTTGAAGTCAGACCACCCTATGACAAGTTTGAGCCAGTGTTATATCTATGCCCTCAGTAGACCTTTGAAGATGTAGCAGAGTCTTTATTATTCCTGCAGTGTGTAAGGGCTATGCATAGTCAATCCACATAATGGATCCACAGCATGAAACACATTTAAGTTAAAAGAAATACTTTTGTAGTTCTCTCATATGAAAAGGAAAGGAATATATATATCTACCAGAAACTGTATATTTGCTCATGCAACAAACAAGAAAAGATTTAAAAAAAAAAAAAAAAAAAAAAGAGCACAGTTTACTCTGGTCTAATAACAACAACCTTTCCTATTTGTATAATCAGAGCTGTTAAAATAGCTTAGAGCACAAACTAAGCCAGCACATATTTTCAGACATTTTAAAGCACTTCTTTTCTACTGCAGAGATGTAAAAGCACTTCAAAATGCTAAGAATTTGCAGCTGTAAGGACTAGAGAGGGATGAGGGTTGTGAGGTTGCCTATTCTGTAACTTCTTGTCCCAGGCAGTCTACACTTTTGAAATGCAAAAGGTCCAACTTAAAAACACCTGATGACATCGGCTTACGTTGAAAATGCTGAAAGATCCCATCTGTCCCGTGACAACGACAGCAAACACCAGTTCAAACCACATGTATGCTCACACTTGAACACTGAGGGGCTTCAGTTTTCTAGGTGGCTGGTCAAGCAGGGGATATCTGTGCCCTCAGTGCAATGGTACAGACCTAGAGAAATGAGTCAGTCACCTTTACCAATCTCTGCTCCAGTTCCCCAGAACCGTATCCCGTTGCTGCCACAGGCAATCGGGAGCAATGCTCAAGCCTCTCGTTTCAAGGACAAAGAGGCAGCACTCAGCTTGCAGTCAATACTTCAGAGCTCTGGGTCAGAGGAGGGAAAGGGCAAAATAAACAGAAAACTTGTATTTTACTTAGCCAGCATCTGCCATGAAGATGCTGAAAATTATGACGAGACATTAAGTGAAGGTCACGAGGCTTATCTAAGACTATAGGGGGAGAAAAACAGATGGGGAAGGGGGAGGGAGAGAGAGAGAGAGGGAGAGAGCACGAGCACTGCAGCAAAGAAGCTACGCTCAGCCAATATATGCTGGCACTTACCATAAAAATAGAAAGATCCAAAGACAATCAGATTAGGATCCTTTTTATCTCTCTTCAATAGAAAGATTTCCACATGAAGCTCTGAACACAGCTGTCCAGGGGAAAAGCAAGGTGATATGATGATACACAGAAAACACTAACACACAAACGGTAAGTCCTTTCAGTCTTCGAAAAGCTGCAAGCAGTTTGTGCCGAAAAACCAAAGGTAAGAAGTCTGAAGACGACTCCTACATAACACTGCAGCTAAACCAGACTGCTGGATTTCCAGTCACTCACACCGCACTGGTTTCGTCTTCATCTTCTCACCATTACTTACATCCTAGAGGTGGGCTTGGGGGTGGGGATAAGAGATTTCTCCTCCGAGTGGAAAGGATCACAGAAGCGGCATCAGCATTTGTAACCCGTCGCTGGGAGCACCCAATCAGAGCACCTGCGGGGTGGCAGCGTGACAGCTGTCCGAGGCCGGGCAGCCCGACGCGTCAGCCGCCGGCACGGTCCTGCCTCGCACGAGATCGCCGAGGGGCTGCCGTGCCCCGCAGCCCCAGCGAGGATTTCTGCACCCGCGGGCAGGCAGACCGCCTTCGTGCGCTGTGCCTGCTCCCCCGAGCAGCAGCGCTCAGAAAGCCACGGGCTTTTCTGGGTTGCTGTTCTGACAGGCTGCCTGCTACATCTCTGCAGTCGCACAGAGGTAAGAAAAGTTTGGAGGTTTGAATATCAGTGTCATTTAACTTGCAATTTTATCAGCTGGTACCTTCCCTATATAAGACATACATTACTCCTTGCTTCCTCTTCAAAGGTGTCTTTTTGAAGAAAAAATAAGTCTGTAAGAGATTTTACAGCGTGGTCCCATTGTTGTGAACTGCCTTGTTAGAGCCAATGCTGGTTTTGACATGACATCACAGACCCCAGACAGCATCAAATCCCCAGAAAATACACAACCAAAGTTCCTCTCTCTGCACCTGCCAAGAAGACAGCTGGATTAAATGTTTTGCTGCTTTCTACCACTATTTGACACCAAAAAAAGATTTTTTAAAAAACCCACAAACCCAAAACAGGCCTCTACTTAATTTTCAATAAGGATATCCAGGCTCTGGAGAGAAATATTTCTATGGTATTTAAACCATTGAACCAGTTCTCACAGTAAAGTGATGCAGTCAGATTTAAAGCTGCCAAGCACTGTAACTTTCAGGGGATGTTCCTGATTCTACGATACAAATGGCTGCATTTGACTATGGGGGAGAAATTATTCTGATCCTACTCACAATGCAATCCACAGTGGAGGAAACCTAAATACAGCATGGAAATTTGTGTTTACTTAAAGCAGACACTCTGCCAGAAGAAAAAGTTAGATGCTTACCTTTTCAAAGCATTTTTAGAACAGTCAGTCCCCAGTTTCTGCTGTATCACAAAGTAATCAGGAATATCATCCATCTGATATTCACATTTCAGAAGATGAAAAGGCTATGTAGTGTAAGGGGGGAGCATGGGGAAAACAGACATCAAAGCATTCCCAGCAGTGGTACCCATATTACTTGATCAGTATCAAGTACTTGTAGATCACACCAAGTAACAACATAAGCCTATCAGGGAAAGAGGAGGCGTAACAACAACAACAGCATTTTTTAAAAAGAGTAAATCAGAGCTTCTGCATCTTGAAGTGCAGACTAACAATCTAAAGTGCAATTTAATACAACTAATCTGTTCCAAAATGTTTGAAAGTTAGAATACAGTGCAAGAGATACAAATTCCAGTAGCAGCAACAGCAGAACACTGGGCTAACATTCCATGTTGGTCAGAAGCTATTACCTCTCTGGTTTTTTTTTCCCTCTTTTCTTTTGGTTCTGGTTTTTTTAATAAAACATTTTTCACCCTCAGAGACAGGACATTGGAGGGCCTATTACTTTCTTACACTTCATTTAGGTTTTAATTAGCTGGTTTCATACTGTCAACAGAACATCCATGATATTTATTCCTCCTTTTTCATAAACATAATTAGTTCAAAAAACATGAGAACTGCTCATGAGGGAGTAGGCACAGGTGAAGGCAGATCAAAAGAATAAATGACAAAGGAGGGCAATTACCATTTACAAATAATGCACATAAGATATAGACACGTAATAACACATATAAAGATAACCAAAATTAAAAATATAGCCAACATAGGAGCAAACATGAGAAAAGAAGGAAGCAGCAGAAGAAAATACATTTAAACTCTGCATTAAGCTTTCAAAACACACCGCAATGCTGGCAGAAAGATTACTACTTGACACTTCACATACTTGGTGAAGTAAGCAGTTTCTGTTTGATCTGAGGGCTTGTGAGCCTTCCCAAGGTGTTCAAGCACAGCTCTGGTGCCTGGTATTGAGGAGGGTGATGAGAGCAACAACTTTATCTTTCGGCTAACTTTATCTTGCCTGAAAGTGACTCAGGAAAAACAGCACTTGCTACTGCTCAGCTTGAACATCCTTCAACTTTCTGATTTTTCTATTTTTATTATGCATTAAATTGAAGTGCTTTCAGCTACCAGATTTTTAACCTCTACATTGATCTGTTGAGAACTAGCAAAAATCCCTCCTTAGCTGTCATATCGGTAAAAGTAGATGTTTTCTGATCTTTTCCTCTGTCACATGGCTCCTCTGTAGTTTTTCAGGACCTTTTCTTTTTAGCTCAATTAGGAATTTAAACAATTCTTTTAAAGTACTATAAAAGAAGTTATCTTTCTACTTATTCTAACATAATTTAATGCATGGTTTCTAATTAGAAACTACCGAGTGAGTATTGGAATGAAGTATTTCAGGTTATGATACCAGTTTTCCCCTTAAATATAGAACAGAAATATTTACTGAACAGTTCTGCTTTTAACATTCTCATGGAAAATTCTGGTATTTCTACGTAAGAACTCTTAACAGATCAACACATTTTGAGTAAAAAATCAATTCCTAACATACTGTTATTTCTGGTTATAAGAGGAACCTTACTTATTTTCTACTGAATTAAACATGCATTAGTATTCATGGCTGTCAATACAGCAAATATTTTTTCTATTTTATCAGTTTTACCTTACAGTTATAAAATTAATATCATTTTATTATTAAGACTTCATTCTTCAAAATGTCATTTCCTTGGAAAAAGTACAGTGTTCTTAAATGACTTTCAGATAAACAAAAAATTCATAATTATAAAAAAGTGGCTTCATTTTTCAAATCTCTTAGCCATGAAATGTGGATACCGAAATGCTCCTAGCAGATGAATTTTCCAGCTTCTTACATTAATTCTTTGAGAACCTTTCCTTTCTCACGCCAGATATGAAAACAGTAAGATAGTTTATGTAAACCATATTCACATCTGGTGTTTTGCTAAGTTCTGTTTATGGTACACTGAGAAATGTTTTACTGTGGATGTGATAGAACCTAAACCAATCACCTCACCCTAGGAGGAGCGTGAACATTGTCCAATCACTTTATGGAACCAGACTATATAAAATGATTGTAAAATTAATAAATAATTCATTCTTTCACTGAATTTGTGTGTTGCCACATCTCTCCGTTCCTGGCTCAATAGCGACAATGAAACAGGAATTATCAACATCAATTCAAGTAGAAATTTTATCAACCTCTTTTTCTAGAAAAGTGGGTGGTCTACAAGCTTCTGCTCATGTTGTTGCTGCATCATTTGAAATTGCATAAGAGAGGTTCTGAACAACACAAGAAGATGGAAAGGAAGCTAAAAAGCATGATGGACTTCAAGAAAAAGATGTTAGTTAAGCAAATTCAAAATGACCATCAATAAAAAAAAAATCCATACAGTCATTTCTGAAGTACTAAAAATATCAAGATAGAGGAAAAGAGAAGAAGTAATCATCTAGAGAGACTTCAATTTCTGCAGCGTAAGTTTAAATCTAATGGAGGTGGGAAGCAGTACAGAACTGACAAGACTGGGTGGAGAGAAACGGCTGCTGCTCACTGAGGCATCTTTCATTCTAGTAAGAGAGCTTCTAAGACCTTTGCTGTAACAGTTAAAGAGAAATGGAAAAAACCCAAAAAGTAGACAGCAAACAAGCTTTTCAATGATAAAGCCAAACCCCTGGCATAAAAGCTGTTCATAAAAAACCCCCAAAAAACCCCCCAAACCTATGTCTCTTAGCCATCTTTTGGCTGATAAATCAGTAATGGCCATGTCTGCATTCCAGAGACTTTATCTAAAAGGAATTTATCGAGGGAAATGTAGCAAGATGCTATTTAGGGATTGTTTCACTTACGGAGAATTTTCCTAGATGTTCTATATAAAAGAAATAGCTTCACTGTGCCTATCCACGTACCCACATGTGGCTTATGTACCCACATTTGTAAAACAAAAACAAACAGAACAAAAAAACCTACATCAAAACACCCCAAAGTTCTCCAATTTAGTCACAAATAGACACTGAGAATGTTCTCCCCACCTTCTCTCCTCCTTCCTAAAGGGACAGTAAAATCAATGCCATACAGAGCTAGCTGAGGAACACAACTCATATCAAGAACACCATTACCACTTCCAATATCTATAATATCACTTGGTCTTCAGCTCAGGACCTCACAATAAGACTTCTCATAGGTCAAGTAAGAAAATTATAGACAGGTAGTATTTCTTAAAGCATAAAGAACAAGCTTTGTTAAAGCAACTTCAAGGGGACTCTAACAAAAACAATTGCAGCCTGAAGCCAAAGCTTGTAGGTGTAAGTGGTAAACATACATAGACCAACAAATGGAAGTTTTGATCTAAGATTGCTTTTCAAAAAAGGGAACAAATATTAAATATTCAATGATTAAATATTTCAAAACTTTAAAAAATCAGTTATGCTACTGCTACATAACTCCATATTAACTATATTTTGTGCCATGCACCCTATCAAGAAACAAGTGTCATAACATATGAAGCAGTTAAAGCACTCTTAACGGATTGTAATTTAATGGTACAGAATATTCCATTTATTTCTAGCTATTTCCTTAACTAGGAAGATTAAACTCATAACAGTAAAACAAATTTTATGCTAGCCCAAAAAACCTACCTTCATGAAAGTTTTAAAGCACTGAATTACCAGCAGTAGAGGATGGTGAGATCCAGAAGTTGGTGAAGATTCAGAAATAACAGAAGAGCACAACAAGCCTTTAACAAAGCAAGTTTAAAAAGTTTTATAGATATATATACTTATATTCTTCATATACGGATCACCCAGATACCTTTCAGACTGTGGACTAGACAGGAGTTGGTAGAATTTTTCTTACCTGCAAGGAGACAGGCACATTACATCGGCTCACACAACAGGGAGAGGCTGTGATATTGAGCTCCTGGGAGGAATAAGAGGAAAGATGACATCTAGAAAGTACAGAGCCACCTTCCAGGAACAGACAGGCCCCTAGACACTTATGAGGGCTTTCCAGCCCACTGTTACAGCAGGTGGCTTAGAGCTGTGTCAGACCATTAGTCAAATTGGAGTTGACCATATACTAATCACTCAACTTTATGGAAGAAAAATATGAACTGAAGTTACTGCTGAAGCAGAGAGGAAGGACCCAGAATGGGTAAATGATCAGAACAGCCCCAACAGAGCATCCCCCGGTAATTTGTGCCCTGTATCCAAGGGTACTGCTGGTTCTGCAATACTGTTTCATCGCTGCATCTTGCCCTACTTCTAGTACAATTTGTAAAATAGATGGTGAGAGGATTTGCAAACAAAACATTAAGAATGTGGCACAGAGAAAAGGGAAAAAGCATTAGATGCCATGAATAGGCCACTGAGACTTGAAGGGCCTTTAGGGTCAGACACCCTGACGTGATACATGCATATGCGACAAACATTTGAGAGCTTACACTAGTAGAGAGTGTTGCTGAGCACTAAACACTTGACACATTCACTGTTGACCTTTAAGGGGTTTAAATAAAGAAATATTTAAAATAAAACATAATAATTAAAAAGACATGATCTCTGTGAAGAGACAAAGTGTTTTATTAACTTCTGATTTGAGGTTTACCATTCCTTTATTACAGAGTAGGAATGAATCTCTTTCGAAACAATAAAAATCTAAAGTGAACTAAGCTGTTCCTGTGTCCAATGTGGGAGCTGGACAAGATGATTTCAAGATGCCTTCTAACCTAAACACTCTACAACTCTAAAACACCCCACCAAAATCCAAGAACAATCAACCAAGGAAACCTCTCAAATAGAAACAAACAACAGCAAAACTGCTAGTGATAACCAGTAAATAATAATATCCACTGATGAACATACACGCACATACATCATAATCAAAGAGCCTGAATTCCTTTAACAGGTGTTTCAGGCAGAGTCAAGAAAAGAAGAGATTTTTATACTGGGTTCTTTCTCCCAGCAAGGACCTACATAAAAGGTTTCATACTGAGAAGTTTCAAAAGTTGGCTGATCAGACTCTGAAAACCGACTCCATTTGATGATGACCTTTTGAATACCACCACGCCAACTGAGGCTGGGATGAGTTCCTCATGTCTTAGTCCTTTAATAAAGTTTAAAGGAGCTTTTCTTCTACAGAAATATTTTAAATGCATCTTAGAAATAGTAATGTGATTATTAAGTGTTCTTTCAGAAAGTGAAGCTATTTTTTAAATTAACTTACTACCTAAGTAGCTGGTTCATTATTTCAGCTCATTCAGAAGCACAGCCCATTTTCAGGCACTCAACATTTAAAATGTTGCGAAAGAAACAGAAATAAACTAACCACAAAATTCATGATTTATTTGAGCTTTCCAACTTTTCATGGATTTTTAATGTAAAAAAAAAAATTCTAGAAATGCCACTGTTAATAATCCTGTTGGATCTCTATAATACCAAAAGCAAGAGGAAATTAAAATAGAAATCCTTAAGTAGTGTATATAATCAAAACTATACTTATAAATGCATCACTTCAGGACACATTCATAAATACTGCCAGCCACTGACAAGAGTAATTTGAAACAACCTTTTAATAACATCTTGCATCCCCCTGTAAAATACCTTATAAAAAGAGCTCAAAAGAACTTGATTCCTACCAAGAAATAAATCTTATCACATGGCACTTAGAACCTAAAATGTAAAAATGCAATAAAATTGGTATCTATTCATGACAATTGTGTGTATTTACTGATTACTATCTCTGTCTATCCTATGGTGATACAGAAAACCTGTGAACTGAAATACACAGTATTTTAAGACCACTGTTAATTCTCCAGAGTAGAAAGAGCCTAAAAATGTCAGCACAACAGTTTCTTCAGCTTGGCAGGTAAACTGAAGAGTTATAGTGAGGAAAAGAAGACAAAGGTTTTCTACAGTATTTTTACAGATTCTTCTGGCTTAGTTAAGTGAAGAATCTTTATGGGACAGTGTAAGCTATTTTGACAGAAGCAGACAGAAGTGCTTTATTTAGTTCTTGCCTTATGAAACCCTTGTACTGATTTCCTCCCATCTCCATTAATTTAGATGGATTTCTTTTTATTTTTAATGTGAAAAAAATTTTTGAAAAAAATTTGATTCAAAACTGTTTTTCAAATTTTCACGGTGTGTTTTTGGAAGAGAGACATTGTAAAAGCATCTTTGTAAGTGTAAGACTGTGCTCTGGCATCCAACTTCAACACCTAGACTGGAAGTGGGAAATTAGTAACCTCAGGGCACCTAGAAGCCAAATGTGCAGTACAATAGTTCCTGCACCTAATCACAGATCTGCTGCTTAGACACACAGAAACAGTCAAGCAAGTTTTGGGTGATCTGTCACATATCTAAATTTTAATCTAGGGGGAAAAAACTACCCAAAATGCCAAAATTTTGGGAAATATCAGTATTTCCCAAGTGGAACACCCCAGTCTGAAAGCATCAGAATCAAAAAGGCACTCACATTGCAACAGTTCTGCTTGAATAAGATCATTCACTAGATTTCATCTGTATTCACTGTTTTAGTTCCCATTTCCCCTCTACATACATGCACACAGAGATCCAAATCCCTTCTAGTGGAGAACTTATAATTTACTTATAATTTACTATTTTCTTATTATTTTCATTGTAACTGCTGTTACATTTAATTTAAAAATATTTCACCCACTCTAGAGTGCCTTCTCCTTTGTAGTGAAGAAAAGGAAGCAGCACTTGCTGGCAAAACGGAAGACACCTACACATTGATGTGCCAGCCCTGGAAGACAGAAAAAGCACCAAGTCCTACACAGTTCAACAGAAAGATTCATGAAGAAAATCTACATGTAACCCAACAAAGCTATTCCTGTAGGAGTCTACAAAAAATTATATTGATATCTGGAGCTAATGTTGCTTTAGGTCTTAAGCAAGTTGCCTGAGACGCCCACAAATTATATGCAAGGAAAGAAGATTCAAGGGACATGGATATCCCAGGTGGAAAAAGCTGTTCTGTTACGTAGAGATTTGATAACTGCTGCTATTACATGAAACTAAGGCTGGATGGAAAAGACTGCTGACGTAGGAGCCTATTACTCTGCTGCTGAAGCATTGTGCAAGCAGCACTGTCCAGCTGGCACTAATCATACATCACAACGCTCCATCTGCAGCTCCCCGTGTGCACGCTGTGGGGGGAACGTCCTATGCAAAGTACAGGAGGTAATTAGGCAAGAGAGGCTAGAAATACAAACCAAACAAACACTTCTTGCTTATCATGATCCATCCTCAGCCTCCCCAATACTACCAAAAAATGATGAATGACCAGTGAACACGTGGAAGTATTAACTTCCATTTATTATTATGTTTTTTCAACTTAAATATTACTATCATCTGAAGTAAAACACTATTTGAAGACATTCCTGAAAATGGGAATAGGTTTTGTGTGCAGACATGCTCTGGTTTTCTTTTCCTGTCTTAGCCTGAGAAAAGCTCTTTAAAACCAACACATTCTCCATATTGACTTTTTGACAGTTCCAAGCTTCCTAGAGCCACAGATTCAGAACAAAAATTTTCTAATGTTTCTTTTTTTTCCCCCCTCACTTTTATAAGAGCTGGGATTTGAGTGCTGTTCTGGCCTTGAAAGAAGTAATGGTTTGGTTATTCAGATTAATTTCCATTTCCACGCTAAACAAAGACATATCAGGAAGAAAGTGATTTAAGAAAATATGATCACCACAAGTAGCTGTAGAGCAAGAAGTAATGACAAGTCAGAAAAAAAATAATTTTTTACCTACACATATGGAACACCAAATGAGACTGATCAATCGGCTGAAATAATCTATGACATGCAGAAAATAAAGCAAACAAATGATTAATATCAAGTTTTACTCTAAAGCTCTTTTTCTTCTCTTACATCTTCCTTCCTCACATTTCTGTCACTTTGTTGCCTGGGGCTTGGAAAGGAAGATTTTGTTAAATTCCATAATGCAGCAGAACCATTAGTCTCATAGCCATAGACTCAGAAAAGAATTGTTAAGTTTACAGGGAGTAAGACTCAGTGCAGGGTCAAAGTCAGAAAAACAACTTACATTTATGCTTTCATATGTCCTCAGGACGATGTGGGGGTCACACTGTCCTGATTGCTGCCACTATAGAGTGCACCAGAAGAAAGCGAGATGGGCTTTCCTCTCCAGTATCTCAAATTTACCCTTGGTTTCCCTTCAGAGAGCTGGATCAGGTGATAAATTTCTGCCCCTTGCATGTGCTTGCCTCTAACAGTGTGGTTTTGTCATCTCTGTCTGGGCAGGTGTGGGAGTGAGCTGAAGCAGGTTGTCATGGATCAGCCTGCAGCTTTCATCAAGCAGTGCCAGGCTCAGGTCACCTCAAAAAGTGCTGCTGCTCCTTCTCCTGCATGGTCCATCCTGCCATGCCTGCCCCCATGGCTGGTCTGCCTCTACTGAGGCAGCAGCACTTTCCCAGGAGAAAGGGGCTGCAAGCCACAAACCCCACTGAAGAGATCACAGTGGCTGTGCCAGAACAGCACAAGTGTCTCCTCAGTGCAAAAATCAAAGCCTCTCAACAGACCAGCACACAAACAAAGCCATTACAGGTTCCATACCACCCTTTTCAAACATGACATGAGACATTCAAGAAAGGATTGAGCTGGTTTTCCACAACCTCTGCTTGTAAGGACACACTAATCTCTGCCAGACAGGAAGATTTCTCCCTGTGACTTGGCCTCTCATGATACCAGTCCTTAAACTGTCCTTGCAGCTTGGCAGAAGGTGTCCTTTTCACCTCCCAAGTGATTGCCTATACATACTGACTGTAATTGGAGGAGCAACGTACATTAAGTTTGCCAGCTTCACTGGGATTCATTTTTAATAACGAGATTGAAAAGGTGAAAGCAGTACAATTTTATTCTGTCAGAGCCAAAAGCTTGTTTCTGATGACAAAGTTGCAGAAGAGAACAAAAGAACCAAAACCTATAGGATGACAGAACCTTCCCTGTGCTATCACTTGAAACTCCTGAAGCACCTTTTTTGCTGTAGGGGGAAGGAAATGGGGCACCTGCATTCCCCCAAGAGCTGAGCCCTGTGTGCATCCCAGGGGCTGTGGCACCAAACCACTTGCGTGCTGCCCAAGCAGAGCCTTCCAGCTCCCATATCCACATTTATTAGCAGCTTCCTGACCTTCTGTTGTTGTCTGCTTTTTAACAAGCAGCAAAGCCACTCCTGGCTTCTTGTTCCTTAACAAGAACCATTTCCCAAGTTTTATCCCCAGACTCTAGAATATGAAAGCGCAGGAGGGAGGTCCCTCTTGGCCCTCCAGGCCCTCTGATCACAGAGTGCCATCGTGCTCTCTAATACACTTCTCCAAGCTTAGGTATCTTTTGAGGTATTTTCAGTCCCCTCAGGACCATCTCACTTTTTGATAAATAACAAACCATCTGGAATACTTGCTGCATGCTTACCTTACAAAACTTTCCATTCTCAGTCTGCTTTCAGCTCTCCACTGGGACCAACCACATTGCAGAAAAAAAACATAGGGGACAGGTCTGGCCTGTAAAAGGAGCCTTCCAGGTGTCCTTTTGACTCCCAATTCAGAGAAATTTGTATCCATAGTACAGACCAACTTCCTCAGCACACCTACCTTCACATACAGTGGAGTCAACCACAGAGTTTCTCAGCTGAAAATTATTATAAAATAAAATTAAGAGGGAAACAAGCTTCAAAGTGGATGTCAATCATCAGAAGACTTGAAGATTTTTAAATACATGGGAGTGTTTCTGCGGATAACCAGCATCGCAAAATTTCGAAGTTTCTCAAGAATAAATGCATGAGACTCTTAAGTCCAACCTCTTGGCAAAAAGTTGTAGAATGAGTAAAAGGACTTTGTTTCTATGTCAATGGAGACTAAATTCTTTCATTACTTCAGCTGCCAAAGCAGTTTCTATAAAGAAAAGCTCCCAGAAGGCTCCTCCTGACAAGTTTCCTTGCAACTAGCAAAGGTGCAATATGAGGTCATTTGCACAGACAACTAAATCCCATCAACTACCCTGAGCATCCGAGACTTAATTGATCGAAACATTTGAACGTCAAACCTAAAGCACACAAAAGCACCACTAAAGTAAAAAGATAGCTCGTATGCTAAAAAACACACTTTAGCTAAAATACTCTGCTTGGTCATCCATCATGGTCTCAGCAGTATTTATGATTAATTAGCGTATTCCTCTAAGAAAATTAAGGCCCTTTACAGAGGAATGACTGTAAGCTTTAGACCTTAAAAATATGCCTATGTTTTAATTCAGTTACAAAAGAAAAAACAACTATTCAAATAATTTTAAATAATGTAAATGTGAATAATCAGATATTAGTATTTTCAGACTGGTTTACTAATGCATTTACACTGATTAACTATTTACTTTTTCCAGAAGTGCTCTGCATAAAGATATATTAATATAGAAAATTAGCCCAGCTTATTAAATTAATATACTGGTCAGCATCATAGAAAATTCTAGATTTATTAAGCAAGAGTTTTTTTACTTTGTATAAGCAATGAACAGATTGAAAGAAATGTATGAATTTAACACAAAAATCAGTGCCTTATATGCAACAAACCAAATATTTTTGAAAAGCTAAGTATTGCATACAGAGCTGGAGGGGCTTTTTCATTTTTTGAAGACAGCCATGCACAGGATCTGCAGAGTCAAATGTTTATTTTTCATACAAATGCTGAAACAAGAATAATCGTATTTTTAAAATGAAATATCAAAATATCAAAACTACAAATAATCATGTATGCAAACAATGACTAGACAACTGACATGTTTGAAGTGTTACGCATTATTAAATTGCTTCAAAATGAAACCTAAATCAATGTAAAACAGTATTAAAAATAAAATACTTTTAGTAAGCCCTTCAAGTCTATGTCAAGTCTATGTCAAGTCTCCTCAGTTGCCAAAGAAAATTCTAAACAGTACTCCTGAAAGCAAAAAATGAGGCTTTTTTTCTCTGAGCCAAACTCTCCTCTGTATATGTTATATTTGAAGAATTAGGAAACAAGGTCCTGTAGTCTTCCACTAAAAAAAGGTTCTATCAATAAAAGTAAAATCCTGTCTGATTACTCTTGAGATAGAGGTCACAAGGGCAAGTCATTCTACAAAACCTCAACAGACCCTCTCAACTTCAAAAGAGTAACATGGCAGAGTACTTTCCGCAACTAAAGAAGGAAGATGAGACTTTGAAAGTCGACAAGATATAGTGAATGTAGATGCAGTTCTGATCAGCAACATTATCACCTAAAATAATACACTAAAAACCATTATATTAAAGCTATAGTAAGATAGAAATTTAATAAACTTTGCTAAAGGACTTATTCATAATAGCTGATAATAAAAATTCCTTATTTAAAGAAAAATAAATTATCAGTCAGATTAATGTGTGTGAAAAATTTAATTTAATTTTTTTCACAGTTGGATTTACTATTACTTTAGTATTCAGTTAATAAGTTGCTCAAAATAAGAGTGAACAGTATGTTCATGATGCAAGAACAGAATCACTGTGCTTGTGAATCTGAAGACAATATAATGACTACATCTGAAAATATACACTGAAACTACCTCAGTCCTGTATCAGTTCTCTGATATACATAAGCCCCATTCTCATTAAATGAGAATTTCCCATTTCCATGAAGACAACCTTACCTGATGTTATTCTGAAGTGTTTTACTGAAGCTTACCTCAGCCGATCCCCAGATTTTTGTGTAAAACCATTTTTATTCAGTCATTACAGGTTCTTCTGGTTCAGCTTTCAAATGTTCACTGCCTGATTCATATACCTGAGCTCAGAAAAACTTCAACTGACAGAATTTCAATAATATTTTTAATAAAAAAAGCTTTTAACATACCACAAAATTCAGGGTTGCTAAGTTATACAAGATAGTGTTTTTGGACTAAGAGCCCACAGCGTGCATGAATAACTTCACTGAGATCATGAGACTGTGCTGGATGTCTGGATGGTTATGAATGCAGATGCATTATTTCTGCAAATGTCCAGTTTTAGGCACTGCTTTTTTCACAGAATTTTCCATGTATTCTTTGAAGCAATTGGCCTTCAAGCTTGATGCACGTCCAAAGAGTTGTTGAGGCTTGAATTCCTTTGCCATCACTTCCATTTGCATGTTCTAGCCTTACATAAAAACCTTGTTTCAGCAAAATGGATTCCTGTTTTGCTGAAATAAGTATTTTTCTGTGCTTTAAAAGCAAATATCTTATTTTGCAGCTTCTTCCTTTCTATCTTCTAAAAAGTAAACTGTGGAGCACAAGAGGATGTGAAAGAATTAAAAAAAATAATGTGGATTTTTGTTGTAATCAGAACGCAGTACAAAGTATTACCAGATATACAACCTCTTCATCAAAAGCCTGGTTTCCACGGTGACCAGCATATCATCTGCTGGTTTGTTTTAGTTTTTAAAAAACCTTGCTCTTTAATGTCACCCATCCCCAAAATTAGGACGCAAAATAAGCTCAGAGAAATGGGATTTTTTTTTTCCCTACAGTATCTAAACCAAATTGAGGACTTTGATGCCCACACAGTACCAGCATAATGCATCATTTTTTTTATCTAAAGCTTGCTCATCCAACACAGTTACTAGTAGCTACTCTACTTTGACAAAAATGTTCATCAAGGAATTTTTTTAAGCCATATGGATGACAGTGACAAGCAGGTGAACCACTGCTTAAGCTCAACATGCTCTGCCTTTAAATTGTGTAGGAACATAACCTAAAATTTGGGGTGCTGGATCAGGCTAGAGGCCTTCTAGTCTACTTGCTGAAGCATTGTGTTCCCAGTAACAGCCAGAGGTCATAATTTCTGCCATCTTTATCATTAAAAGTGATCACTTCTTCCCTCACCCTATAAACTGAACTACTGCATCGTCTTAGCCATGAGAGAAACTCCATTCTAACCAGACATAACTTAAAACCAAGTTGAGCTCATAATTTTCCATATATAACAAAATAGCTGATTTTTACTTTTGCTCTTTCCACTTGGCTTATACAGTCATTTCCCCACTTGCTGCTCATGATATTCAATATAAAGAAAGACTAAAAAGCCTTGTGCCTCATCTTCCTGCCTAGGAGGAAACGCCTATCACTGGACTGGTCAGATGCCTTCCTTGTCCCTGCAGTACCAGCTGTAACACTACAGACAATTCCCAGATTGCAACTGGCTGAAATCACCAGTGAACCCTAATCACTATGCTTTTACGTAGTAATCAACATTTGTATAGTATAGACACAGCCTATTTCTCACTGCAAATTTCGTCCTCTATTCAGTTGCCCAGCACACTCAACATTTAATTCAATCCCACATCCTATTTTTAACAATGACTCATTTAATTTCATCCTCACCCTCTTGCAGTCTCAGTTCAAGACTATTATAGAAGTCAAACCAGTAGAATATACAGCTACAATTTTTTACTGTTACGGCTTCACTGCTTATAATTTCTGCCAAAGATGCCTTTTATTTTAATGGAACATAGGATGTTTACTATTACAGGTTCTCAATGATGATAAAAAGAGATAATACTTTATTTAACCTGCTAACCTGAAGACCACCTAGAGACGTCTGATTTCTGCTCTGACTTGATAAACACTACCCTTGTGACCATGCAGAATAGTTGGATAATGGCTCCACCTTTCTGTTTCTTCCTCCCTCGCCTACTATACACAGAATGGCATAGTGTAATATCTGCCTAGGAAAAAAAATAATGATAAAAGCCTGTTTTCAGCAAGCCTGAGGTACAGCATGTTCTTATCTTTGTGCATAGAGCTGCATGAACACTCTCCCTTTCTCCCACAAAATTAATCTCCAACAATGTATCTTCACTCTTCAATATTTTCATCTTAAAAGCTGAAGTTTCTCAAGGATATGAATGACAATATTTTCGGCAAGGGAGAAAGAGGCACCCAGGGGAAGCACTTAGAAGAATAAGAAAGAAGTATGTAGGTATTTCTGCATGAGGTGTGTTTGCAGGTTTTAGTCCAGATGTGGAAAAGATGACTGGGCTCTGAGAACTTGTCATTTGAAAAGCAGCAATTACTCCTGTAACCCCAGAGTGATGACCGACGTGCATTTTTTTTTTTTCCCCCTATGCAGACAACAGAGAGTCAAGTACCCATTTCAGCAGATTTCTGGAGCTTTATTTACAGGATAGAAGGGAAAAATGAGGTAGGAAATAATGGACAAGAGGAAGCACAGACAGCCAAGAGAGAGCAGTCGTACACTTGAATAACAATTTTGTTTATCGTAGGTTCAATTCCCTTATGCTGCAGTGCAAGTGAGTCTTTCCATTGATTCCCACAGAGTTTAAGTAAAGCCCTGACTTGCAAGATAAAGCTCAGGATTAAGGGGGCTCCACCAGTCTGGTAATTGGGATTCAACTAGGAGCATGTTAGTGGACTCAGGAATTGTGTCCAAGGGATTTTTTGCCCTTCACAATGAATGCTACTCGGTCTTCTCAATCAAAAGATATTGCTTAGACATAAATGCCATGGAAAAACTAAAAGCGATCAGACACAAGCACTGAGGAGCAAATAATCTACTGGAGACCAGATCAGCATGTGTCAAATAAGCCCCCTGCTTACTCGTCACAGAAACTGGCTCCTAGCTGGAAGCTGGCCAAAGACCAGCTCTCTGGAGTGAGGCAATCCACTCTCTCCTTGGCCCTTATCAGCAGCCTGCCACCTCCATGGACATCCTCCATCCTGACCAAATGAGAGCTAAGGGCAGCACAGTGGCTCGCTGTCCTTACTGGTCTCAGTTTGAACCTTTCAGTTTCCTGAAGTCACAAGCGAAGTGAAGCACCTTGCCTGTGATCCAGGCATGGGAAACCACTTCTCTTGCAGCAGGCGGTATGAGAGGAAAAGCTACATACATGGAGCTTCCTCCACCCATCACCTCCTCAGAGCTGAGCAGAAGCAGGCTGAAGGCAAGCAGACGTGCATAGCTGGAAGCTACTTTTCCCTGGAAATGCTACAAATGAGGAATGTGAAATAGTAGAAGACTGAGAACAAACTCGCAGTATGTACACAGAACAAAGAGGTATGCAGGAAAGAGAAGGAAAATAGGAAGAGAGATTTTCAGAGGTATACAATTAGAGGAATGAATAAGGAGGAAGATATGTAAAAATGCAAGGGAAAAAATGAGCAAAAAGAAGAAAATACAGTAGTTGAAAGAGTAGACAGGACGGCATTTTTCAAATTGATAACGCCATGTTTTTTCTCGAACTTGATTATTCTTTCAATGAGAGAAGCAATGGGATACAAAGCTTGGTTACTTTAAAGCTTTAAAGACAGAGGAGGAAAATAAATAAGGGCTTTATTGGAGCTATTGTGCATAGTTCATTCCATTTTAGTGATACAGCTCTTGCTCTCTGTCTCAGTCTTGTACTGCAATGTTGAACATGAATGCTTCCCACTTGACATCTGAAACTCTTGACACATCCCTTCTCTTTTAAACGATCAAGGCTTCATCATCCACAGAAGAATAAAACAGGTCATTAAAAAATCATTGGGAAAAAATAAAGAAAATACATTAGCTGTTTTTTTTTTTTCTGGTTCATGCTCTTTGTGCCTATCAAAAGTGGATTTATTATAAAGTTGGGGGTTTTTTATAGTTTTCCTGCTCAAGGATATATCAGTTACTTACATATAGAACACTTCAAGGTTTAACTGTGATATATTCTGTAATGAGAAATAAAATAAAAAGTATTCTATTGTTAGACTCTTAATTTCTCTGGAAGTAAAGTTGGAAAAGTCCTATTTTGATTCTGTAGAGTTTACAAGCAGACACTAAATAATAATTTTATGCTTATCTTTTAGTATTGTTTTGGTTATAAAATATGCAAGGTAAGTACACTGTTCACAGGGAAAGGCATGTCTGACAGGAGAACAAAACAGATTGCTGTTTCACACAGCATCAGTAAACCCCTCTTTGATTTAAAGAACTAATTAAACATTTCCCTCTTGCACTAAGCCTTGAAGATCCTCTAGCACTAGAAGGCTGCAATTGGAAGAGTGATATAGAGACATATCCTTAGGTAAGAAGCAGTTCTTCAACTACTGATGCAAACTCCATCCTAACCCTTTTCTGCATTAAGTGACTAGCTTACAAACCCAAAACATTGCGCAGAGAAAAAGAGTCTCCATGAAATCCGATAAATAATTCAAAATAATATTCAAAATAATTCTTATTGCCTCAACTGTCATCAATGGACAGTGCATATATATATTCAAGAAAGAATAAGGCAATCAAAAAGAATTAAAACTTGTAAATCTAAGTCTGTGTTAGCTGAGTGGTGATGTGAGGAGGAGAACATGTATTACAGTCTGTCCTGAGTTTAAGTTCACACAAAGCACCAGCAATAAGCAAATAGGGATAACATCAGATTCCTGTTTAAATTTGTGTAATGATGTGCCAACCTCAGACAGCAAAAAGGGCAAATATCCACATTGTAGATGAAAAGGAAGGCCAGGCCTTGCAGTTAGTTTCAAAATTAGCACAAAGAGAATGCAGGAGAATAAATGCACTTCTGGCCCTAAAGATACTCTCTGAAGACAAGTTTGAAGCACACTGGTACAATAGTACAGGAGGCACGTGCTAGCGTTGCCAGTGTTAAACACCTTGAAGCAACAGCATGATCAGCGCTGGCTGGCATTCCCAAATACATTACTACAGGAACTACCAGCTCATTGTATTTAGGCAGATTTTAATTTTTCATTCATAAGTGGTAAGAACAATCATAGAAGCAGATAATTTGATTTCCATGGCACAACTCTCAAATTCATTAAGCATCCAATTCATTGCTTTGCTGGATCAGAATCAGGCAGTTCAGCAGCTTCTAGACTTGATCCTACAATAAGGTCAGAAGAGTACAGAAGTTGCACAGATTTTATTTCCTTCCTTTAAACATGAGTGTTTTAGAGTGGTCTGTGTACTTAAGGTCAGCCAGAATTTTGAGTAAACCATATTACACTTCTTCGAATCATAAAAGCAATTCTCCTGGTAGTCAGAGTCTTGAAACTGATTAAGTACATGCATTTAGATAGTTGGAAGTATAGATTAAATGGCACTCTCTGTCCCAAGAGTCAGCAAAGGCATTCTTTTTAAGATCCTAATTTATCATACTTATTGAATGCAGTATGCATTTCAGCCATTTCAGGTTTAAACTTAAACACATTTAGTCTCATTTTATTCAGAGGAAAAATGCATATACAGCATTTCAGGAGCAAAAGATGACACAGCACTGGAAGAAAGGCATTCCACAGCAAAGTGCACTCCCCTCATTTTTGAGAAAAGTGGTGAACCATTGCCTTTCATAACAGTGGAAGATTCTGCTGATGGCTCAATGAAAGAATTGAGAAGGAAAAGCCTCTCCTGCTCATGGCTGCAATGACTAATGAACAGAGAGATCATGCTTTTGCTAGCAGACAGGACAGAAGGGTAGGGAAGGCAGGCTGTTCTCAGGGCAGTGAGGTAAGTTTATGCAGTTGTCAACTGGACTTCATTGTTTCTCAGGTTCAGCTGAATCCAGAGTTCCCAAGTAACATTTTTGCTAACAGTATTTTTCCTCTTTATAAACCTCACTAGGAGCTCTCTATTAGTCAGCCATAAACTGCAGAAACCTATCTCTCTTCCACCCCTTTTAAGATGCTGTACAGAGAATAACAAACCAATTTCCCCCAACAGTCCCTCCCTTGATGCAAGCACAAGGCAGAGAAGCACAAGCAGTCAGCGACAATGTGGGCACAGCAGATTTTGTCCTTGGCATTTAAATAGCATGGAAATTCAAGCAAGGACTCTAATCAGAGATAACAAAATGTATTTTCTTTCTACTTCTCAATTTCATCATTTCATCAATCACTTTGCTTGGCTGAAAGCCAAGCAAAAATGGGTTACAACCTCAGAAATAACCATCACCTTTCTAATTCCCTTCATCTCCCTCTTTCCCTCCAATATACTAAGAATGCTTTAGGACTTTTAACTTTAAAATCAATGCTTAACTATAAACTGTAGCCCGAGGCTAGCCACTGACTTTATTACCTGTTTGCAGATTAATACACACCAAATCTCATGGAAATTTTGTCTGGTTACACCCAGGCCACTGCATGTTCTGCTAAATCTCTCATAATGCCTTCAACCACAGTAAGGAGTGTCAGCACCATCTTGTGGCTTTTGCTTCTGTACAGAATTCTCAGGAGTTGGTCAGTTTAGGAACCCTCCATATTAAGACTTGCAACTGGAACACAAACTTTAAGAACTATAATGAGAAGTTATATCTCTAGGATCACTTAGCAGTTTCCTCAGACTCTGAAGGCTGTTGGTCAGGATAAATGGATGGATTAGATGCCTATTCTTCAGACCCAGCTATTTCCCCAAACTTTACAAACATTAGATTATTAAGCAAAGAGAAACCTACTGTCTTGGTTTTTCTTTCTTTAAATGCCTTTTGTTTTGCTAGTCTAAACACAGCAAATGGTTTTACTCTCTTCTCCCATATTGTTCTGATAGATTTTCCTCTGCTTAAGTTCCAGTAAATCTCTACTCTTGTTGAAAATAAGCAGTCAGTTTAGGTAAAAATCTTCAATCTCTCCCTCTGAAGCAAATACTTCACCTGAAATATCCCAGGCCTCCATTTGCTTTTTTCATAGGTGCAGCATACTTCCAATTAGTAACTGAATTTATCTTCCTCTACCATTTCTAGCTGAGGACTCCCAACTTAGTGGAGAAAAAGAAAAAATCCTGCTATGCACAGTAGCAAAATCTGCACTCTTATATTCCATCACTTTTCCCTTATTCTGTTCCCAAAAGGCATCCATTTCTTCATACCTGACATTCTGATTATCCTTTGCAGTGATGATGTCTCCCACCTTAGACTAATCAGCACATCTCACCAATGCACTCCTCCTTTCCAGGCAGAAGTCATCCATAAAAATATTAATCTTGGTTCCAAACCAGTACTGGGAAAACTCCACTATTAATCTTCCTCCTGTTTAGCACTCCCTCTCCCAAGATTGTTGTCATGTCCCCCTCAATCATCTCCTTGTTCACATTATAGTTCTTCTAAGCATCATTTTTCTTCAGGTGAACAAATAAATTCCTAGACAGGCCAATATTATTCCTTTTAAAGAATCCAATTAACATTAGATCTACTTCCTTTGCATCTAACTTATCAAATAGATTTAACTGGAATCCTGTACCACACTAGAAAGTAGGCAATGTCACAATTGTTTCTTTAGATAGATTTTTACTGTCGTCGCACAATTTAAAACATAAAAGCTGCGTGATACAAGACAGCTCTGTCAAAAAATATATGGAAGCTGCAGAATCAAAGAATACATATAAGTATGCACTTATACACAAATCAAGAAATACATATAAAATTAATTTGATTTTTGTCTATGTCAAATACAGCATTCACAGCAGGTGGCAATGTCTTGCAGTGTAGTAACAAAAGGCAAAGGTTTCATGTCATGATTGCACATGCAAAACAAAATGAAGAAGTCACAGGAATTTATGTCAATAAAAGACGTGACATGAGCTGCAGCCAGACTTCCAATAGATTTGAGGAATAAACTTGGAACACTCTTTCAGATTTACCTATGGTTGCAAACGTTGTGCACTACAATCATAATATTATTTTTTTCCGAAGTGTGTGTTCTGTCTAACTGTAAGACAGGCCCAAATGCATCCCTGAGGAGAGTCCATCTGCCTTGAGTCCTCTGCATTTTCCCTGTCTCTAATATGAAGTACAAGTTCTCCTGAAATAGCTCTGTTCTGGACATTCACACACCAGGGACCAGCACAGACCAAGGAAAATAATGTAGTTGCCTACTTCACCTTTCAGCTGCTTTGCTGGGTTTTAGCAGCCTAAATGCATTCTTGGGATGATTCCATTGAAGCAAGGATGGAGTAAGGTCCCGTAACAGCAAAGAGGGGCAAATAAAGTAGTTCAGGTAATTACAGCCCAGTCAGCCAAACATCAACGTTTGAAAAAAGATGGTGACAAATTAGTAAGAAAGCAATAAATCAAGCTGTCTTTAACCACCTTGAAGAAAACAAGATGATAACAAAGAGTTGACATATTTGTCAGGAATAATTCATGGCAAATCAGTATAATTGCTTTCAAAACAGCTGATCTAGCATACAAGGGGACAGGTCCCTGTAATGAACAAACGAGAAATATAGTCTAGATGAAGGTGCACTAATTTCAGGTCAGAAGCAGTTGAATGGAATGATTCAGATTATTATTGGAAAAATGGGAATACATTTCAAAAAGGCACCGATTTCTTGTTATATCCAGTATTCTAATGAATTATGGTAATTTTTTTTCTTTAAAGTTTGCAGCTGACACAAATTTGACAGGTATTGTTCAGCTCCTCACTCATTTGTATCCAGTGCAAATCAATTCATCTCAATCCAGCTGGTGTTGTCTAGCAAATTCTCCTGGATATTCTGGAATATAGTGTTCAATGTAATTAAGCACTGAATAATGATCATGAGAAGAGACAAAGTTAATCAACAGGAACTCTTCATGACTCAGCGAAAAACCAATATGCAGTTATGAAATATTTACCACAGTGACCTTCCTCTCTGGTACTCCCTCACAAAATTTCCAGGTCAGAAAATGAGCAAAGAATAACTCATGTTTTGTCTCACTCGAATCAGAAGCCTGGCTTTTATTGATCAGAGCAATCCTTTCAACAACTCATTGTTTCAAATCACAAGTAATACTAGAAATTTAAGAATTCCCTTCCACAGTCCATAAAATTGATTAATTCCGCTGTCTATTATACTCCTATATCCAAGGACAAAATTTGACACGACTCTGTAAATTATCTAGTATTGCAAAATGCTGCAAAGCAACAAAAGCACAAAATTGAGACTAATGTTTCAAGTAGGGTACAAAGCACTCACTAAAACCAGCTATTAGCTGCAGTTTTATCTCTTTCATACTGTGTATCAGAATACACAGAGCTTTTTGTGTTGATATCTTATTTACTGCATCACTATCTTGTGGCTCTGAACATTGAAATCCGGCTCAGACATTGCCGTGCACAGTTTATTACAAGGTCCTGAACATGCCCTGCTCAAAAGGAAGCAGCCAGAATTTTTCCATCATCAGTAGTTTAAAAAAGAATTCTTTTGAACTATGATGTGTGTGTTGTATGCATTATAGACTGGTGGTTTAGCATAGTTTGTTTTTAAAGAATTTGTAATTAAAATGTTATAGAGAGTTTAATTGTAAACACACAAAAGAGAACAGTAAGCCTGTGGCATGGTATTCCTCTGAATTTCAAGTTCCTGTAAATGAGCTGATCAAGTAGTCTTGGACATAAATGAGCTTGGATATAACTTTAAGATTAACCCTACCTCATCAATCTATCTCTAAGTTACCCTCTGTCTTTTCAAGAGCTCCCCCATTTCAGCTGACACTGTACTCTTGCCTGAGCTTCCATAGATGTGCTGTATGCTGCAAACAAGCTTTTCAATCATGGCAAGACAGTCCCTGAAAACCAGTGTAGTTTAAAAAACTTGAGGAATCTTTGCATTAGAAGTGTTATAATGAAGCCTAAGGATAGGGTTTATCCCTGGTGTTGCAGACACGACACCCAGCCTTACAGAATAGCTGCTGACACAACACCTTCCCACCCCTGAGCAATGATAGAACACTTCACCTTTGTCACGTGCAGTACCCTCTACTCTGCTGCAGGAGGCAATTAGATTTTAAAAAATCCCACGGATTATAAATTGTTTCATTGAATACAGAAATTAGGATATTAACTGTCAGGATGAAGATTGTACCTTCTTGAGCAGGAAGTTGTACCTTAAACCAGGACCACCCTGCCCTGCTGAAAATGGACATTACTTCAGTGCTGACCTATCATCATGCTGCCATGCTGCTTTTCAGTATGACATTTTCATAAACATCTCAGTGTGAACTCTTCAAAGACCTTGTAGCTTCTTAAAATAGGGTGAAAATTAGGGCATTTGTATTTGGCTTGCTAATATAATATCCTAACAGCATCTTTGACTATATGCATCCATACTTTAGAACTGGGAAATTGTTCTACAATGCTAACAACTCCTTATCAAGTTGTACTACTGTTTTATTATACTACTACGACTTCCTTTTATTTTAAATTAACATTTCTTCCCTTCTCTACATCACCTCAAGGTTTCAAGTGCCTATGAACCTCCCAGGTGCTCATTTGCCACCTCGCTGTCCCAAAACAATTTCACGATTAAGATCAGAATTGTCACTCATCATGTGGGGAAAATATTAAGTATAGCAGTACAGTATTTCTATCAGTAAAATAGATGGTAACGTAAACCAAGTTGCAAATTAAGCCTACAGAATATAGTCACAGAGTTCATACAATCAACACTGCATTGAAGAAGGACGTGCATATTTACATGGCTCTTAACTGGAAGCAGAAAAAAAAAGATAAAGTCACAACATTTAACCTTCCTGAAATTGTTCAGCATCTGCCCTAATGCTCCTGCTTTGCAAGTGTCACCACCAAAGCAGACATTAGGAATGGTGCTTGAAGTGCTGGAGCCTGGGATTTCCAGCTGCCATGAGCATCCAGTCAGGTTTAGAGAATGAGCCATCAGATCAGAAAGTTCTGGGAAGGATGGAAGGAATGGGTTTTGACTGGATTTCAGCACCATCATAGAGTTTCAGGCCCATTATTTTTTGGCAACATCCAGTAATGTTTACATCATTTACACTAAATTACATTAACGTACTGCAATATTTAAAATTTAAAAAGCAGTAATACAAACCACAGCAATATACATAGTTGACTATCACTTTTACTACAGATTATATTCAGCCACTGTTGCCAGCAATTATTTCAATTTTAAGAACTAGGTCAGCACTAGGTATTTATACCAGCTCTAGGTAGATTTTTCCAGCATTGTGCCTTTCAATACTGGATTTACTAATACCTCACTCTCCATATATACCATTCTTTTACCTGGCACCTAGGCAGAACCTTCTAATTCCTTCCACTTAGCAACACAATGTAGGCAGCAGGAATTAAAGTCCTTTTACAGGGGTTCTGTTAGGAAGCATACAGATGAGATTCACTGACAGCCAGAAAATTTCACTGAGCTCACAACCCACTTCCTATCATCATTGTCATCAAGAACTCTCAGCAACAAATGCTACCAGACTGTGAGTCAAGTGATTACTTTGCATAAGCATAAACCCTTCCATGATGTTTCTGTGGTCTGATCCTTATTTAGGAGCAACCAAAGCACTCTGGCAGTGGAAACAAATGTTTCTATTGACCGTGAAAGCTGCTGATCAAACTGAGCTTGGACATGTGAAAAACAAATAATCACTTACCTGTGGAGTCTTGACTCAAAGTTTCTTGACTACTACTGTTGTAAGAAGGCACTGGAGTGATAGAAAGTGATGCTGGACAGGACAATGGACATGAGAAGTCATTTTGTGTAGCAAAACATTGACACACAGGAACACAGGCATCTTCAGGGACAGTGAGACCGAGGGGAGGGTTCCCGTACACACAGAGATTTTTCCAGCGAAGCAGTCCTATTGCAAGAGGGCCAACAGCATCAGAACCTGACAACAAACACCTGGAGTTAAAACCTGTTTCCTTGTATTGTACAGTTTATAATTTTGGACAAGGAAGCTATAGCAAGGTAATACTAATTCCTGTTTTGATCATTAAGTTTGTCTGTCTCCTGGAAAAGAATGCCATATTTTATTCTGGTCCACTGTCAGTAATGTTGTTAAATGCTGGAGTAATGCTGAAAGAATACTTTCAGTATGTGTTCTCCTGAAGAAGATACATTTAATATGAAATAAGCCATCTAATTTCTATGTGAATTCACAGATTGTGGTTGTCTTGCTTGTACCTGGATTTCTGCAGGAATTCACTCATGCATTACAACAACTCACACAACAACTGAAGGTTTCCCAAGGAAGAGTGGAAAGCCAGAGTTGAATTTTTTTTTTTTTAATCACCAACTTGCTGTGATTGTTTTGGCCCCTGTGAGGTTCAGACCTCAGTGGAAATCAGGAAGTGCGATGCAGAGCCATCCCACTGCCACGATGCACTTCTCTGTTCTTATGCTACAGTCCTCGGCAATTCTCTTATCCACCAATCAATGATTTGAGATTTCTTCTGTCTCTTTCACATTTTCTTTTTGCACTTTCTGAAGATTCATATTTGATCTTACTAAAAGCTCAACTGTATATGATATTGTGATACAAAACCATAGGACTTATTATGATACTATACCACAAGACTGTGGAGAAGAGATACACTATAAAAATTATTATTCTGCACTTGATATTACCTCCACTGCTCCACCAGTATCCCATCCCAAAACACAGAAGAAGGAAAAAAAAAGACACCATCTTTGGAATACTGATTACCTATAACTGCAAAATAAGGGGACTTCTACATGTCTCTCCTACAAGTAGTTTCTTATTTTTTAACTCTCATGCTTATGATACTTGCAAAACTGGGAGCATCTGAATAGAAAACATCCCATCTACAAAACTGGACTCTCAAATGCAGACAAATCAAACCTGTGATGGTCACACAGGCACCCTCAACAACACTTATTAGACTACTGGCAACACTTACAAGACTACAAGTGCTGCTGCATCAAGCAAGCACTGAAATGCAATGCAGCAACTCAGACCTCAGAATTCCTGAATTCATCTGCAGAAAACCGAGTATGTAACAGTACAGCATACCTGAATGGAACTGGTGACTCACAGAACTGGCTCATAACATCTTCAAGAGCAATATGAGAGTATCTAATGTAAGAGTCATTTCAGTTGCTCTCACCACATTTCTGTCACTTACTGTAACTCAGCATCAAACTAAGCACCTGAAGAGCGGCAGTTGTCTAATGCTAGATCCCTTAAAAGGGAACAAAAGAACAGAGGTTTTTCAACAGTTGTCTCAGAAGAGGAGCCTCTAGGAGGTAGGAAATAAACCACTTTAAATAAGTGTGTGTGCCCTCAGAGCTATTTGAGTTTCCCACTAGACAGACAGACCCGTACATCAAGGACTTCCAAGTGTGTCCACTCCAGAGAAAGAGCTCAATGTCACTGCAGAAAGTTCAGTGAACTATAGTAAAATAATGTTCAATACTAGCCACTATTGCAGTAGACATCACATTTAACAAAAAACCTCCATCCTCCCTATTTTCATCTTTTTTTTTAATACAAAATTTTGACTCATGTTTTTTTAAAACATAAAGTTGATGGATTTTCTAGGGAGTTAGCTGCCAATATATTGTTCTATTTCTCTTGCAAACATTCAACACATTTGAGACCATCAATAGTACTGAACATGGAGCTTTGCCTGGCTAACTTAAAAGGACACAGGTTTTATTCAGCTTTCCTAGCTGTAATTTGAATTATTTTATTTTAATACAGATACCCACAGACTTAAGACTATGATTATCCCTTAGTGCTTGACTGCTTTATCATGAAGGCTCAGGAAATGGGAGCATTAAAATATATCTGCGTATACAGGATATGAAACTTATGGATGTTCTTAACTGTCAATATATTAATGAAAATCCATAAAGATTTATGTTCAGATTTTTAAAATACACTTGCAGTCACTCCTTTGTCCAGTATAATTTCCTGTAAACGTGGATTTTCACTTTTACCAATAAAGAGTCATTCCATAAACATGCAAGTACATGGAATTGATCATTTCAGAGAAAAAAACCTAAAACACAAACAACACAGATCTATCACATCAAAGAGACTATTAGTTTTCATATTTACCCCTTCATCACTGCAAGGCCATTTTGCCTATACTAAAACCATCAGCTAAATTTTCATTTTTGTCTGTAAGAGAGAATATGCTGCAGCTGCAAGCATATTACACACAGAACCTGATACTGAAAACTAAGCGAGACTATAAAAAGTTCATAAGTAGAACTACTCAGCACTCTTGAGTGAAGACAAGAGATCTAAGTTTTCGACTTTTTTAAATCTCATTAGTCACATCAGTTAGCAACAGCTTTTACCATAACCACATTAAAATAAATGTCTAATTAAAGTAACACATATAGAAATGTGTATATACCAATGATTCCTATAAGTGTGCCTAGATATGAAAATACATATATATACACACACATACCCATGAAAGCATATGCAGTAGTTTTAAATTCTTGAATTGCAAAGCCATAACTGTTCAGTTTGCAGAAAATTTTCATTTCAGTTTGGGGTTTTTTTGGAAGGGGGGGAAAAAGCTCCCCAAAAATGTTTCACTCTAAACAAAAAAACCCAACAACAACAACAAACAAAACAAAACAAAACAAAACAAAAAAACCCCAACACTTGAAAAAGTTGTCAGAGTTCAACAGACACATCTTTCAAAGTGCAACATCAGGGATCATTGCAAAATGCAAGAAATGCTGGCTAACCCTGCAGCAGTACAGACAGATGTGTTTAACTGCATGATCCATGCACAGGCTGTTTCTGCCTGTTTTTTCAACTGACAGCAAAACAGCAGCTGAAACAGAAGGATACAAAAAAGAGACTTTTGCAGTGGTTACATACCTTTTAAGTTGTGCCAAAAATTACAATATTATAACAGCAAAGGAAAGCAGTATACAGCTCTCAACAGAACTTCACAACATCAAGGCAGGGAAAGGGCTGCCTGAGATGTGCCGAAGGAGGTTATTTAGCAGCCTAATAGAATTCGTGGTTGGAAACAAGAGGACAACTATGAATCCACAGACAATGTTCCAGCCACAAGCTTAATGCCATTCCCAGATGTTTAGATGTAACTATGCTTTGCAGAAAAACAAGCCCATGCACCCTCTATTAGTAATATAGATATTAAATTAAATTGAATATCTTGGAATCATTTTTCCAAGAGAAGAGGACTGAAAGGGGCTTGAGAGTCCCTCAGAGCACTGCAGATGCAATGGCCTGAAGAGTAAACCTTAAAGCTTGAAAATGGATATAAACCTGGCTACGCTGGTCCCCCATGTTTTCCTGTCAGGCATTCACTTTTTATGCACTTGTTTCACTGTTAGACATTTCCCTTTCTCTCTGCAGTTTTCTCTGAAGTGGTTGATTTGCATCTGAGTTTTCTCTCTGCTGGATTGTCCCCAGCCTTTTTCTCTCACAGACAACAGCAGGCTCAAAAATTCTCCCGAAAACCTAAACTTTTGTATCTCCTTCTGAAGCAGTAATACTCAAAAAAAATGCCCTAATGCTCCTCTTACTCCATAAATGCAGTAATGTTATACAGCAAGCACAAACCTCAATAAACTCCTGCTTCTGCCTTATAACAAGCCAAAAGTAAGAGAGATGAAAAATAACATACCTTGCAGGGTCCATGCATTTGCCATCCAGGCTGAGTTTGCTGCAGAGTGACAGCAGGCTGTCTGTCGTGGCCTGTGCACCTCCAGACCTCTCCTGTTTCCTGGTGTCCTGCAATCCCTCATCCTGCTATGATGCTTCTTTCTGCTGCTGCCCAGCCAGAGCCTCTCACCTGTGCTCCTGCTGCCGCCTGAAGCCTGTGTGGCACATGCTGGCCACATGTTGAAAGTGCAGTCTTGCCATTCAAAGGGTTGGGGTTTTTTTTCCTTTTCTTTTCCCCTCCCTCCTCTCCTGTCTTCTCCCACTTCTCCAGCTAATCCTGATCTTCACAATCAGACACACCTTTCCCCTCCTGCAGCTGAGGTGGAGCAGGAGCTGCTGTCCTTTCACATGGCTGCTGCTCCAGTCAGACTGCTCCATAGGGAAACAATCTTTCTCAGGGAGGTGGGAACAGAAAAAGGCACCAACACACTTGGGAGGATTTGCAAAAACACACATATATTTATTCACTTAACTCCTTCTTGCTGCTAAACCCTCCCTGAGCTGTGGTGGTAAAACCAGACACAGCCCCCTGGCAGAGAGAAATGAGGCTGCTGCAGGGTGGGCCAACTACAGCTGCACAAAAGATTGTACATTAAAAGGAGGCGTTTGTGTGGGGAGAAATACACACACTATAACAAAGCAAATCCAAGTCCAAGAGACTTGAGTGCAAGTTTCACTGCTACATTTCCACCTGAGATCCTCTCCCATCCTGCCTACTCCTACTACTACAGAGCAGGAGGCAGAAAGCCCAACAGATTGTCTCGGCCTGAGGTTTACCGCAGGTCAGGACCCAGCCAGCTCCTGTCCTTCACAGATGCCATGGGAGGCAGACTGTGGCCACTTGAGTCACACACCCTGACACTTTCCTCCAAAAGCTTAAGCTGTGGGTGGCCAGCGTGCAACTTGCTGGAAACTCCTTAAGCCTGTTCCCAGACCATCCCACTTAACCCCTGTAACAGTAACCTGAAATGCCTCAACATGCTAGGGAGGCAAAGGATACCCCTTTTCTCCTGGGGGTAAAACTCCCTCACTTGCAGTAACTGCTCTTTTTATCCCAGGAGTCTGATTAAAAGCTCTGCAGTGCAGGAAAGAGAGACAGGACCAATCCTGGCATCAGAGCTTGCCTTGCTGCCTGCTCTGCTTGCTTATCTGACCTGAAACACTACCTAGGGCTATCTGGTCTGAAAAAGGTTCTCTAAATTCTCTGACTCTTCTAAGCAGTTAAAGGATTGAGACATCTCATTCTCAAATTTTGTTTTCTTTTTTGAAATAATTTGTTCTGAATAACTCTCATTATTAATTTCTTTCCACTGAAAAGATACATACTGGGGATAGATGACATCTAGATAACATGGCAAAAAAATTCACAGTAACAGACTAAGAGTACCAGTTCTTAAACAACCCCCTTCCTCCCCCTCAAGCTATTAAGTCTATATCAGCATTTTTTAGTCTTGCATACTTCTGGCATGTTTATAGGTATATTTAGCCAAATGGGACGACAATAATTACTTTCAAGAAATTCTGTTCCAGCTAAGCATATTTGATGTTCACACACAGCATAAAACTGAAAGTGCATACGTGGGATTTTTTTCAAAGTTTACGTTAAGCAGAAAAACAGCTTTTAGCTTTTTATTATCCATATGTGCCCCAATTCAAACTTTTCAGCTTAACATCTCCTTGTCCAGCTTTCAAATACTGGTGTTAGCTGCTAGACTGGCTAACACATAACAAGATACAAAGAGCATGTTAATATAACAGGGATTTGACAGGACTAAATTATTTTACATCTTAGCAATCACTCTATCTTTTCCCCTTTGTAGAAAGGGAATTATCCTTTAGCTGCCTCTCCTTGGAGGAGATATGTTGCCAAGGGTGAGCCAGATCTCCCATGGCTGTTATTAATTCACATCTGGATTAGACAAGAAGTGATATTTACATGAACTTTTGGTAGAAAATAAACACATATATACATGAAAATATTATGTGCAATGTGTACTCGTGTTGCATCTGCTGACATGTGAGTAATTTCCTCTGGTTCATGTCAAGACTACAGATACACATCCAAGAACAGAGTTTTGCACTCAACCACAGAAAAGATGCACAGCAGACCGTGTTGTACAGCAGAAGAGCACATTCTCACTGCTTAGCTTCACTTAGCTGCTTTAAGAGGTGAGCCTCCATAAGGTTCTCCCATAAATGAAGAGAGAAGGATCAACTGGAGTAATCTGTAGTAAGATCAAAACTCTAGTCTGTGAATAATTCTTGATAAGAGCTTTACTCTTACTTACCAGTAAATAAAGATACAGCGCAAGGAAACTAGCTACCTAAATTAGGTGGCTAAATTAGTTTCCTGAAGATAGGAAGTGTAAACCATGACCTACTGGATTAATTTTGTCATCCAGCCTCATTCAGTTTTTTTTCTTGATTCAATAAGCACTTAAGAGTTTATGCTGGAGAGGCAATTCCACAAATGCGCTGTCTAGTTCTGTGGGAAAGAGCTGTACCAGGCTCCACTATCACAGTTTATCTTCCTCTGCACAGGGGATGCATCAAGATCAGGACAGATTGCAAATCATAGGTAGACGATGGAGACCACACTGGCTCTCTACAGGTCAAGGCACACATAATGGGTTATTAAGGACAAGGTGTTGTTTCCACCTGTCTCACTGCAGAACAGTGGGTAGAACACCTGGCAGAGCCAGAACACACAAGGAGCTAAAAACTGCAAAAGGTTTCCTTGACTTCTTACCTAAGGATTTTGAGACTGCTTCCTGTGGAAGAAGTGTAAATAGCAGCTTTGGAAATAACTAAAAGAAAATAAAAAGAAAAACTTTTGCTCTGCTTACACACAGAAGGATCTAGGTCACTAACAAAAGCCTTGATCTTCAGCTGATCACCTTAGACTGCTTATCTGTCAGACAACTTCAACTTGACTGAGAGCCCTTGCGGAGCCTTTTCATGTTAGCGCAGTAAAATACAGTTATGGATGTCCACTTCATCAGTAGTGTGGTTGACAGGATGGATTTTTTTTTAGATGGTCTGTTGAGCTACACAAGATGAGGTAGGAGCACTGCAAATCACTGCTACAGACATACCATAGCAGAGGGGCTGGGAAGAGTTGGAGCATACTGCATGGAAAACAGATTTAATTTACAACAATAATTTACATTTACACTAGGGACTGCAACATCATTAAAAATCCCCACTGCAGAAAAAGCCCAGGAGAACAATCATTATAAACATCTTCCCAGAAAAATCTTGGAGCAAGGCACTGAAGGTCAGACTCTAGCAGAAAATATTCAGTGTGGAACCTAGATGACTCACGATGAGTGATTATTAGCTGTCCTCTTTCCCAGTAATGCACTATAAAATTTTAAGTAATTTCTATTAATTTAATTTTTTTAAAAATACATACTGGTAAAATTTATTGGCATTTTAATGAAAAGACGAGTATTTCAAGAAGAGACTGGCTTGCTGCATTGTACAGTCTATGCAGGAAGAAGTCTTTAAGCTTAGCAACTTCTCTTCCCATCAATAACTGTGATAAGCTAGCTGAATAAAAGTTAAGTAAAATCTAAAAGCTTTAATGTTTACTATGGAAGTGGAAAATAAAAGATCAGACTTCACAACAGCATGGAGTTCACTCAGTCCTCTCTATTTAACTAAGTTTTCATATCTAATAAGGAGGACTATGTTCAGAAAATAGCTTTGTTTCAAGTGCTGACAAATGGATAACACGGGGTTTGCTATAGACCTTGACAAAAAATAATTGAGAGTATCAATCACAACCTATTTGGAAAACTTCACTGTGTATTAGATGCAAGTTATGAATGTCTCTTCCTAACTCAAACATTCAGTCAAGAGAGATAAGACTTAGATGCAGAGTGCCAGCTGCCTGAAATAAGTCACCTAACATCATCATTCCCCAAATGGGTCCTGTCCCAAGAGGCAGCCGTAGGTCTTACCTTTGCCTGAAGGTGTGCACGCTCAGAGACACAGAGGGGCTTTGAATTCCACAGCAAGGTTTCCTCACACAAGATACATGAGACTGAAGTACAAGTTAAGCCTTTAAAGAGAGACCCATGCACTTCAAGCAAAGCAGACTGAACAAAGCCTTCCCATTGTGCAGAGCAGAACAAATCCTCTCCTCAGCTCTGCAACTTTTACCAATTTCCTGCCTTGCACAGACTCCACGCATACCTCCACAAGCTCCAGAGTCTCTTGCCTCCAAAGGCCCAGAAGGCTCAGGTATGTCTGCCCCTCCTTTGCAGATGCTGACATTGGAATGTAAGCTAACCTTGCTCCTCTGCAAGAGGAGCATCCTCTGAATGCAGTGGGCTCCACCAGGTGACGAGCAGGTTTGTCAGAATAAAAGGAACAATTTGATAGGTAGTAAATGGAGCAGCTTTGTTTACATTGTCACTTGGTAATGTAGTCTTACTGAAAATTTCATAGAAATTTGAATGACTATACTGCTTTTCTTCTCACTCCTGGCTTCAGCACATAGCCACACAGACTCCTAAAGTTTTTACTTCGATTTCAAAACACGTTTCTGTCCTATTATTTCATTTTTCAGCCCTTAATAAGCAGTTTTCATTGTTAAAAAAAATAATCAAAGGATTGTTTTCTAGATCTTGTTATAGGATTATGAGCAAAAGAACAGGTACAAAAATAGCTGGTTTCAATTTAACAAACTCTCATTTGTTATTACTGAATTTCACTTGTTGAATTGAATGGCAAGCATACGTTTTCACTGCATTTTATAAGGTTGCTCATTAAGGTCCATTTTTACAACTGCTTGAGCTTGAGCTTACCTTTAGGATCCCATTGGCCTGAGTACAGCTTGAGAATTTCTGCTGTATAGGAATAAAGCACGCAGACAGAGAGCCTGAGCTTTGTTTCCAAAGAACCTCTCAAAACACCACTCCATATCCAGCTCCTCTTAAAACACTGGACTCACCTTGCATTGAGAGACATCATCACATTTCATGTTCATCTTATACTTTATGAACTGCAGAAATCTGTCAAGACTCAGGCGGTGTAACAGCACACGTCCTTGAATTTTGATTAGCCTGTCTATGCAAAACCGGATTTTAAAGATAGCAGTACTTGTTCAGCTAAAACCAAATGCTTTATTGTCACAATACCACTTTATTGTTTTTACAGACACTGCAATATTTTCCAAAACCCGCATTTCTAATTTGGTTTTAAAAACTCCTTTGTGTTTATCTGTGTGTCAAGTGAAAGGCAAACTAAGCCAAACACTACCATAATTCATTATCTACAAGAACATCTGGTGATGGGAATTACCCAAGAAGAGCATTCGCAGGGAAGTAAAAAGCTGAGCTGAAAAGAAGAGTGAGCTCACCTGCAAACTTTGCTTTAGAGAGGTCTTACTCAGGCATCCAGCACCCCAAAGGCAACATCCCTCTCATCCAACCCACTGGCAGTCACATAGTCACCAGGTTTTTCTTGGTCAAAATTTCTTAGTTTATTATTTTTGGGTTTTGATAAATAGATACAGCTTTTTAATCTTCCAAGTGTGACAATGCTGCCTGTCCCAGGGAGCAGAGCAAAGTGTGTGGCTGAGGTGGTTGTAGGTTGTGACTGGACATCTGGGGGTGAAGAGGGAGAAGGCAAGGCCTGAACAATGCTGTTGTAGAAACTTCAGCAAAGCTTTTTGATACCATAGGTATGACTTCATGGCTGCTTAATATAATTTCCTTATTGAGGGAGGGGGAAGCAGTAAAAGACCTAAAATTATCTTATCTGCTTTTTTTTAAGCTTTATAAAACCATCTTAACCCCATTCTTGGAAAGCAAATCACACAATGCCTCTTTGAGCAGTCACAGCAAAAGCAATACTTTCTCACAAACTGCACTTCTCCATGTACCCATTTCCATTAGAATGTTCACAAGAAGTTTGTTGACCAAGTTGGCAGTGACCGGCTAAGAAGATAAATAATAAAAAATGGTAAACAGCGAAGCATCAGCTGTATGTTGTATGCAGGTACTCTTTCTTGTTTTCTTTCCTTCACCTTTAGCACTATACTGTTAGTTTATAGCCCAAACCCAGCTGAATAACTCAAACACTGCCTGAATCTGACTGTATCTTTCACTACAAGCACCTATTTTTTCTTGATTTGAACAGGAGCACTTGTGGCAGTGACATGGAGTAGAATAGCTAAATTGGAATGGACCTATGCCAATCATCTAGTCCAATGATACTTACAGTGTGATTCAGAACTTTTGGAACAGAGATACCTCAGGTTTCATTCTACAGAGCAACATACAAAATGGTCAAATAATTTTGGAGGCGGATATTATAAATTTAGGAAAAAATGGAACTAAATTGGTCAGAATCACTTGTAGCTCCTGAACTCAGATCCCTTACATACATTTAAGATGAGATGAATTGTAAATTCCTGAAGATTGGTTCTGCATCCTTGGGAGAGATAGATGAGGAACACGTTGAAGGAATATAGGAAAGCTGTATGATTTTCTCTTACTGCAGGAAAATAATTTCTGTCTCTAGGAACAAGATTTATATGTCCTTTTTTTTTTTCTTTCTACCTCCCTGCATATTAGACAAATGAGATAAGCCCACTCTTTCACAAAGGGCTGGGTTATTTTCTCATTATAGGAGAGTCTGACTTAAGCCCATTAACATTAGTCAATTTGCAATGCTGCTAAGCACTCCCAAGCTGTAAAGCAAAGTCACCTGAAATTTCAAAGTTATTCAGTCCAGTATCACACTATCACACTGACTACTTTGAAGTGCAAGTCATCTCAAGTTAATTGACTCAACTGAATGGATACTTTAATCTCAGTGACTTTCAGCCCTGACTTCCCTCATTTTTAACGAGATAAGCCTCAAGAAACACTCAAGTGTTTGTGATGAGATCCTGCAAGTACCCATGTGAAAATGATCCACTGTCTTCAGCACAGGCTAGAAAATAAGGCAAGGGGCCACACACTGATGTACAGGGAGAATCCCCAATACTGAACAACTGCTTAGGCAGTCAGAGCTGTCTCTTCTACAGGCTGAGTGAAACAGCATTCTGGGGAAATCATAATTTATAATGGACGTGAGTGTCAAAACTATAGAATCATAGAATGGTTTGGGTTAGAAGGGACCTTATAGATCATTTAGTTCCATAGTTCCCATGCCCCTGTCACAAGCAGGGACACCTTCCATTAGACCAGGTAGCTCAAAGCTCCATCCAGCCTGGCCTTGAACACTTCCACAGGTGAGGCATCCACAACATCTCTGAGCAACCTGTGCCAGTGCCTCACCGCTCTCAGTGAAGAATTCCTTGCTAACATCCAGTCTAAACCTACCTTCTTTCAGTTTAAAGCCGTTACCCCTTATCCTATCACTCACTACATGCCCCCATAAAAAGCGCCTCTTCAGCTTTCCTGAAGGCCCTCTTTAGGTACTGAAAGTCTGCAATAAGGTCTCCCCAGAGATGAACAACCCCAACATTCTCAGGCTGTCTTCATAGAAGACGTGCTCCACCCCTCTGATCACCTTCATGGTCCTCCTTAGGACTTGTTCCAACAGGTCCATGCCCTTCTTATGCTGAGGCCCCAGAGCTGAACACAGTACTCCTAGTACTTCATGTATGCTAGTGAAACAGTTGCACTTACCCATCTGAATTACAGGTTTCTCTAAACTGTGAATGTTTGACAATACAGTCCTAATATGTTACTTTTACATACCAGTGTAAATGGACTGTGACTTAAGGACCCAAGTCTTGGGGAAACCCATGGGGCTTTAAGCAGGAAATCACAAAGAAACTTCCCTGTATTTTTCTTTAAACAATTAAACCCATCCATAATCTAGCAGACACTCCTATGGCTATTGTCACGTAGATCACCAAAAATGCTCCTTCATGCATATATTTGTAAATAATTTGACCTAGCTAAATATCCTACTACAGCTAAAGGTGTTTTAAAATCCAGACTATGCAACTGTCTAGTCACAAAATTATTCCAAATCTAATGTATAATACAGGAGCTTAATTCCAGGGCTATAGACTCAGACATGTATATTTAGTTTGATTTTTAAATAAACTCATTCTGCTCCTCTTTTCTTTGGATGCAGCAATAACATCGTGGTACTTCAAGCGTCAATGCTGGAATGTGTACACAATAAAAGTCATTTATTATAGTTTTGTTTCACAGGTGTCTGTAGAGCGGTGTACTCAGCAAAAAGAAAAAAAAAATGCTGTGAAGCAGCATTGTTCATCTGGATGACACATCACGGTAATTATTTCTGTTCTTCTGGGAATATAGGTTCCAGTACAAGGCACTTTTTCTTACAGCAGCAGTGCTTCAGAAAAGTAAATAGTAATAACAAAGCTTATATGAAAGATCAGCAAATTAGAGGATTCTGAACCTGAATTTCAACAATTAGTTTTCTTTTAAAATGCAAGAGGTAAAAGATATGCTTTCACTGTAAAGATGCATGTAACTGACTTTAATATGGTTCTTATGATGTGCCATGTCTGAGTATTTTGACAAACACTAACGTATTCCACTTTTCCTGAGTGGATATCCAAACAGGGTGTTTTTTTGAGGGAGCATGCAAGTTTGGCTTTGTTTAGTAGGACCTCAGCTTTGCACAGTAGTTTCTGACTCAACACTAAAGGCGAATTTTACATCGAAGTTCTATGCTGCAATCTTACCTTCTAAAAACTCCTAGCACAGCTAATCTGTCAATACTTTCTGCCTAGCTACATTCCTTGGAGAAATGGCCAGCTGCTCCCATCCTGTAAGGTTTTTCTTCCATCTGGAAGAAAATACTTCACACAAAATGCCATATTAGCATTGATTTAGACATCAGTACACCTCCCCAAGCAGAAAGCCAGCCACTGCTGACATTCCCACCAGGTGACACACCTGAAAGTTCATTTCTGAGTTAATGGGGGTTACTGGCTAGATAGATCTGAACTGTGGGCAGATGTCACCTCTCAAATATTTTAATGTTTCACTTTTTATTAAGATGTCTGAAATGTATAAGTATTGAGCTTATTTACATTTCACACAATTTATGTATAAGTATTGAGCTTATTTACATTTCACACAATTTATTTTTCAAAACTTTTAGTAAGGAAGTGATCTTCAATCTTGGCTCTTAAAAAAAAGGAAAATAATGAAAAGGAGGTTTTCAAGAATGTATTTGCATGAAATGAAAGGGTCTTACAGCATTAAACATCTCTTGCATTATTTATTTCATGCCAAGTCTGGATTTTGCTAGCTAAAACTTTTATTTGAATCAAAGAGAAAAGTTTTTCCTGTGCATTTCTAGAGAAGTTAAGTGGTTTACATTGGCAGAGTAGTCTCTATAAAATTAATAGGCACCAGATGGCCCCATAGCACTCAGTCATCTAACAAACAGATTTCAGTTTCCCTGTAGGGAAAAAGAGAAGCAGCTGCATAGTTTGATCTCCAAAGCTATGGCTGCTTGAAATTTTAGAAGGAAAACTGCCCACATCTATATATTATATACATACAAATATATATATATATCTGACAAGGATATATAAAATAGGGTTAGGATACTTACCTGAGAAAATCTTGGACTGCCTTTGCATTTTATTGGCCAGCTGTAACAGCATCTCTCAAAAAAAAAAAGTTGCAACTAACACCTCTGCAGAGCTTGGTCCTGTAGGAACAAGGATGGTAGATGCCACAAGAATGTGCTTACTAGACATAGCTGCAGTGGAAAGGTAAGTCTTTGTGTGATTAGGCACCAGCATCAGACTGGCAGGAACTGAAGACACTTGGGAACAGGCAGAGAAAGGCAGGCATTAAGAGTTTAAAGAAACCAAATGGGGAAGGGGAAAAAAAAGTTAATTAGGTGGCTCCAGTGAGAACATCCAATTCTCCTCTCAACAAAACTAATTAAATTTCTGTCATTAATGGCAACAGACACAGAGATAGGTCTTAAGTTTGTTGACAAGATATAAGCATGGAAAATATTGGCACAAAAGTGCTTTGTATTTCAAGTAGAGCTGCAAATACAACTTTCAGAGGTATAGCTGGAACAACTAGGCTCACTGTCAGCTAGGAAAGAGTAGGAAGCCCCTTCTACACAATCAGTCACACTGACACCAGGATCAGAGCAAAAATGTCTTGAACTCCAAACAAAGCAATGGGTTAGACGCAGATATTTGTGCCTGAGATGGAAGCTACTATTTATGTGGTGTTAGAGAGAAAACATGAGCCTTCTGAAATGCATTTTTTCCTTCCCCACAAAAAGATGCCAGGAGAAAAAAACATGTGTGCACATTAAAAGGTGCAGTGTATGTTTATTTTAAATAAGTACTCATACAGAGGACATCAATATCACATAGAGAATTCAGTCAGATTCTTGCTCTGAATTATCTTCCCCTCACAAAAAGTAATATAAACTGAAGATTAGACTTGCTATGTGGCAACATAAACATTGCAAAAACAGTATGTATTTCCATTAGGAGGTACTTTGTTACGCCTTATTCTTGGCTTACCTCATGTTACACAACGTAGTTAGAATGTGACTATGCAGTTGGTGACTACAATTTTCACAGAAGTTGGATCATGCTTAAATACACTATTTTTATAATGAAACCAAACCAAGTCTACCCATGTGTAACAGGTGAGATCTTTAGATTAGCTGATTAAGGTTGCAACTGTAACAGCTTTTACATTTTTATTTAATTTTGAACTTTAAAATTCAGTCTATTACATGACATAGATGTCACAAAGATGAAACCATTTGCTTCATTTTCTCTGTAGTTCAAAAAGGTAGATGTTGAAGTTGCCTTACATTGACATCCAAGAGCCTCAGTCTCTAAATTGCTGCTGAAAACCTTGTAAATGGTTTAAAAGGTGCTGTGGGTTTACCCCACTCAGCAGCCAAGTGCCTGTGCAGCTGCTCGCTCTCCTTATCTCTCCTCCATCCCTGGCAAGATAAGGAGAGAGGAGCAGCAAAAGCAAAACTTGGTGGCTGAGATAATGAGTTTAATGAATGAAGGAAAGATATGCAAAGTAAACCACCAAGTGATGCAAAGGCAATCCCTCACTACCTCCCACAGACAGACTGATGCCCAGCCAGCTGGCAAACAGCCACCTTAGGAGCCACACAACCTTCGTCCCCTTCCTTCTCTACCTCTTCCTTGTTTTTATTGTTGAGGTGATGCTTTATGATATAGAACAGCCCTTTGGCCCGTTCAGGTTGGCCAGTTCCCAGCCATGTCACTCCCAATCTCTTGCCTAGTCACTGTGGGGGCAGAGCAGGAAAAAGAAAGACTTGACCCTGGCAAGGGCTGTTCAGCAACAGCCAAAACATCAGTGGGTTATCAACATTGGTTTAGATCTTAAATCTAAGACACAGCCCCATATGCAATGCTATGAAAAAAGTTAACTCGATCTTTTCCAGACCTATTACAGAAAGAAACCCGAAGAAGTCAGCTATTAATCTGCATGAGAGATATCACATGTAACTCACCATTTGGAAGCCCAAAAATCAAAAGCAAGTCATCTACTGCAAAATGCTTTCAGCATATGAAACCCTGTGCCAGATTTATCAAACCTGACAGCAATCTGCTACAGTCAATACCCTGCCTAACATTGTAGCAGAGGCTTTGACCAGTGTACTTATAAAATAAGCAAGCCCAAGGCCTTCCCAAACATACTGATCTTGTGGGACTTGTGTCTATGTTATCAAAACTGAACTGTTTTCCTCCTCCAGTTTGGATACTGGCATATACTGCTTACTCTCAGCAGGTTGTGAGCAGTATTGTACAGTAGATATGCATAAATAGAAACATAAATTAAATAAAATAAGCTAAGAAGGTGCTCAGAAAGGCAGCTCCATGACTCTGCCACAGCGCATGAGAACGCAGTTTACGATGCTTGCTTGCTTACTCTAGTTCCAGGGAAAAAAACCAAACCAAACAAAAATAAAACCCCTTAAAAACAGAAACTACATATTCCATGGAACTCTTCTACCTTTAAAAATACTTCCATGTCCCACCATCCAGGAGCCCCTATGGTAGTCACACCCATTCCTGCCCATAAACAGACTGGGAATGGAGGGCAGAAGTGATGTCTGTAGAAACTATCAGTGTCTCTTCACAGACCTTCAGAGCTCCTCAGTGTCTGTAGGGACAAATGTTCATTAAACTCAAAATAACCCAAACAGCATTACTCCCAAAGACAGCAGTTTTCAGTCTCCCATGAAGCTCACTTCTCTTAAGGGTAAAGGTGTTGAGCACCACAGATGTTTAAGCCACTGAAATATTTCAGGAGCTGAGTGTAAACAGTGCGCAGCTTTCTGGCACTTTAAGATGTTTAAAGGCAAGTGCAGTCCTACATTCCTCTTCCAGAAACTACTTCTCACCTCCAGTGAGTGATAGAGGAGAGCCAGGAAAGAGGTCTCCATAAATAAAACAAGAAAGGCCACTGCAGACTAAGAGTGCCCACAAAAATTAACCTGTAGCACTGAGAAAAGTATTTAGCAATTCAGTCTTACATGCAAAGGCCACTCCTGCAGAGCAGTAAAGCTCTGCTAGAGCAGGTCAGTGCTTGCAGCTCAGTGTTGCTGCAGCAGGAGCTGTTTCGGGGCTCCACCCCAGGAGCAGGAGCTGGTGTAAGGCTCCAGCCCGGGGAAAACGGTCTTCCTAGGAACTCAGGAGGATCTCTCCATGCAGCAAGAGCTTTCTAGGAAAGCCTGGGCTCACTTACAGTCAGATTTGAACATGGACCAAGCAAGGTTATCTGCCCTGGGTTTTAAAGGTAACATTGCTCACTGAAGAGTTCTGTTCTGAATTTGAGAGGCTAAGGCACAATGAAAGTGAGCAATCAAGGCCATGATTACAATTTAAAACAAACCAAGCTCCACTTCCAAGCGAGCGGAATCCACTTTAAGGCATATGGGGGGGGCACAATGAACACTGATAACAGCATCTATCAAATCTAAATAGGACTAGAGATTTCTTTCTTTCTAAAACATGTGACCCAAATTTGGGTTCTGGGTTACCAGTGAACTAAAGCCCTCAGTTTTATTTGAGGTATTAGAAATTTTACAGCTTGTGCACAGCTCTGTTGCTTGCCGCACGCCTCAGTGCAGATGTGCCAGAACCACCAGTCACCCAGGCTCTGCCCTGGGTAGATGTTTCTTGGGCAGGCTTCACTCCCTTGAAAATGAGCAGCAGCAAAAACAGCAGCCTTAACGCCTCTTTACTCTCCCACACTTTTCTACAGCAGGTCAAGGATATTTGCTATTCCACAGTGCTACACAGCAAGCAAGCTCACTCCTAAATGTGTCCAAATAGAAGACTCTAAACCGCAAAATAAACACAGTTCTTACAGTAAGTTAGGCAGCAAAAGGCAGGTTATACCAAAATTTTGTATTAAGTGTAGTGTTATTTAACTTTTTTCCTTGTCCTCAGTGAAGCAGTTACAAGAGGCCCCTTTGAACAAAATAGAGACTTCCACAGAAAGTAACAAATTAGTTTACTTTCTGGGCTTTTTACTCCCTGTCATAACAAAATAGTGATCATCTTGCCTGCTCTTCAGAAGAGGAACTTTTGACACACCAGGTGTTCCTTTGTTGTACACTCGCTCCTTTGGGAGTGGCTTCTTGGCTGCTGGGGCCGAGCTTTTGGTTGTTTGCAAGTTTTTGGTTGAATGCTGACCTTTTGTGGAAGGCTGTGCTGGCTTTTTGGGCACTGACGCTTTGGCTGAAGTTTGAGGAAGCCGTACAACAGATAAAGGTGTGCGTTCAGCAGGTTTGGATAAAGAGGGTCCAGCCTGAGGGGGATTACTGGCATTTGGCTGCTTACTGCCAGCTGATGACACATTTTTGCTTGTAGGTAACAATGAAGGTGGTGACTTTGATGCTTTGCTAACTGCAAGGGAAGGTGCAGAAGCGGAAAGTTTTAGGTCTGAAGCAGTTTTCAAGTTCCTTGCTAGGTGAGAAGTTGTTTGTGGGGCTTTCTGAGGATGCTGAGACCCAGCACCCGAGATCTGATTATCATTTTCAGGAGGTTTTGCAAGGAGTTGCTGAGAATGTGCAAACTTGGCAACAGCGTGCAGATTTGTAACTGGCAGCCGAGCAGCCCTGGGAGCCACTGAATTTGCTTTGGTTTTAGTGGCAGATACAGGTTTGCATTTAGCAGGGACACACTTCTGTTTTGAAGTCGTTGTTCCAGCTGTCCTAGGCAGGAGAGATGGTTGTTTTTTAGAGGGTGAGAGGGCAGGGTGGAGTACTGGTGCTGGGGAGCCCCTAGGCAGGGCAAATTTCACCTTGGTAGCATCCGGGGACCGAATACGTTTGCGCAATGTTTCAGAGGGAACAAGAGCTGTTCTTGTTCCTGCACATGAAGAACTTTTGCTTCCAGGCTGTGAAGGAGCAGAAGCTGGTGAGTTGCATGCAGGAGACTCCAGTGTCTTTGAGGTGCCAGCTAATGGTTTGAAAGGAGACCGCACACCTGTTGCTGAAGACCCTTGTAATTTGGACCTGACTGTCGATGACTTGGCAGTGGAAGATGGGGTCACTGGCACTCTTGGTGATGCCAGAGAAGGGGACTGAGGACGTTTAGATAAAGCCTTCTTGGCACCGGCCCCGAGACCTAAAACAGAAGCAGGAGGTTTTGATGGCTGCTTTTGAAACATATTGACAGCTGACATTGGATTCATAACAGGAGGCTCCTGGTTCCTAGCTGACAAGCTGGGGACACTGTCACTGGTGACCCCTTTCTGAAATGCCAGGATCTTTTGTTCCAGAGTTGCAAACTGAAGCACTCGGCATGGATCATATTTGAGCAGAAAACCTTGAAGAGTGTCCCAGCCTCCACCAACACGTACCATCACATGCTTGCCATGTAGCATCTGAGAATAGGGGAGGAGGGGGTGGGAGCAGAAGAACAAGAGAAATTTTTATCTTGTTTTATTTTTCTTCATCTTACAGAAATCAATTATGGAAAATCAACTAAAAACAACACCTCCTTTCTTACAGAGAAACATTTTAAAACAGAGAAATTATGTGATAAACAAGGTTTATGCTTCCCAATTGTTTTATTAGATAGCTTCTCCTGCAGAGACAGTAATTCTGTGTCAGGAAATAATGGGAGTATCTTTACAAAAGACATTTTAACCATTCTGTAAGAATCTTTGTTTAGTATACAGAGCTCTAGACATGGGTTTAATTTAAATTATGAATGTCCTTGTAACACAAACTCTTATGACTGCTGATGAGAGTACTCAACTACCCCGCAAATTATAAACACCAAGAGTCCAGGTGTTGAACAAGCAACGTTCTCAGGATATTCTATGGCATTATCCTTATTTATGTTGCAAGTCATTACTGAAATTTTAGAGACACCACAGATAAGCATTAATTTAGTTTAGTGTGGTTGTAGAATCAATGTTTGTAGATCCAAGATCTAAAGAATGGAGTAACTACACCTATTTAGAATAAGGGATTGCATGACAAGTTGTCCCAGCCTAAATAATTCTGTAATTCTAAAACAACTCCATAAAAATGAGGTATTTCACTTAAGAGCATTTCTCTCCCCAGTAAAAATATAAATTGGACTTCTAAAAAACTACTTACTCGTATGAAGAGTATTTTATCTCCCAGCCTATAACGTCCCTCTGATAAGTATTCAATTGAAAATCGATGGGAACAACTGCAGGGAGGATCTTCTGCTATATGTTTTACCTAGTTATTACAAGTGAAAGCATTTGTTAGTATTTTGACAGAAGCATGAATTTAACCATCTATTGAGTTAATTTTCTGTTAAGAAGGAAGACCCAAGAAAGAAACCACTGAAAAAAGGAGAAAAGGAGTCCCCAAATAAGTGGTGGGTTAGAAATCTGCCTCTTAGAAATGTAACAAATTGGAAGGTCAAGACTATTGTCAAGGAGAAATAGTGAGTTTTCAGAGAGAACAAGGATCTGGTGGCTGAAATTCCCGAAGAAACAGAATTTTTACATTACAACACAGAGGATCTTTAACACAAATAAATTTTTAAACAGAATAGGAAAAGTGTTCATCATTTCCTTTGGACCAGTTCACAAGCTGTACAAATAATTTCCTTTTCTGCATACATATTCATTTCCAATTGGTACAGCTACAGAGATTTGATTTAAAACCTTTTTTCAAAAGACTTTCATCAAAGCCTACTCTAACATTTGATGAAGTTTTATGGAAACATCAAATTGAAGAGATACATTCATTGCAGTCGTAGAATATTGACACATCAGAAAAATTGAATGAGAGCATTTCTTATACTCAAAGAAGAAATGAAAAGGAAGAGAGGAAAGGAAATCAATGTAGGTCATATGCACTCCAAAACAGCATTTTATTTACATTTTCAAAATAAAACAAATTGCTAAAGAGGTGCATGCCCTTCTGTTTTCTGTTTGAGGAGGCTCACACATATTAGAAGAAAACCGGCCTGTGCTTACTGAGTCAGATCATACAAGCACGAAACTTAAGAGCTTAATTTAAAGCCCATATCACACTAAGCAAGTAGCACTTACTGCCTCATGTAGCTCCCCATGGTGACAACATGACTTTGGTGTGCTAATAGGTGATGGTGGCCCAGAGGTCATCAGCAGGGTTTCTTCTAGCTCAATTTCCTTCTCTAGTTTTACAAGTACAGGAGGTTCAACTCCATACCTTAAATACCAAAGCAGAGAGTTTAATTACTAATTCACTAAAGAAAACAAAAAGAAACTGATGATAACAAACTTGCAAGATTATAAGTGGTTTGACAGACAGGGACATCTGAATCAGTCAGAGGAGTAATTGCCTTGATAATCCAAAGAGAAGGAGCATCTCTGAGTTTTGAGCAGAAGCCCTTCCTAAGGTAGCCTTGGTGTTACCAGAGGATGCAGTAAAAATACTGCCAAAACTACACAATTGAGGTCACATCCAATTTAGATAGGCTATCTTAAAGCTTCCAGCTCTGCACTTGTAATAAATTAAAAGTCTAAATTTAGAGAATAAAGAGATACCGTCCAAAAAGCTGAAAAATTTAAACCCTTAAAATTGTATTTAATGCTCAGTGAGTTCTTCCAAAAGGTACACATATATATAAGCTGAATGTATAATATAAACACAAAGCTATAGAATGCAGCATGGAACAGCACTTCTCCATGGAAAGTCTGATAAATATTTGAAAAAATATTCATATTGTATGATGGTCCTAGAAAAGCTACTCATTACTTTTTGCACAGAATTAACATCCACTGCATTGCACTTAAGAACTGCAGATAATGTCTTCACTTTGTCTTAGCTTTTATTTAGTAGGATGCGTCCTTGATTTCTTGTTAGGAGCATGTGCAGATCACGTACCCAGATACAATGCGCCCAATTTCCAGCAGACAAAGATACACTTGTCTTGGATCCTTGTGCAACACTAAAAGGGAGGAGAATAAAGAGGAGTTATAGTTCATATTTATTGCAGGAGGCCTATGCAATTAGGTACAGCCAAGAGAAGGGAAGATAAGGTATCCATGACTATAAATTTCCCGTCACCCTACCCAGAGGCAAGGTACATTATCATTTATAAAGCACTACATGCTTTACAACCCTAATTTTCTATTCCATAAAGTCTTTGAATCCATCCTGGCACTCCTGAAACCACTCTTACTCCTAAGAGAAATATGTTTTATGATCTTCCTTCCTGATGAGATCAGGAAAGAAAGAGATGTCAACGCTTTCCCTTCCCTACCCCCAAATCACAGTCTTAAAGATGAAAAGCATTTAACTACAAATAGGAAAATACACCCATCTGTTCATGCTCATGCCTACAGACACAGCTAGGTACACGCACTCTGGAGGTTACCATCCGCAGGAGGATACACTGCAGGGCTCTAGCTGACAAGTGGATGGCTACACAGCCAGTCAGCCTGAGCGGTTTTAAACCTTGGCTGGGAAAGAACAATCTGGGTGACTGTTACCAGTTCAGTGAACAACAGATCTTTTCTCCTATCACCACTTCAAAAGTTCCAGCACTATATTTACAGATGAAATCCAATATCTTTCTGATGTTCAATTTGATATTTAAAATGCCTTTGCTTTAAATGTGTTCCCTAAAGTATAAGCCAAATATGAAGTCAGATTTTCTTGTTTATATCATCTATTCCAGTTTGTAAGTCTGCTTTTTAAAAGATCTGAAGGGTAAATCCAGAATAGAAAGTTTACACAGCCATAATCTAAAAGCTACTAGAGGTCAATTAACCATTTTGTGTGTGTGTATATGTGAGTGTATTTGCCAGCTGTAACAGAAATGTTTTAATTTGCCTGAATCCAAAAGCAAAAAATCCAAATATACCCCTAGCAGAGTGTTTTGGCTTGATGTCAAAGGGCACCCTACAATGCCTACTCTTCCTTTCTGCTGTCTCAGGAGCCTCTTGATTTATTTCCTTCCCAGTCATCTACACTTTTCAGGAGGTGCTGCTATACGTACCTGATGGGAAAATGACAATTGTCAACTTATCCTTCCCCTATTTCATTCAGGAAGAATGGCTTGAAAGTCTGATGGAAAACATCAGTGGAAAGAATGTTTCATCTAGGAGGCTGCAAGTCTGCTCATTTCAACTGCCAAGAAGGCTCACAGAAGATATTTATGCCACAAAGCAAGCTTGTGTCAAGAGTTACAGACTTCAAAACACTTCTTTGCTGTGAGTGAAAGCCACAGCACTAGGAAATCCTGTCTGCTTATCTCAGAAAAGCTAAACAGGTTCTAGTTACCCATCCACTTATAGGAACTAACATGTTTAAGCAATACAATTCATACAAGGAACTAAAGAAAAAAAATTAAAATATTCTTGTAGCTCAGTTCTACTTATATGTATTTCCTGGCACTGGAAAAAGATACACTCAGTACTTAATCAAAATGAGACAGATGTAAATGATGGTGCTTTCTCAACTATTTTAAAAGATGACTTATCCAGTAGAGATGCATGGGCAGTCCAACAAGCATGTAAATGGCACAAAGACTTCAAAATCCAGTAAATATTGTGACAAATTCATTTGATTAATGAAAAAAAGGTACTTCTCAATTTTTTTGCTATTCTGCTGACAGGAAGATATTTTGCTTATTAAAAAAAAAAAGCCAAACAACAAGAAACAGTATTTGGCTTGCCACAGAAAATAATTTGTATTAATTAATTTTTACTGACATGATAGCTGGTAGAAGAGTATTTCCTTATTTATCATGTGATGGAAGTATAACCCTCTTAACTAGCAGCCAAAAAAATTTTATTACAACTGTATCAGCCTAGAAGCTGTTTGTTATAAGGCACCAATTGTGCACTGGGACAGGCATAATCAGAGTTGGCAATATTTATTTTTATAACTATCATATTAAATGGGAAAATACAAAGGGTTTAGAGTCATATTAAATGGGTCCTGAAGTAAATGTTAATTACCAACAGGCTGTTGCCATTTCAGACACAACACCCTGATGTCGTTACCAAATTTAACCATCATGAATGTATTATTCTGAGGGATTTTTGCAACAAGAATGAGCTCTAATACCAAATAAAGGATCTTATTGTGAGTTGACTCCATGGCCCTGTGGTCTTCCCACACACAGAAAGAGAAACCACACTTTTCTCCTCTGTTTCTCAGTGGTTCTTTTTACTGAAGAAAAACATGATATTTTGTTGCACAGTTCTCAGTCCCTGCTTCATCCCACACAGCAACTTTCAGAAGTTTGGAAAAGCTTCATGCAAGTTATAGCAGTCACTGAACTGATTTTTTTTTTACTTGGACACTTCTTTAAGATAAATAAAAGCATTAATAGCTTGCATGAGACATGCAGAGTCAAGAGAAAAGGTTCAAAAGTCTATACACGAGGCATCTCCTTGACCAGCTAGTTATCCACACAGAGATCAAAGCAAATCTTACAAAAAGAGAGAGTTACCTAAACCTTCAGATTCAAAGAGATAAGTCTCATCAACTCCAATGGCCCTACACCAGTTAAGAAAGTTGGCTGTATTATCTCTGGCAAAAAAAGATCCTGATGGAGCATCCTTCTTACATGGAACTTTTCTCATAGGAAAATTCTGGCAAGGGAAGAAAACAAAAAGTACATTGTGCACATCAACATTGCCAACAGATTTCAAAGCATATTTGCAAAGGAAAATACACCCTAAATTCGGAGTACAGAAATAGTTGTAACTGTTTTGTGTTCACCTCAGTATGCATTCTATCAAAAAAGCTACATTAATATAGAAGGCATTCTACTTTATCACTATGAACATTCACTGAGTGAACAATCCTTAGTTCTGCAGCCTTTGTACTCCAAAGTAACAGAGACTTGCTTGAGATTCACATTTCAGCTAAACATTGGTTCTCAAAGAAAATGCTGAAGCCCATCTCCAGGTTTGGATACTTTTATGGCTGACCCGTACACTTGAGTTCAGCCACCACTTTCTGGCATAAAACATACTACTAAGTGCCAATGGATATCTTATTAACAACCCACATTGATGTCAAGGGAACAAACTCCAGACTTGGACTAGATCTTCCTCTGGCAAGACTTCTACTGAAATCAAACTAAAAACTTAGTGAGGACCTTAGGATGTGATTAACAAAGCAAGCAATTTTTTGCATGAGTTTATTAATCTACAAAGCCACTTTGTTGTTAATCAGTCTCTGGATACAGAGCATACAAAACACTTCTTTGGGAAGCCTCATTCACCTGCTTTCCCTATAACTACTACGTAAAATTTAGGACTTCATATAAGTATTTGAAAAATCATTATATGACTCACCCTTAAGTTATTCGTGCTAGAGCATTTTTTAACTGTGTTTTGAAGAACACCAATCAATTGGCAAAGCAGTACCCCATTATTGAGTTCTTCTAGCAGCTGTTCTGCTTTGACTTCCATTCCTTTAAGAAAAAGAAGGTCAGTATTAGAGTTACTCCACAGAAGGTGAAGAAGTTTCATATGAACTTACAGGCAACTCAAATAGCATTCCAGTGTCAAAGACTGCAAATTAGTAGAAATATAAAAGTAAAATAAAATATTCATTTAATTAGATTTTTATTGGACTAACAAGATTCAGAAATATAAACTAGAATTATTAATTGTGCAACCCTTAAGAGGTGGCAGCTAATAAAACTGAAATTAAAGCATGCACTTTAATGCAATTCTCCCAGCAATTCAAACTCAAATACACCAGATCTTAATAGTACTACAAATATTAAGTGTCAATGCTAACTAGAATATTGGAAGTGCTTTGAAATTCATTCAACAGTGATTTATTTTTAAGCTCACCCAGCAAGCCAGACAGCCAAATTGAGAGATCTTCTTGCATAGGCACCAAAGTGGCTTCGTGCCGCACAGAGATCCATTGGTTATACAGGCACACATCTGCCAAACCCGGCCCATGCCTCGGAGTCAGAGGACTCCGGGGACTCAGGGGAAGGTCATCTCCAAACCACACCTGCACAAAATTTCAGTAAGCTGAAGACAGGAAGCTCTGATATTCGCAGTCAGATGACAAAAACTTGTGGTTCTGAATTACACTGAAGAACTATTATTCAAAGAGTAAGTGTTCCTTTCCCTTTGGACACATACAACAAACCAACACAGCAATCAAATGGTTCTGCTCTTGTTAGTAACTCCTGCGTCAAAATACTACTGCATTCATTCTCATGACTTCTTTGGATTTAAAATTACATACTTTCCTGAATACAGAATAAAGAGAACATGCATTAAATGCTTGGGGGTTTTTTAGCACATTTTAAGTCACGAAATCTGCAAATTATCATACAATTTACTACAGACTACCGATTTCTTGATCTAACATTTCAGAGGCATTTTGTGCTTAAATCATTAAAACCTGTAACATCAAAAGAGGAAATGTTCTCATGCAAGGACATGACACATTTCTTGAACACAAATATTTAGCATTTCTCTTCAGGACTGCATATTTTCTAAATGAGAGGTAACTTACATTTCAAGAAAAGGACCACACAAATTTCATGAAGAAAAATTTCCAAAGATAGAGTACCTCAGGTATTCTTAACTATTTTCCTTCAGTTCAGTGTGTATATAAAATACATTTATTTATTTATACTTAAGTGATTAAATAGAATATAAGGTTTTTAAAAAAATGCTTCTTAATCATCACAGAAATTCTTCAATAATCTCAGCCTTCGACTTCAAAACCTTAGCTAACAGCACTAAGAAGTGAAAGGGTCACCTATCTCATAATAAGTGGGTTATCCATCTTGTCACATTGCTCCTTGTAAAAGGGAAAATCATTACTTTTTTTTTAATCAGAGGTAACTGGAGAATCTAGTATTTCATCTGCTTCAGAGTAGACTTTTGCATTAAAAAAAAAAAGAAGTATTATACATGCATACAGGATTCAAACACTTCAAAAGGCATTTACCTGAACTGCATTCTGCATGGTCACTTGCTTTACATTAGTTTCTCCTCCTGGGGAAAAATAAGAGATTTTTAATACAGTCTCTCCTGCTTTCATGAAAATTCCGAGAAAAACCCATCAGCGCTGTTTTGGAAAAATAAGAACGAGTCTAATAGGAAGGGAAGGGGAAAGAGATTTAACACTTGGATTTAACACTGTTGGCACTGATTTTTCTTTTTAAGTTATCACAACTGTATCCTGTACATGTGTGCAGACAGATATATGCATCCTGAGTTTACATTAAATACTTGGAAGATCATGAAAACCTTAAAGCAAAAAAATAATTTTGAAGAATAATATTTTCTCCTATAGGTTCTTATAGAATCATGCGGGTTGGAAGGGACCTTAAAAATCATCGAGTTCTTGCATAGATATATGAGAGAAATCAATATTTTTATTAATCTCTGTTGGGATTGTGACATTGCAGGCAGCATGCATACACTAAGTTTTCAACAGAATGCTGCAAACTATTGCAGCAATATAGTTATCAGGACAAATCCCTGGCAAAATTAACATTAAGGGAAGTTTTAGAGACAATCCGGTCAATGCTTTCTCTCCTGAAGCCAACACTATTTTCCAGCAATGCTTTCAACCATGGGAAAATCCAGCACAAGCTCTACAGTGAGCTGAGGTTTAGTAAGTCTTTCCCTGGAGGATCCAGGTCTAGAGATGTGCAGCATTGCCACGTTGGCTGCATGCACGTGTACAGAAGGTATTTCTCCATAATAATTTTCCACAGTGGTACTTTCCAACGTCAAAAAGTTCCTATCTGTGTCTTGAAGCCTGTTAAAAACAACTTATTCGCTTGGTTACTTAATAGCTGCAATAAAATTTCATCTTACTGATTAAACTGAAAAGCAGATTGCAGACATTATCAGACATTTTAAATTCATCTGTTTTCATTTAAAAATAAGCAGCTTTCCTCTCCTGTCCCAGCTATTTAAGCTTTGTATGTAGATGGGCATTCTTCTCTCCTGCACAACCTGGCCTTCCTATGACAAAAGGCTGAATAGCCCATCACAGAAAACACAATTCTTGGTAAAAACTCTCACTCTTTCATCCTACATAGCAAGCACAATGGTGTCATTTTCTCCCCCTTGTTCCTTCCCACTGTCTTAAATCTCACACACTACGTAGGACCACGTGTATCAGGCATTTCAAACAACTTACCTCTACAACTGGCAAATGAACAACTAGTTTGGTTTCAGATGAAGCCAATTCCTTGTACCAAGAGTGCTAGCACTTCTCAGACCTTATCGGAGACACTCCAAGTGATATCTTTCCCCTTCCTTTTATTTCTAGGGAAGGAAAAAAAAAGAAAAACAGAGACATCCTCTCCTTGATGTCATTTTTCGTTCTATGAATGAACAAGGGAAGGGAAGGGAAGGGTATATACCAAGCATTACTAATGAGCATGTTATGCTTCCCACAGCTTTGTCCAGGGGAATACATTTTCCTTTGGCATAAGAAAGCTATTGTCCTAAGAGAAGCTCAGTAAGAGGCTTCATTGATTAAAAAAAATAAATAAAACAACAGCAGAACAGCCAGTAGAGAAGTTGGTCTCATTAAAATAAGGAGTTCCATATAGGCTAACAAGAGCTCTAGCATATTAACTGCCAAGGGAAAACAAAAGGCAGCCTAATTCACAGGGAGCACTCAAAACATGAACAAAGCAAAATATTCACGCTGCAGCTATCACAGGAATGCTCAGCATCTGCAGTTTTGTGGCATGCCTAACAAAAATTAGTCTTGCCAGAATAAAAAAAAAAAAAAAGAGGAGATTGAGGAAAATTGTGGCACTTGAACTTCAAGGGCCTGCTCTTCTAAAGTTATTTTGTAAGCCCATATGTCAGAGTTCCCTAGAAAGTCAAATGGATTCACTTATTATCAGGGCATCTGAAAAACACTTAACAAAAACCTCCTCTGATGATGCAGGCTACAGTGCATGAATTTTGAGTTGAAAAAGTAATATAGTAACAATTACCCATTTTCAGATGCCAAAGAGTTCAGCTCAGAGATTGCAGGGAATACAGGTTAATGTAGCCTTATCACTTACTGTGAGAGGCATCGGATGAGAAGACCCAGATCTGTCACCTTCAAGTAGTCAGCCCGCAAATGTGCGGAAGGTGCTGTGGTGAGGTGAATACTGCAGTACCAGGCAGAGTCATAACCAAATCTGGCTTCTTCTAAAACCGGTTGGGTTCCCTGCATCAAAAAGCTGTACATAATGAATGAAGTAAGTACTTGATACTGAATTTCGGCAGCTCCAGATAGGACTGTATCAGTTCCTACACATGCCAGTTTTATCAACTCTCATTCAACAGGCATTTGGTGTTCAGGCACTGAGTTTTGTGAAAGAAAAGACCTCAGAATAAAAGTACACTGTAACACGTCCCCCGCATAGCTTTAGGCCATGCCATTCTCATTTCCAGGCAGACCTTGATACCCTCAAGGTCCCTCGGGACAAAAGACTTAATAAGCCCATCACAGCAGAAACAATTCTTTTAATAACTCTTCCCCTTCTTCTTTCTGGTGTTGTTCCCCCACCATTTTCATGTCCCTGCTTCACCCCTTAAAACAAGGAAAACACCGGAAACTCGCAAGTATTTCCCAACCAGGGGGCAACCAATCCAGTTCCAAGCTCAGCAAGCATAGAGGTCCCCCATCACCAACCCTCCTCTCAGGAAACACCTCATTTCTGCTGGTACTTCTGCTGCCAATGGCTCTGTGGGATGGAAGGAGAGGAGATGCCACCTAGCCACACCTTACAGCTAAGTCAATACAGAGACACTAATTTACTGGGAGACAGGTGGTCAGCCCCAAATGATGTATCAGGAGAGGCAAGAACTGCCTTTGGCTGGCTGAGTGCCAAACCTCCAGTGAAGGACTAAAGCTATGGATCAACACTAGGTAAGAGAGATGAGAAAAACATCCCTATCTATTGACAAGTGCCATAGGGACAGGCATTCCTTGGGAAAGGGGGTGCAGACACACCCTGGACATGACCCACATAGCCTTGTGAGACCACAGTTTGCCTCTGCTCTCCACAGAGATGCCCAGCACTTTGCCCCCAGACAATCAGAGAAACAGCAGTCAGCAAATACTAAAGCACTTTACACAAATACTTCAGGGTGTAAACACATGTTCTTAGATGCTACATGAGATAGCCTGCTTAGGATCAGTTGTGTGAGGATTTATAGATCACTCACTGGGGCCCAACCAGCAAGACATGCTACGCTAATTACAACCCATTCTGTGGCACAAGATGAACCGAGTCCAAGTCTCATTTTACTTGACTGAACAGTTTACAAATAAACAAACAAAAGCCACAACCCTACAGATAGCTAAAACATTGATGAAGCAGCCATTGACCTAGCTTAAGAGGAACTTAAAGGGATTCACAGGCTCATTAAAATGCCTCCAGTTAATAGGCTCATTAAAAAAAAACTTGGGTAGAAACACTTCTACATCTTCACTGTATAGTTAAAATATATAACATCATCTTCTATTCCATCATCACCTAAAGGCAGTCACAACAGTCTAACCCAGAGCAGCTGGACTAGTCTTGACAGTACCTACTGAAACCCATGTTTATAAACACACTGAAATGAAAGAAGCTGTCATGTCAGTATCTGTTGAAACCTACTACAGGATAGTCAAGATTTTTTTATGGACACATCTACTAACATGCAGAAGAAAAGGGGTAGGCACAAGAGACATCCACTGAACGGAGCGCTACTTCCTCCATCACTACAGCAATTACAGAGCCTTTTTGTTGCATTACTGAGTCAGCAGAAGCTATGCTTCCCTGGGGAGGCCTCAGAGGCACAAAAGAGAAAGAACCAGATTAGTCAGTCCGAGCTGATGGGCTTTAAGGTGGCAACCAAATCCTCACATTAAGGCACGCTGACTGCTCGCCTCAGAGACTTCCTTTCCACGCCTCTCCATGAAGTGCACACCAGCAGAGGCAGTGAGCACGCTCTCCCTTTCCAAATGGCAACAAAGGCCCTGGATACACCTGTCAGGGCAGAGAAACCCACTTGAAATCAGGGAGGAGCACTTCATCTCAACAGCTGGCATCTCTGCAGGAGACATGCAGACGGCTGCTTTCCCACAGGAGCATCCAGTTTGGGCAGAGGCTGGTTAACACCAGACACACTACCCCAGCTTCTCTCTCACATTCACAGGCGAGCTCTTCTCTCCCTCCTATTTCTTCCCCACACTTCTTCCAGCAAAGCAACATGGAGAGCGTTTTTCGATGCCCGTTCAGCAGGATGCTGGCTGTCCACAGGCATGAGGAGTTTATGATGACTTAAATATAAAATCGTGTCTTATTCTGAAAGATCCACCCAGTACAATTTCAAATGCATAGGCTAGTTAGGCGTTATAGCTACGAAAGGAATACATGTACTTTTCCCCATGTCTTGATCTGATACTGTGCCAAAGGTGACACACAGCATCCCCGGAACACGGCCAGCTTTTGGGCAAAGAAAGGAGCCAGACACTTTTCGGCTCATTAAGCAATACGAATGAGTGTTTTAGCCAAGAGCACTGGGGCAAATTTGCTACAGAAACAGCACGGCATCCTCAAACGCCTGCGTAGGGCACAGGAGAGACTGGTTTGAAGGCTGTTAGGCAAAAACTCCCCCCTCTCCCTTCCCCAGGGTAAGTTTCGAGGCACTTCCCTTCCGACATCCGTGACAGAGACGCCGGATGGGAACTGCTGCCGGTGGGCGGGTGACCGGGCCGATCCCAGTGACCGGCTCAGCCCAACACCGGGCTCTGCCCGGGGCTCCCCGACACGTGGGGCGCTCAACGCGTTCCCAGCGCGGCCCCTGCAGACAGGCGGGACTCCCCGAGCGCCGCCGCTCCGGAGCTGCACGCCCGAGGCACGGACGCGAGAGGGGCTCCGCCGCAGCGCCGAGACCGGACCCGCTGCCCCTCGGCCGCCCCGCACCTCCCCTGCGGGCCGGGCCGGGCTACCGCCACCCCCCGGTGCGGGCTGCTGTCACACCCACCGCTGTGCCGTGCCGTCCTGGGCCGTGCCGTGCCGTGCCGTGCCGTCCTGTGCTGTGCCGTGCCGTCCTGTGCTGTGCTGTGCTGTCCTGGGCCGTGCCGTGCCGTGCCGTGTCCTCACGGCACATCGGGCGCCGCCGCCGCGCCGGCCGCTCCTTTCGAAAGCGCCAATCGGCGCCGGGGGGCGGGGCCGTGCCCGCCGCACCTGGCCCGGAGCCGCGGCACCGCCCCGCCCCCGGCACAGCGGCCGCGGGCTGGGACATCGCCCCCGGGATGGGACATCTCCCCCGGGCTGGGACATCGCCCCCGGGATGGGACATCTCCCTGCTGCACCCCCGGGAGCTGAGAGCCCAAGGGGCCCCCTGGCAGCCGGCGTTCTGCGCCCGGAGTCTTCGGCCGCGCAGCGCTCGGCACCCCGCTGCCCCGTCGTCTGGGCTCGCGTCGCTGGGAGCGGACCCCGGCACCAGGAAAACCCCACCCTGCCTGCAGCCCCCGGCGGCATCAGAGAGTCCGCACCGCCGCGCACAGCATCCAGACACACTTACCCGTTCCAGGGATGCTGCTGATGGTGTTTTTCAGAGCCATTAAGCACCAGCAATCAAAGTCATAAAGCAAAATAACTTGTGACGCACTTCCACAAAGTAGAGATACTCTATAATTTTTACTTTGAAATAATAATGCAATTGAAGCTACATGTTATATCATGAAAAGAGTTTTTGTGTGTGTGTGGTTTTTCTCCATTACATAATTTTTCATCTTGTGAAGAAATAACACCTTGCACACCTTACACGAACACATTTCAGAGTTGAACAGCAAATGACCATGGCATTAACCGTTTCAGCTGGTTTATTACTGTAAGTATCTGGAATATATTCTTTGACAGAGGTAAAGAACAAAAAAAACGACTTCAATGAAAAATTATTAATGGAAACTTACGTTTCCCCTTTTCTTTACAGAGGAACTGTGACTGCAATCAGCTTAATTGCAGCTGGAACTAATTGGGTTCCTCTAAAGACCTGGTGGGCTCTTTCTGATCAGAGGGTATAAATACAGCAGAAGTTATACTCACGTGTGAGGATCTGATAGCTATACAATATTCTGTGCATAGTGAACAAAATGACTTTTATGAATCCATGGCATGTTTCTATAAAAATGCAGTAAAGAAAATATAATGCACCGTGGGATACTTTTCTATGAAAATAAATGCTATGTGGTCCTTTAAAAAGATATTGCTCCTAAAATAAAAAAAAGTATCCATCACTGCACATCCCAGATCTCACAGAGAAGAGGTGTGAATTTGTGGTCATTCACTCTCCATGACATCAGCATCTCTGCGTGATGATGGTTAAATGTCCGTAATTCTGTGAGACGACCCAGAAGACATGCAAAGTGTTGAGGGTTATCTGGGTGGTGAAGTTTGCAGACTTTTTGTAGAATATCCAGCAGTGGTTCTTGAAGCTTTTCCACAGAATCTCTGTCCTTTATGTACTGTCGATCTGATTATGGTTTTAAAGAAAAGAAGTAATTAGCAAATATATTCTCTGAAACATTGCAATTATTTACTCTGATAAGTTAATATAAAAATATTCAAATATTTACACTGACCACTGATGTTCACACCTACAAAGAATATTTATTTTGAAATTGAGATGAAATAGAAATGTTTAATGCAGTATTTTTGCTTTAGGGCTTTTATGTAAGCTTCCCACTTCTAGCTAGAGAAAACATTAATCTTCTCAAAAACTGAAGTGTTTTAGCTCTACAATGTTTCACTGGAGTTCTATCATCATCTTTCCATGCGGTTCTGCACCAGAGTACGTCTTGCAATACATTGCAAAAACTGAGCAACACCCTGAGTTCTTGGGGGTGTAGTACTCCTGAGAAGAACTCCAGTTGAGAAAAGTGTACAAGCAGATCACCAGGGCAAAATCAAATATCATCATCCTCAGATTAAATTTCTTTGTTAGAAAATACTTGTCTTTTTATTTTATTCATGTGGAAGAATGTGTTTGGATACTTGGATTGGGAAGGAAAGAGGAAGATGGGATTTTTGGTGTAAAAAAATTTCCTGAGACACACTGACTCAAAGAGTGATGGAAATGCTTCACCTTCCCATCTTTCATGAAACCTGATTCGGAAACCTCCCAATAAAGGCTGAAGACCTTCATTGTCATACTGTATTCTAAGCTATAGGTTTCCCAATTTCCCTCTAAAAAATGTACCATTCCACAATGGTTAGTGGTGATGTGCATGTAGCCACATCTGGGGTTTTCTGAAGGAGAAAGCCTGTTTTGCTAAGCAGTGAAGAGATACCAGCAATTTTTAAAAGCAGGTTATTTAAGCAGTTTTTTTCCTTATATGCAAAACCAAATGGTGTAGCAGGACTTCTGGAGTTTGTATTTGTGTGCTTGTTTTCTGGTTCAACAACTGAATACACAGAATGAGCATGTACGCTTGCTTATTCCATGTAGAATGTAAGTTTTTACAAATCTCACATCATGCTCTTCATGCTTTCTTTCCAAAACCACTAATATTTAATTCTGGATGAGAAGTTACCTGGAGACAGGATAACTATGGCTGTGAGCAGTGCATATTCTTCCTGTGTCATCTTCAGCTCTCCAATGCTTTTATAAAAATTAAACATGGGAGTTATGAATTCATCTGAGATACCTGTGAGAGGGAAAAAATAGTTACAGTATATCTTAATTATTGAAGCACTCTGGTTTATTGCTACACAGCAATTATTTCATATTCCGTATTGACTTTCTTGTGGGAGAAATCTACTACAGAAATCATGATGCAAGACAATTAGTTACAAAAGTGCAAGCACATCCTTGTTTTCCACAGCAAACTAGACAGGCAAACACTGGCAATTTCTTTTTGCATGGTTTCAAAGTCTTTCTTTCAAACAGTTCATTTTACTCTGCAGGTTTGTCCATCTGGCTCTTCAGGACAAGTCTCATACATGTTTTCCTCATTGTCTGCTGATAATCCTCTTTGCGAAGCAGTTCCTGTATTCCCTGGCTCTGCATTAGTTATATGGAAACCTCTCAGGGCGTATGGTTTAATTCCAGCCCAACTCTACTCTACAGCTAACTGCCTTGGGCAGTTGCCTCAGTTGTCTCCATAAAGACACTTAATTACTCCTTTTACGTAGCCTGAAACTTTCGTTAGGTCTAGGATTACCTGTAGTCCAAGATCAACTTGCTTGCAACTACTACTACCTTAAAGCGTAAAATAATGTATTATGAAATACAGAGCCAAAAAAAGCTAAAATCCAGGCCTTTTTAAGAATGGGATCTTGTGATCCTCTAACCATCAACAGAAGCCTTTGGGGTTTCCAAACTAAGGCATGCCAGTGGGGCTTCTTCTTGCTGACTTTGTCATCAGGTCACAATGTTCTTAGTTAGCCTTAAATTACAGATGTACTCCATCCTGCTCTTTGGTGTAAAAGAGAAGTAAGTCCTGTAACATCAAAGTTATTCTTTTTTTAAATGATATGTGAGTTACTCAGAGCAGACACTAGACTATTGACAGCAGCTGCTTGCAGCTCTGAAGCAGTGTAAACATCCAAACCAGTGATTCTGCAGCAAGAGCCTTTTGGCCTTCCTTGGCTGAAAGGATGGAAACGTCCTTGGTTCCCACAGATGAGGGCCGTAGGATCTTGTAGATTTAATCTTAATTTTGAGCTGTTCTAGGAGAAGTCTTTATAACCTGTGGATACCGAAATGCTGCTAGCAGATGAATTTTCCAGCTTCTTGCATTAATTCTTTGAGAACCTTTCCTTTCTCACGCAGGATATGAAAACAGTAAGATAGTTTATACAGACAATAGTCACATCTGGTGTTTTGCTAAGTTCTGTTTATGGTACACTGAGAAATGTTTTACCATGGATGTGATAGAACCTAAACCAATCACCCTGGGAGGTGTGTGAACATTGTCCAATCGTGTTATGGAACTAGACTATATAAAAATGATTGTAAAATTAATAAATATTTTCATTCTTTCGCTGGATTTGATGTTGCTACACCTCTCCGTTCCTGGCTCTACAGCGACAATAACCTGCTTTGAAAATCACATGAAATAATGCAGTTTTGAGTGTGTGTACAACATGAAGTTGAAGTCCAGGACTAGCGATGTTTGGAGTGCCTCCAGTAGGGGAAATTCAAACTGAAACTCAGCAGTTGGAACTCAAAGAAAGGAAACATAAAGTCACTTGACTTAACTATGAAACAGTCACATTTTGCTGTGACAGTGAATTTACTTCAAGCAGTGGAATAGTTATGTGTCCCAACAGTGAAAGAATGGTCTTTCAGGGTGTGGTTTATTTTATGGCTGAGTCATGTGTTTAAACACATGACATGAGCAGCCTATGTTCACTTCAGATTACAAGCCACAAATCCTGTTTTTGTGATGAGTTCAATACTACTGAGTCTAAGTCAATTAAGCAGATATATATGATGCAGGTCAGCTCATCCCGTAGAAGTTAGTAACACAGCTGGACCTTCTTACAGAGCAAACAATAGTCATAGCATCTAATGTGCTGCGAGGCTTACGTTGTTAGTCATCAGCCTTAACTACTTAAAATTTTGAATATTTGCTATTGCTAACTTTTGGGGAACCACCTGTCTCTCCCTTGGGTGGTTTTAAATACCAAGGTTCCTTATAATATGTAAGTAGCATATATATGCAGCACAGTTTACATGAAACTAGAAACAAAAAAATATAAAAAGCTGGGCTCTAAAGCAGAGCAAATGAACTCCTTTCATGGAAATGAGTACATGAGCAATAACATGAGAAAAGTCCAAGACAAACTTGATATTTTTATAAGTCTCTGTGCAAGGTATTGAGCCTCTCTGGGCACAATCGTCTTGACACGAAACAAGAAGTGGTAGGAAGTGGGCTGTGACTAAGACTCCCATCATTTGTTTCCCATATTCATAATTTGATTTTTTTCTTTTTTTGAAGGTAGGTTGTCTTTCAGCCAGATGAATTCATTGCTTTTGGTGACCCCAAACTCCTCAAATTCTTTTGTCAATATAGCAGAAGTAGGATGAAAATGTTGTTGGCAAACAGGACGTGGAAAAACTAATTCAGGTCCTCACTGGTCCAAACAGTGCCTAAGCATGTAATAAAACAATCCCTGCCCAGAAAGCTTATAAGCTAGCATTAAGAAACTGAAGTATGGGTGGGTGAAGAAAAAATGAGTATAGATGTGGAAGCAAATGAAACTACTGCAGAGAACTCTGCATTAGTGTACTGCAAACAGAGAAATAAAACTGTAGAGATGAAATGGAGTAAAAAGGGATGTTTCAGCAATGCAAGTGATTTACCACTTTTTCTAAGGAGAACAGAACTTCAAAATCTTTAAATTGATGTATGTCACAAGAGAATAATGGAAAAAAAAACATTAAAAATTAAAAATTTCGAAACTAGGATAATGGAATCTTTTCTTGCTTAGTAGTTTTGCTGTCATCCCACCTATGCTGGAGTTTCCCTGTTATTACTTCATCTTTCTGTATGCACGTTACACAAATTGCTTTTCCGTCACAAGAGGGGGCTGTTTTCTAATGTGACTGTAAACGCTTCGGTTTAGGTTTAATAAGCTCCAACAGAAAAAAAAAAAAAAGCAGGAAACACAGGAAACAGATGTTTATAATTCTTACTTTTTTTCTCCTAGCTACTGTACGAGATGTTGTCACTTCAATTCAGATTATCAGAACAAGAATTAAAGGTGATTTGGTGCTTGTAACTGGAAAGGCTAGAGAAGAAATGAGTTACATGATTTTCCCAACGTCATTAGTTCATAGTTATAGCCCAATCGTGAAAAAAAAAAAAAAATCAAATAGATGAAATTAATGAGACCAGAAAAGTTAGTTCCGCCTAACCCTCTATATTTAGACCAGACGAGAGCCCTGCACAGTGCTGTCAGGCAGGCAGAGCTTCCTGGTCACTGCTAATAGTGCCTCCTTCCTAACTTTTTTCAAAAGAGTTTCAAAAACCTTGTTTCATGCAGCATTATGGCAGTAAGAATATGCTCATCCTTCATACGTCATTGGGCATCTTTCCGTGTTACACGGATCCCTACCTAACCGCCAGCCCAACTCAGTCAGCCGCAGAAGATGCTGCAGGTCATTTGATTATTTCTTTATGTTCATGCATGTCTGGCTGTAAACCCAATCGTAGTCAGTGGGAAATACAAGCTTTACCGGGTGCAGCTTTGCAGCATCAAACTGCAGAGCAGATTTAAACCCATGAACATCATTCATTCAACACCCCTTACTTGCAAAACTTCATCCCCATCTGTAGTTCAAGATACAGCATTACTTTAGACCTTGTCTTTTTTAGAGTTTTGTTGCTATGATTTCTCTATAAAGGTAAGATGACTGATACTTTCATAAGGTTTGCAGTTTCAGGCCATGAATAATTATCTGTTTAACATAATCCTGGAATAGGTGTTTTTACTGTGATATCAAGTCAGTATTGCCAGCTTTTTGAGACAGCATTCTCTCTTCTATTTTGGCTGTTTTGTGAAACTGAATAATTAATCTATTGCAAGAAGAAAGCTTGAGAGTAAATACTAATTAACAGTAACTAGCACTGTGTTATTAATATAGATAGAGATCATTTTTTCTTGATAAACACTGAGGTGTTAGTGAATATGAAACCAAGGGTATATTAGTAGCTGCTTTATGCAAATAAAATATTCTAATTACTCACAAACTTACATTTTATCTTTCACATTATTCCATCTACCAGAATTGCTTTTCATGCTGCTTATTAGCACTCCCTTGTGAGCTATTCAAATGCATCAGTGACCCTTTAAACACTGACCAAATTCACCCCCTTGATGCTGAGTGCCAGATATGGGCAAATCTAGCCAGGAGAGAAGACACACCAGAGCATGGGCACATGCTCTTCTGTCTGCCATTATCTTGTAGGGATTAAATGGCCAACTTGAATGAGAAGTTAGCATGTGTGGAGCAGAACTCACAATCAAGTAGGAAACCTCCATCTTCTTTAAAGCAATCCATAGGACCTCTGTTAAGTCATAATTACAAGCAAAGAAACTTTAGTTTAAAAAAAACCAACGAAACAGACAATAAACCAAGCCTGCAAGGAGGGTGCAAATGACCTTGCCACATACCCTCCTTTGGCAGTGGCCCGAGTGCCTGCAGTCAGGAGAGAAATGTGGTCTGGCACGCAGTAGCAGCATCTGCACTGCCTTGAGCTAGTCTTCATAGGCAGAGTCTAAAAAAGTTATTGGCCTGAAGAAGCACACTTATGCAGAAGAAAAGAGATCGGGTCCCTGACATCTGTTCTTGCTTTCATGGGTATAGATCTACTCTGTAAATATGAGTTAAATAATTTTAGCAACTTTATTTATAATTCAGGAATCTAGCACTGGATGAGTCAGTGTGGTAGATTGTGCAGTAAAGGTGTGTGAACAGAAAAGCACTTTCCTATATTTTGCAATTTAAAGTGGTCCAAATTTCTAAATGTTTTGGGCAGTGTGCCAGTTTTGCCTTGAGTCACAGGATGATGTGTCTCCTTCCACGAGGATGCACATGACTGTTCAGAGAGTTAGACGCTTTGGACACATCAGTGAAGATCATTTCATTTCTCTGCACAAACCCTGGCACAATGGGGTCTTGAAGCACCACCCTTGTCCAGTACTAATAACCAAATGAAAAAAGACAAGGGCAATGGAAATTATTAGGTATCCGTGTTCCAATACCAAACTTTGCTTTTGGTTGCAGGAGCCCCTTATCCAAATCAATGGGAACTTTGTATCTCATATTCAGTGGCAAGAGGTGGCCTCTTGCCAATGCTTTGAAAGTGCGGCAGTTTCTTTTTTTCTCCTTGGATCTGAGTGTACTTCAGCACCTGTAACCCATCCAGGAAGACAACAGTGTATTTCACAATGTCACATGTCCTGCTGCCAACTTAAAATTTGGGTCCAGATTCTTCCCTTTTTGTCAATACCAGATAGTATTTAATTTCCCAATATTCAAATTCCTATAACTGCTCTGTATGGTAAAATGATGAAATAAAAATATCTGTCTTTTCATGACCACTGAAAGCTGGTATCCTTAGGAAAACAAAGTACAAATGCTCACAGAGAAAAATTTCTGTATCTCAGCTCTGTTTTTTAAAAATACTGTATACTCCATAATGGGGAGAATTTGCTTTCAAAATAACAGAAAAATACTAAGCATTAAATTACTAGAATGTCAGCCTTTCACAGAATGAGTCAATCACAATATGGTATATGCATAGCGAAGCATCAAATAAGATGAGTAAATGGTACCAAATCTCAGTAACATTAAAGAAAATGTCTGTATTTCACATTAAATCTCAATATTAGAGTGCGTAGGAGAGGATTTCAGGCACATGAGCAGCTGATGCAAGAATTTTCGTAGCAGCTTATGGAGAAAGACCATCAGGGCACAAACAAAGGCAGTCTCTGAGGTGCAGCAGGACTTGAGCAATATGCACAAGCTGAGAAATAAAAATACACCTCATCAGCATGAGAATGAAAATGAATGCTGATAATGCTCAAAGGTCATCACCACCAGATCTCTGACTTCCTTATCAGAAAAAAATCCCCAGCATTCCATACAATCAGACTGGAGAAGACATAAATATTAATAGATGAGAGCAGCTTCAAAGTGGACATGGTGGCAGGTGACAGAAGTCTGGACAGCTTGTGACTTTTAGGCAGGATCACCACCACCCTCCCTGATTTTATGGATACAGGCATCAAAGCTTGACAATAGAACTTACGTGATATTCAAGCATTAGTCTGTACCTAAAAATATACAGACAGAAATTCTGACTAACAGCAACAATTTATGGCTGCTGGCATGACAAGGTTTAGGACCTTACTAGGAGCCATAAATAATCCTGATGTTATTTTTTCATTTATTACCTATAAACTTGATTTTTAAACTCCCTCTCAGCCATCACTGAATTTCTTCTGATGCTCTTTATTGTCTTTGTAGGTTTCATTGCTGCATTTAGTTTTTTTTTTTTGTGTTTTTTGTTTTTTTTTTTTTTTTTTAGTTCTTTGTTTGTTTTACAGTGAGGTGTATGTAGAAAGAGGGGTTTAATCTCTTCTGGCCAGTCTTATCTCTTAGACCAGTCTACAACATGATAATGGGCAGCTGCAGCTTTTGGTAGTGTTTGTCATTACTGGTTAAGACTGGAAAAGACTGCTTATGTTTCTACTCTAAGGTCGCATTTGGTACAGGCTACCATGAAACCTAGAGCCCTGGTGTTGAGTCCTATGACAGGCGGGGGTGTGAACTGCAAAGTATTTGATATTTTTAATATTAAATATTTTTAATATTTTTATTTTAGTCTGATTTATATTACATATTATTGAAATAACATTGAAAGCTGTATGTGTAAACAATGATGACAGAAGAATTTTGATGCCTTTCTTTCATTTTGTTAAAACTTGGACACATGAAAATTATGAGGATTTAAACCACAAAAATAAGCTATTTCCATAGTAGATATTTTAAAACTATTTCAAAGTTTTATTTATTTAAAAGTTAAATAGATCCAGTAGCAGTAATTAAACTACAAATGCAAAGATTTACAAGCTCCTTTTGTTATTTATTGTCATAGCCCCATTAAATGCAGCAAAGGCAAATCTTTTAAGGTAGGCTTGAATTTGCAGAAAGTAGAGAAATAAAATATAAGGGAAAGGTTATTTCATTCTGTATTCTGGCTATTTATAGAAGGAAAGAATACAGTCAGCAGCAGTAAGCTGGATAATATATTATCCTCCTGTAATACAGGGAGAGAGAAGTTCTAATATCAGTATTTCCTCTTATGTCTTCAACTTGATCCTGGCTTGAGGGAAGATGTTTTAGAAAGCCTCTTCCAAGAGCAAGAAGATACACATTTGTATTTATACACGCATATACATTTAAGAAGTTATTGTGTTTCATTTCTTGGGAACACTTCAGCCCTGTTTTTTGATCTAAGAATTTGCTTTTTATTTATCTTGGAGTTTTTTTCTCCACAGAAAAAATCTTCCTTTGGAATAAACAATACATTTGAAATTGTTACTTGTCTTGAAATTTTGTTCTACACAAAATGCTTTTTTTTTAAATCTGTGACATGACAGGTAAGTAACACTAAGGCAGGATACAATGTCATATTCCAGCCAGTTGTGTTGTCATGAATCTAGTACAAACTTGCAAAAATTAATATTGCATCTCATCTGGATTAAATAGTTGCAGAGAATTAACAGAATATTTTAAAATTATGACTAAGACAAAATCATTGGTATGGCATAATGTCTTATGCAATGTTCTGGATTAAAGCATTTCTTGCTTCTGGGTTTTTTTTAATGAACAGTTGATACCCTGAACAAAGAAGCTTGATACTCACTGTACAGATTAGAGAAGAGTTCAGTAATCATGTTGCCATATGGATTCCTTTCTTTAAAACCTATTTTTATCAAAAATGTGGGTTATAATCCAGTAAAAAAAATCTCTTAATGAAGACCTTTGGATCCTTGGCAACTCATTACAGTTTCCAGGAAATATATCTGGCCTTCTTGGCATACTCCTCTGCCTGCAGAACTTGGACCAGAAGCTATTTGTATCGCTCTGGAAGTCACTGTTTCCAGACCATCAAAGAGTAACCTCTTATAATCAATCAAAATGAAAGAAATATAAAAAACTACTAATTATAAACTTAGAAATGAGTGTGCTAAGCCAAAATGAAGACATACATTCAGCTAGTGAATTATTCTCCAGTTTTCGGACTCCTTTTCAGTGCATTAAATATATAAGTATTGGCTTAATTTTGCTTGCATCAGTAGTACTTTCTGAACTGAATTCAAGTCAATTTCCGTGACTAATATTGAGGTTACATGTTCTTCTGTCTCTTCTCCTTCTGATCCTTAAAAAGGAATTATATAGACTGACTTTCTGATTCAGAATTGTTGATTCCTTTGAATATTCAGTGATAGGTAGCTGAGGGTTGGATAAAGCTTGCTGATCAATACATAAAAAGGCAAAATATTCAGTATTGCATTGGCGGAACATAATAATGCAAAACACAACTTCACCTGCTCTAAGGAACAAACAATATCTAGCCCAATTTTGCTTTTCATAATTATTAAGATTTATGTTTAGAACCAGTGGAATTTGTCAGAATCACTGAGCTTTTGACTGACCTTAAGAAGCAGAAAACATACTGAGAACATGCTGTGTTTGTAATTCTATGAACCATGTGCAGTGTGATTCAATTTTACCAAAACATGCCTGAGAATAGGTGCTTGCCTTCAGTCATCTCCAGTCATCTCTTAACATCCTAAAATCTTTTTTTCTTTTCTTCTTATAGGGATTGTCTTTGAAAGCATAATTACCAATACTTTATGTGAACAATTTGAAATGGTAATATTTCTTCTTTGTCATTCTTTCATGCTTATCATTGGAGACATGCACTAGTTTTATTTGATGTAGAATTATTCGTAGTACTTGCAATGTACTTATAAAGAAACCTTTACCTTATGAACTTCAGACTCGAGGCTGAGTTAGATTTGCTCTAGTTAGCATAAAGAACAACATTCAGATAAATCTGTCTCCATGCTACTAAACAATCTTACTCTAGCTTTCCAAGGGCCAGATACTGACATGGAAGTGCAATGGTGTGGTTTGTTTTTTGCCTCATTAAACAAGATACCTACCACTATTGCGAATTCTTTCTTCTAAAAGGACAGTATGTCCTGTAGGAAGTTTCCTGCTGAAGATCTCAGCTGAACGGAGGAACATGGCTTCTACTGCTGAGCCCTTCAGCAAAGCAATCTGGTCTTCGTGATCAAGGGTTTGGAAGCCTGAGGAGACATTAGAGATAAGTCAGGCAACAGAAGTTCCCACTTCTTTCTGTCCTGAAATTCCTGCATGTGAGGTGCCACACATGTACATAACCTTGATGCTGGTGTCAGTAGGGTTGCCAAGTGCTGCAGAAATTGAAACTAGGACTTCAGAAAATGACACTGATTTGAACCTCCTCAAAGTTTATGAGGATTACACGTGTGTTTCAGTGTTCATGGTACTTTTAGAGGATAAGCAAAATGTGGTGTAGCATAACCAATAGTGAGAATTTTTCTAGCTCCATAATATCTCGTGTTTCCGCCAGAGATCTCTACATGCCTTTCCCACTGCCATGCTGCTTTCAGTGTTACAATGCACCTTCCTTACTTAAAGAGGACCTCTACCATATGCCCAGTATTCAGTCTTCAGGTAACATCAACTTGAAAGTTGAAAAAATACTAATAAACTCAGATTTTCAGCACTTGTCCATAACACATCGTGCTAGTACCATAAATATTGGTGCCACTGACTAGAGAAAGTTCTTGCATGGGACTCACAATTCAGTGGATGTTATAACCTAGAGGCATTGCTGGAAAGGCAGCAAAGGGCATGAAGTGAGTCTAGCAAGTGTTAGCGGTAATTTAGAGGCAGACTATTTGGCATTGCAGCAATATATAGAAATAAAATCTCTCTACAGACACAATCCCTTCTCTGAGCATTTTGTTTGTCAATAGCTGAAGGGTGCCACATCTTGGAGTGGCAGAGTTTGGGTTGTTGAGCCTACTATTCTTCTGAGCACGAAGCACTTTTGTGCTTTGTATCTGAAGTATCTACACAATGTGTAGAAGGAGCAGGCATTTTTTTATAGTCTTCAAAATACACACAATGATTGCCAAAAGGCAACAGAAAGACATGTAAACCTTGCAATAAAAAAATTTGCCCCAACGCACTTGACATACCTGGTAGTTTTTTAGTGAATTCCACAAGAACCTGCACATGACTGGTAGCCATTTCTGTTAAAATCAGAAAATTTCCTTCAGCACTGAATTCCTCGTTTAACTGTTAAAAATTAAATCAAACAAAATCTGTTAATTTTCACTGACATTTCACATTTAAGAGCATAGAATACAAGAACTATTAGACTGGACCAGGCAAGAGTTCCACCAAATACTGTAATTTGTCTCCGATGTTGTCAAAACCAAGTATTTTGGAAGGCAACATAAGAAGTAGGCAGTATCTTTTACTCTAGAAATTATTTTCAAGCTTCCAGGCTGGTGTCTTTATAGAAAGGAAGATTGACAGCAAGTCAAACTCAAATCACTGCCTATACTGACAATGGAAAAATCAAAGCTCCAATCAGCAAAGGTTAGATTTGATCACAAAAGTCTTATTCTGGAGTTGAAAGCTTTTTCTTAACATTTAAGTTTGATAGACAAAGATGTGGTCTAACTCTTGACTGAATGGGAGAGATTCTGCCCCACTTTCAGCATACTTTAACTGTAAGCTTTTACCCATACTTTGCTCTACTTTACTATACCTACTTATGCTGACTACAAATATTTTTTGCCATGTAATCCTCAGCTTCATTATCACTATTTCAAAAATGAATTTGTCAATATACTTACTAGCTTTTTTGACACCTCGTGTGGTATTTTTTGTTTACTGTATGAATCCATAATATAATTAAGAAGTTTCTGCTGTTCTGGGGTAAATTCTACCTTCTCCTATACTGGCAAAAAAAAACAAAAAACAAAAAACAAACCATCATGAAATGCAGTCATAGTAATGATGTAGCATCTCTTGCTTTAGGCAAAATCTATACATCTATTTTTCACCATTTGGAGACCAAGGAGATAAGAGTTTGCTTGTCACTGAGGTTTTTATAGAAGTGTACAGAAGAGATTTGTATAATGTTTTAAAACTGCATAGGTTTATGTGGTTAATTATCAGAAATAAGGAAATGTTTAGCAAATAACTAGGTATGTTAGAGTCTTAATATCACACCTCACTGTATGTGATATATGCACCACAGACAAAATACTGCATGCATCTTACACGTGCCTTACAGAGTTTTGACTAAAAATTTATCAGAACTACTTCTACGCTCAAGGTGTTTCCTTGACTTGGTGGAAGATGGAGTTTTAGTTAATATAGGTAGCTCCAGAGAGTTTTCAATACTCTTTATTCACTGTACTAGATGCATTTAACAAAAATTAAACATCACCACTACTGTATGAACTATTACAAGAATTCTCCTACCTTATATATTTTAGTTGTAGATGTTACTTGTTTCACATCATGGCCTTCGTTGTCTTCACGGACTGGGTGATCTGGGGGCTGCTTCACGTTTTTCCGTAGCCTTTTTGACTTGCACTGTATCTCTGTTAAGAGACCTAGGACGCATAATGCAACACGAAGCATTTATATATGAAATTATATTTGCCTGAGGCACTGAAGAGGTACATAAATATGCCTATGAATGCCCTTTACACTAACAACCCCGCTTACCTGTGCAGATCATCTCCCAAACACGTCATTATCTTTGGATGTGAGTCTAATGACACAAGCTAGGTGCACACCATGAGTAGTCTAGCCCACATGGAGCTCATCTGCAGAGCAATACAGTTGGTTCTGCTAACCCAGCATCCACACAGCATTTCAGGGGTCTTGCTTTGGACCAGCTCTAATCTATTCTTACAGGCAAAAAACCTGTTAGTGATGGGAGTATGCTGGATTGTTCCTTTGGTTTAGTTTTATACAAGAGAAAAGCCTTTCCTTTGCTCCAAGACCTACATCAAAGTGCAATAATAGGAACAACAGGAAGACTGTCATCAAAATAATGCTTTTCTGCTCTGATCCAGAATAGTAAGTGAGGTGCAGCTGTTCTTACACAAAGAGCATTGGATATTTTCAATAATCTTTAAGCAATATTAGGTCTGTTGTGCAGAATCTTTGGAAAGAAAGCCCACTCAGAAGAGGGGACTCTGGGGCTTTAGCCATTACTGTGTCATTACACAGGTAGACCAACAGCTCAAAATGTAGACTCAGAAGTAACTCAGACTGGCAAAGCTACTTTTGAAATATATTTATTTAAGAAGTTACCCAGCTGGTCTTGTTATTTTGCTTTTCATTGTATTAAAGGATTGCATAAAGCCCTGGTTTTATTATAGAGTTTCACTTGTCCTAATAAAAGGATTTTTGCATTTTTGGTTTGAGATTTTTTGTTTAGGTGTTTTTGTTCTAGACTGCATTCCAGTACCTTGAACCAGGGAGCATTCTTGTGTGGATGTCATAAAAACTATCAATTTTCTTGTGCTAACAAATGAAAGGAACAAGAGGTACACTACACAATCTGTGGAAGACAGTCAGAAATCACAAATGAAAAAGTAAACACCTAAGTATTCATCTAAAAATAAACCTATCAGCATGGGATTTTTTCTTTCTTTCTTTCTTTTTCTTTCTTTCTCTCTTTCTCTCTTTCTCTCTCTTTCTCTTTTTCTCTCTCTCTTTCTTTTTTTTTCTTTCCTTCATTCAAGTATTCTTCCCATTCTTCACCTTTAAAAATGCAGAGCAGGAAAAGAGGCTTATTCAGTGAGTATATGATGTAGAGGAAGATACCACAAAACCAGTGAATCTCGTTGTGAATGTTTTTAATTTCCTGTTTAAGCCCTATATAAAATGACCTACCTGAACTGCTGAGAGAAGAGGAAATTTACATGATTAAAATAAGACCTGCAAAGAATACCTTGAAAAGAGGGAATAGGAATGATGGAGATAATAATTGGTATCAAGCCATGTAATTTGTGGTGCCACACAGCACCATAGAGTTCTTTTTCTAAATTATTCAGTGCATCCTTTGTTTCTGTTAATGGGCTTGTGTTGTTTTCCACCAGCTTAGGATCTGGTCTATTGCCTTCCTAGGGAAAATTTGCTTTACATTTGCCTTAAGCATTAAGACAGATTTTTCTTATGCTTCCTACTACTGAGTATTACCTTGATATCTTATTCTGGCTCCATCTAAGTCAGCTGAAAAACTCGTGTGTGAGACAGGACTTCACTTTTTACCTCAGAGATAGCTAGGTTTCCATGGGTATTGAATTCCAGGAAGAGTGGCAGAACCTGGGTCTTCCCTAGCTACACATTTCACCCAAGAAACTTGCAGTTTAGATCAAAATGACAGCAAATGACTGAAATTGATGGGTAGTAATTTTGGTCTGTCTCTTGTTTGCACATAAAGGGCAGGAGAGAGATTGTTGAGTAGCTGTGCCATAAATATTTATAGTACTTTACCTCCTTGTTCAGAGGGAAAAAAGAATCCACAGAGCTTGCAATTACAATCCTACAAAATGCGTAAGTGAAACAAAGTTCAAGGTAACCTTTTATTTCCTAGTCAGATTTTTTCAAATAAATGCCCTATACTACTAGAAGTTTCATGTTTTACTGTCCTAGATTGCCTTGAACTAAAAGCAATTATACAACACACTCCTACTTTAAAGCCATTAAATAGTGCCTTGCCAAACATCCTCATTGCGTTAGAGCACACTTATGGTTAAGTCATGAGCAACACAAGATACCCCGTGTTTCCATTGCAGAGAGAGAGTCAAATGGCAGCAGCACTCACTGGCTTTTATTTCCCGTATGCCAGCTTGTGAAAATGATAGGCCAGAATAAAATTTTCATGTGGTCCCAGTCAGTATTATTTACGCTGACCCGGTTTGTTTTCAGCAGGGGGTTGCTGGATTTTTGCCTCACTGAGTGACTCAAGCTATTTTGAATCCTCAAAATTTTGAAGCAATGGATAAGGCGTGAGCTCACAGGGGAGTTATTTTCCTCTGACAATGCAGGACACATCAAGTTCTTCCGTCAGAGTGGGGTCTGCTCATGTATTTATGTATTGCACGAGAATATGTAATATCTCAGGATCTCTGCAGCCTGTTCAATTTGCAGAATGAAAGATTAATTACATTATGCTGGCAACACCTTTGAAATATTGGTGGAGTTTATTGTTTCTCATATAACCAACAGTTACTATATCATCTTCTGATCAGATTGAAAGATAGAAATATATTAAAAATTCCAAGTAGATTAATTTCCTGTATGAACCTAAATTGGTTTCACACATATGTGTATGCTAAAGTGACTGGAGCCATCAAGAAAAATAGATTGTAGTCCTATTCATGGAAGGCAAAAGAGCAGATGTTTACTGAGTGTTTTCAGGAGCAATTTTACAAAAATAGTGCAATAACTCTAACAGGAGCTTTAAATGTGTTCAAAGTTGCACTCCAATATCCCTACTGTTCTAAGTTACCCAGTTTGAAGCTCAATAAAGCTTATAAACTGTCAGTCTGAATAGAATATTTGTTTTAATATGAAACATTATTCAAATCCATCGGGTTCATTTCTGGAGACCTGTGTGTCTATGAGTTGTACCTATGTGCCTATATGCACGGCAGGGAAATCTCTAGCGCCGTGAGAAAAGCTAACGAGACTATAAAAAAGGGCTAGCCCTTACCAGGCTTTGCCTGATTGCTGGGTGAGGTCTGGGAACATACACTTGGCAAGTCCACAGAAACTTCCTCCTAGCAGCACTCCTGCTCTTTTCTTGAAAATGGCATTGTTTATGTGCCAAAACTTGGACTTGGCTATCAAGAACTCAACAGGGGCCCCAGAAAGAGTAGGAAAGAAAAGCACCAGGACTTTCCTGCTCTGGCTTCCATAACGCTGCAAACCCCTCACTCCTGGGGAGTTCTCCCACAGACTCACTTCCCTGACTGCTTCTCCTTCGCACTCAAGCAGACTAATAGCTGTCATAGAGTGCAGAACTGACCTTCCTTCACCATTTGCTCAGCTTCCATGCCCTCGCAGCCCTGACCACCAATGAAATACCATTGCTTAAAAGTGCATTTGTCTTTCAACAGGGTTTGATGCACAGGCACAGCATCTTCTTTAATACACCTTGCACCTGCCAAATGACATCTTTTATAACTTTATTATTAAAAGCAGACCACTCAAACAAGTACAGTATTTAATGCATGCTCTGACTAGGTGATGCAAATACCTGTATACATACATTCAGCCAACATGCCCATTTGCTTGCATTTCCTTAGACGGCACTCCTGGCATTTTCTCCTCATGTACATGTCCATCTCGCAGTTGCCTCCATTTTTACACTTGTATACTGCATTTTTTGTGATGCTTCTTCTGAAGAATCCTGCACAAAACAGCAGTGACGTAGATGAAAGAAAACACTCAGAAGCAAACTCATCAAGTTGAAGAGCACCTCCATCTGCACTTGTTTTTCTGAATGACACATGCTCTGCCAGATCATCAGTTTCTTTCAGTGCCTGGATGACTACATTCTTGATACTTGTATTAACAACAGTATCCAAGTCATATAATTTAATAAATGAGCCCACACACTAGATATTAGTCCAAAGCAAAGTCCTGGAATTGTGAATGTTGGGAAAACTCAGACTCGAATCTGAAACCTGCCAGTAGCAGGATGAGCACTGGCACTAGAGCCGTAGGGTGTTACCATACAAATAGTCAGTTAAAAAAAATCAGAGTCTGTTAAGTCTCTTGAGGAATGTGCAGAAAGAGAGCTGAGTAACTCATCACCCTTCCCCCAGCTCCTGAGAGCAACAGAAGCTCCACATACTGGTCTGCTCACCCACCCTCAAGTTTAATAAGGAAGCTGCATTCTGTCTGCCTATTGTACATGTGGCCTCCACCCCGTTTTACAAGACACTCCAGCCTTATTCAATAAGTATTGTCCACTTGATGAGTTAAGTAGTCACCTAATTTCACCTGCACAGGCAGTTCTACTGGTATCGTCACTGGATTCACTCAAAAATTGCACAGTGATCACTGCAAACAGCAACTGATAAAAGAAATTGAGAGAACCCTTCCTAAACCTGTCCAAATCTCCTATTTGGCTGCTGCCTAGCTTATCAGTGAGAGTGCCACTGTGGGCAAAATATTGGGTGCACAAGATACTAAATGTGATTAAATAAGAATCATCAAAAAGCAACAGAATCTTTGCTGTCAATGTTTCCTGAATTTTTAGTGTTACTCGCTGTGCCATTATAATCTTCTTGCATTGCCCTTCATATGGCAGAGATTATTTAGTATCAGCTACAGCGGATTTCTTCCCCATGTGAGGGCAGGTTTCTGAAATAAACTCCTGGGAGATTCTGCTGGCACATCACTGATTTATACTGTGCTTCAAACTAGAGCTCTGTGTACATTTATATTAACCAGAGCTATTCAAAAAGATTTGCTTTCTTATCACCACTTCCTGGCACAATAAAGCTATTGTTTTCCAACCTGGCACTCTGATGCATTAAAAGAGGAACCAGATAAGAGCCAGTCTCCCATACTCAAATCATAGAGCAAATTCAGTTGTGATTCTAAAGGACTGTCTGTGTGTTTGCAGAATTGTGCATTGTCAGATGACAATTCCCCAAATTTGACCCATGGTTTTATAGACCCATGGTCTAATCTCTTCCAAGCACCAGTGTGTAGCAACCAGTAAAACAATTCCACTACCTGGTCACAAAAAAAATCTGTCATTTCTCCAAATCTTCAGTAATTCCTGCTTAAAATCTCTTCCATGCTGTCTGTTTTATTGGCTGCTCTTCAAACAAATACAGTTGACTGGCATCAGTCTCTTTTGAAATGCAGATTACTTAGAACCTCCAGAAGCCCCAGGCATTGTTTTTATTCGTCACTCACATGGTTTTAATACATTACCATTTACTGGTCAGGGAAGGGGGAAAAGCCTTGATCTAAGCTGTAAGTTCTCACTGTCAGTTAAAGGCAGCTGCATCTGCTTCATATAATTTATAATTTTATCTGTTAATTTTAAATTTAAATGTTTATGACACATCAATTAGTAGTAAATACTGAAAAGCTCTGCATAAATATTCATAACATTCTAAGACTGATTGATGATCACTCAACCTATCCACAAGGTGTGCATTTACTTCTTCATGGAGGAAGAAAGAAAAAGAACTTTAGTAAATGAATTTTTTTAAGATATGCAAGAAAGGAAAAGGCAAAAACATGGATGCAAAAGCTAGGAACCAACAAGATTCAAGCAATCAAATACTTTCTCTTGAAAACAAAGGTTTTGAAAAAGTGAAATTATTTAAAATGAAAAGCAAAATAATTTTTGTTTTAAAAAAAGTAGTTTTAACCCTATTCTTGCTTTATTTTTTTTGTGAAGCGGCACTTGAATCATTGTCTTCTTGAACAGACTTCTTCATAAATAATTTTGAAATTAGCTTTTGGTGTGAATGAAATTTCTGTATATATTATTCACTGCTAATTCAAAATTAACTTAAACTGCCAGAAATACTTACATGTGACTTTCTATAATGGGAGGAGTTTTACTAAAATTTAAAGGTAAGTCAGAAACAGCATATGTTCAACTAACAAAGGGTTAGCAACCCCAAAAGCTGAAGGTTTTTCTGGCACAGTCTAACTTTCATCTGATCTTGCCAGATTACAAAAAGCTCATGTTGGCTGGAAATGTTGAATTTGCTTTGTTCTCAGATAGTCATGAATATGATTAATTATGGTCAAGCTGCTCCAATGTTACTGATGCTGATTTTTTCTTATGGAAATTATAAAAGTTGAAGGAGGGCAGTTGTAAAAAGAATAGATGAAAGCTTTGGAAATATCTCCGTTTGGCATCTTGATGGGTTTTAAATTTGAAAATTTTTGAAGTTCACAATTGCTAACAGAACACCCGCTCTGCTCTGTCAGACTATCAAGACATCTTCCGGTGTTCCTTCGCCCCATGCCCCCGTGGTGGGTGTTAGTGTGAGGAGAGGATTAAAGCAGGACCTTTCTTTGCAAGAAGAATTCTAGTCTGGTGGAAACACATCAAACAGTACAGGAGTGGTTTGAATACTGCAAGGACTCCTACTACAAGCCTGCATGGAGGGGATGTGTAATTAACTTTTCATGGAGTCATTGAATGGTTTGGGTTGAAATGGATCTCAAAGATGGGGTCTTTTTATTTCAGCAGAACTTCTTCTGTGGCTTTATTAAACAAGCACAACAGTATGTCACACTTGTTCTGTAACATCTGGCAATGGCCCTTAAAACCCAGTATCACTATCCAGGCTGAGGCTGTACCAGAATGTCTTTGATGTCTGTCTGCAAAGATTGTTTCAGAAATGGTCTCCACACTAGCAAGTTTAAACACAGTGTATTGCTCCTTGTGCTGTAAATGTTATGTAAAATATTAATGAAATAGTTCATACATATTTGTTAATGGATGATAATGTATTAAGAAATATATATATAGCAGTGTATACTCCTGCCAATATCTTCAGATGAATATTCTCATGAGGGACGATAGATAAGATCCTAATATTGTTCCCTCTGCCCAAGAAAGAGAACCAAAAAGAATGGAAGGTGTTGCTGAATGCATTACCCAAGAAAGAAATAAAAAAAAAAAAATTACATATTCATCACAGAGGATTGAATCCCATAAAAATATGTGCAAACCTTCTTCCTTTGAATAAGAACATCCACTGCATCAATGGATCAGGGGTGCTGCAAGGTGAGCACTAGTCCTATGGAAAGGGACCTGCATATTATTTTGGACACACATTGAGCATGAATTAACAGTCTTGTTGCCAAGAAGAAGGGATAATCTCATACTGGGATGCAAGACACAGACACGTGAGGTAGTTATTCTACTGCACTGATAAGGGCACAACTGAAGTGCCGAGCCTAATTTTGGCCTCCATGCTTTGAAAGTAATGTATACCCACGTGAAAAATTCCACAGATAACAAGAACGATCAAGAAATCTAGAAAACATAGCATCTGCTTTACCTTGTCAGACAGAATTACTGTCCTCAGCACATCTCTTTACTGAATCAGCTGGTACTTTAGTCACTTCTAAAGTTTATTGTAGAAACAGAATCCATCATCTTTAAGTAATTCAACTTTTACTATGTTTGATCAGGGGTACTATTCTTTGTAATTGATGTTGCAGTCATGAAACAAAACAAAAACATAAAATAGATTATCCCAATAAAGCAGTAAAATTACAGTTACATAGAGTGATTCAAAATGAATCAATAGGGAAGTGGACGCCTGTTTCCTTTCACCATGGGTTTTAGTCTGAATATTTACCTGGTGGCTTTAACCTCTCTTCTAGAAACACTCTACATGAATTTCAAAGTTTGTGAGTTTAAGTCTTTGAAAAGTTCCTAACACATTTAACACTGAAGTTAATAAAGAATAAATTTATCATTACCTGGAATTGTCACATCAAAATTGAGTTTAACCTCGTTTGTAATGACATTCATATGAGTTAATTCACAGCTTTTGACTTGGAGACTATTCACTCAGACAGCAGAAAGAAATTAATCTCTTATTTATTGGAATTATTGAGATAAACTGTGTGAGCCTGGACTGTATTCATGTTTAGAGTGCTTGACTAGTGTGGTCTGTTTTTTCCTCACAAAGGATTTTGTGATAGATAAAACAAAAGCCCCAAATTAGGTCAAGGTCCATTGCCTATGACAGTGAATTCTACATTAAGATGTTTTAGTAATTCAGTAGTGACCATGCTTTAGTCTTTATCCACAGAACAGGAATGGTAATAAAATATTTATTCACAGAACAGAATGAAAAACTGGGGCACTATTTTTCTGGTTGTAATGTACCTCAGCCCTGTCACAGATGTATCATACCTCTTCAGATATAACAGCTGGCATAAACTCTTGTCCCTCTGCTAAAATAACTGGCAATCATGCTTACCATAATGGCAATGATTTTCTACACCACATTTATCCTGATAATAACGTGTGAATAATATTCTTCTAAGAAGCAAGATATTTGTCCTACAGATACAGCCTTCTTCGTGAAGAAGCTCCCTCCTTAGGGATAGGGGCTATCCTTAGAAGAAAGTATAGAACTAGAAATCCTTTCATTTCACAAACCTGAAGACACTCATCATATCCTTTGGGAGCTGGGGGAAAGAGATTCCCTAGCAACAGCCCACAGGTGGGGGCTGACATCTTTCGCTTCCCTTCAACACATACTACATGAGGCACTTGGGCTGGTTTTAACTATTTTCTAGGGCAGCGTACCACTCAGCTCCCAGGGGCCTCCATGAGCGTGTTCCTTCCTCAGGCAGAGAATGGCATGAACAGCTTCCATAGAGAGCAGAGCCAGGCTACCAGTCTCCACAGAGAAGCTGTCCTTCAGTTTACCAAAAGCTAACAGTGCTCAAGAGCCGTAGGTTGGCCTACTATGCTGTATAACCACAGGGCAATGGTAGAAGACACTACCAGTCTGTCTTTGGGAAAATAGGGTACACAGGATCCAAATGTAAATCTCTAATTGTTTAATGATTTGGATAAAATTACCAAGAAAATAAATTAAAACAAACCAACCAACCAAACAAACAAAAAAACCCAACACAAAAAACCCCACCCAAAACCAAAAATGCCAAAAAAACTGAGAAGCTGCTGTGCCTATTAGCTGAACTGATTTCATCCTACCTTTGCATCCTTCACAAGTAAGGGCATTGTAGTGATACCCAGAGGCTTTGTCACCGCAGACCACACAGAGCTCTTCTCCTTTCACTCTTCCCGTGGAGTGACCCAGTCTAGGCCTTTTGGCTGCAGGGATATCCATTATCTCTGTCTCCCTTGTGAAAAAGGTCTCTGAGGGTAACCTCCTGAGTTCATACATCCCAGGGGAATACCATTCCTCATGCTGCGGAGGGTAGAAGCCTAAGTTGGAGTAATAAGGTGGTGATGAGATCTGAGGCTGAACTTGGGGAAATGGCACATTGTACTGTGCATAAGGTGACACATCTGCCTCTTGCACTGGAGAACTCATTGGTTCTGAAAGGACACCTGGAAAATAGTAATGCAAAACCAATTTCTATTACTACCATGAAACTGTAATTATCAGAGAAGTTTCCACTTCTAGACATCTATCTCAAAAACCAGGCACAAACATAAAGATTGCATTATCTAAACTCAGGTTTGCTACACAAATACACTGCAAGAAGTTTTAAAAATAATTTATTCCTTCTCAGACACTCCTTTATAATTGGTGGAAATGTCTGGCACCGGCAGTTACATCAAAAAAATCTTGAAAAATACTGTGCAGGTAATCGTATAATTGTTCAGTTTACAAGAAAGAGCAATCCACACCCCAGGGAAACTAACAACCCAAATTAGGGCTTAAAGCAGAATGGAAGAAAACCAAACAAATGGCAAAAACTCCATGGCACTGGTGAAAGCTAAATCAAGACTCAAACTTCGTGTTAATTTGTACTTAATTCTGAATGAATACATCATGACAGACAAAAACTGCACTGGGGAAAAATGACAAGGGTGAGGCTTAATTAGAAGACTAAGAAAAAGAAATGAACGTTCAAGAAGAGCCTGAAATAGGAAAGTGAGGTTACCAGGAAAGAAAAAGAAAGCTATTCCTAATGTAAGTGGTGAAATGCAACCTTCTCACCATCCAGCCTCCAGTGGCCAGGCAGCCTCTACAGCCTGGTCCCCAGCCCCTACAAGCCTGTGCTGTTCAGTGCAGCTGTGCAGTTCTCATAGGAAGCACCTCTGCAAGCCAGCATAGTCACCTCTGAGCCAGCAACAGGCCCGGCAGTGGCACAAGGAGTGGCAACATTTCCTGTTGGGATCAACATGGTATCTGGAGGTTACCTTAACCTTGCTTGTTAAATAGCATATTTGAAATTGCAAATAACTGAACTCTCATTTCTCTGCTGTATTCCAGGCACAACAACATCTAGCAGTCCCTGGATGGTGTAGTTAAAATCAAGCCCATGTCAAACAACTGAAAAACTGAATTTAAAAGGTATTTGCAAACTATTTCTTATTTTCTGTTGAAGAGAGCCACATCTTGCTGTTTCATGAAAACACTGACTCAATTCCTTTAACAGTTCCAAGAAGAGAGTCTGAGAAAAATAGTGCATATTTCCAGGAATATGACCAGTCCACTTTTATTTGAGTCAACAAGTATTTACAAGGAAATCATAGATTAATGTTCGTTGGTGACCATCACTTAACAGTGCTTCAGAACTCCAAAAACATTTTTGCTGACATAAAATTGGTCCCGGACAAGTGTCCTTTTGTGAGGAATCAGAAACAATGAAGAAATGCTAACAGTTAAGTAGAGGGAACATCTGTAATGACAAAAATAATTAAAATCTATAGTGGGGAATCCTTCCCTCTCTTTTGTCTCACTGCAGTTAGTGCCACAAACTAACCTTTTAATTACACCTCCTTTTTCACTTTCAAGGTCTCACACTCTTGCTCTGCAGCTTTCTGCCCTTCCTACTTTACCATGCTGCAGAAACCATGCAAGTGTTTTGGGTTTGTGTGGTCGCTTCATTATTGCCCACAGCACATCTTTGCCAATAGCAAGTGTTGAGGTCCCAGCTCCAGAATAAGCAGCAAGATGTATGTCTGGAAAAACGTGACACAAAACTGAATGAGAATAATGGTGCTCTTTATTACTGGCAATTAGCTTAATTATGATTGCATTTTGTTGCTCCAGAAGAGGCCAGGGCACCAAGTGCTACACTTGGCAGAGCAGAGTAGCAGAAGACACTCCCCAAACCCAAGGTTATGCCATTTAAACAAATAGTATAGACATACAGAGGGCATCTGGGTACTCTATGAAAGAGGCTGGAAGTGAAATTGCAGCTTCATGCATCAGATGCAAACTGTCACTGATATCTGCCAGCCACAGTGGTGACAAAACAAGTGAAGGGTGAGGACAACAATGATTTGATATCCAGTCTGGGTTTAATGAGTCTTTAATGGGTCTTTAGCTATATTTACCACTTGTTGAGGCTGCTGTCATGAAGACTGGTAAAGGTACTTCAGGTACAAAAGCTGGGGTTAATTTTGGAATACACACTCATTTAGTCTCTCTTTGGAAAGAAATCTGTTCACCATGGAAATCTAAGTTTTCATTTGCTAGTTAGTAATTAGTTAATTGGGTTTGCTGAAGGAAAGTCAGACAATCCCAAAACGAAAAGGAAGAAACTGTTGATTTTTAGCTTTCTGCCATCCACAGGAAGCTCCACAAAAGCTGTATACCAGCCTCTTGAACTACTTGAGCCTCCGAAAGAGCAAGAAGAGAAGGCAACATTCCTTCCATAGAAAAAAAATCTCAGGGCTTGTTAAAAACTCAGAGCTACTAAAGAACTGCAGAACATCCTGAGACAAAACTGGGAGTTTATTTAAACAACTGTAGAGCCATTTGAGTTACAAATACGTTTAGAAAAATCTTCTCAATCATTAATTCTACTCTGCTTCCAAAGGAAACCACAAAAATATGAGTCTTAATTAATTAAATACAGGAGAAAAAGCCAAACCGCCTATATCACGTCCTTTTTCCTTCTGTATCAGACACAGATTTAAACAATTTAGCTGAACTGAGTCTGTGCTCAGGCCAATGGAAGGAAAAAAGAAGAACAGACAGGGTTGAGAGAGACTGAGAGAACATGGTCTTATTTTATGTAAAACAGACTTACAGCTAAAACTCTGAGAAATACTCAAAGACCAGTATGATTTTTAAAGATAATTAGGTTGCAAAACTATGCCGTTTTTCCCACTTTAGCTTGAAGTTTTGAGGGGTTTTTGTTTGGTTTTGGTTTGGTTTAAGTAGACCTAAACATGATGTACCTGTAGACCTGTACATGAGAGTCTAGACCAAATAATTTCTTATCACAAAAGAAGAGTAATCTTATCTTCCCAAGTGGAAAGTACTTAAGCTTTTCTCTAGATATATTTATTAGTAGAAATCTGGGATGGACTGGTTTCATGCAACTAAAGCGTGAGCAGCCCAGTAAAATCAATGGAGTTGCAGTAGTATAAGCAGTGAAAGTGAAATCAAAAATGAGCTCGCTGGACTACACCGACATTTAGTTTGTGTGGTTTTAAATATTTTGTAACATTTATCTGTTTTTCCTTTTGGAAGTATACTTTTCAGATTTTTAAGGAAAGACTATTTACGCACACAGAAATGTTCTGCTACTTACAGCTGCAGATTTTTTCAATTTGCAAGTCTTGTATTTTGCAAATAAGTGTTTTTCAATGAAAACCTCTTACAAAAATATGGAAAGCTTACTAAAAACAAAGTGAAACCTTCACATGCATGTGATCATTGTTTTATAAGTATTTTTACTACTTGCAACTGAAATTTATTAGTGAGTTTTACTTTTGTTACTTTAAATTTTACACAGAATATATTACATGAAACTTGAAAAAAAAATTGACTTGTAGAAGCAATAGATAATTTTCCTTGCAGGAATAAACTGTTTTCAGTTCACAGAGTTATACTGACATTTTGTGTAAACTGAAGGTGATTTTATGCAGGACATTACAGAAATTACAATGAGATGACATTTTAATATAAAAGCTGTTGTTCCACTCATATAAAGCTAAACAAAGAGAATTAAATTCTAAGCAGTTTAAAATATGAACCCCTGTCTCTCCTTTTTTATTCATGAAGGAACATAATAAAATAACCATATTCAGAGTTAGGTAATTTGGAAACCATGGCATAGCCATTAACAAAATCCTGGTTTAATTCCAAACAAATTATTTGCATATCTTTTAAAGATCACTTGGTTTAAAAAACCTGCTAGCATCCTACAATTTCAAGGAAGAAGGCAAGAATAGATGACAAAAATATCCAAGTGAGAATATGGCAATATCCTACCTCAGGCTGTGTTCGGTCTGATCATTTCTTGATGAAAAATACTCTCCTTAAGGTGCCTCAGTCCTTCTTTCCCTCTCTTTTTTCTTTTTTACCTCCTGAAGTCTATATATACATAAAACTTCTTAATTCTGCTTTGTCTGTGTCCTGTTAACTTCTTTACTGTGAGAACTTTCTTTAAGAGTAAAAAGGAGTAACACAGACCAGAGGTTATATAGTTTACTAATTAACTTCATTATGAGAAACTTGTTTGTAAATGCCGGAAACAATAGCTGTTCCCAGTGTGGATTTACCTGGATAAAATTTGGTTACCAGTTGAGGGGATGTCTCCAAGTAGCCTAGCTATCGTATTTTTGTACCTATTGTGGTTTAGTTACAACAAAGTTTCGTATCAATAAATATTTGGTAAGGTCAGGTGGTTCTGTGAGATAGACTAACCACTTCAGTATCACAGGAAGCATGTTTTCTAAGCCAGAAATGTTGCATTCTCAAAAAAAGGCCGAAGTGCTCAGACCCTACTGGACACATTTGTATGACAAGGTAGAATGGTTTGGGTTGGAAGGGACCATAACGATCATGTAGTTCCAAACCCCCTGAAATAGGCAGGGACACCTTCCTCTTGTACAGGTTGCTCAAAGCTACATCCAATCTGTCCTTCTCATTAAGTTTTTGCTTACATTGCCACTCTGTTTGATTTGGCTCTCTTCATAATTATTATGCATCCAAGATTTTCTGTTTTAATTTGTGTTGGTTTGTTTCCTTTTGATTTGGGGGTCAGTTATGAGCCTAATTATCTTCTCTGCAGGGATGAGGCCAGATGTTGCATTAACTGCCAGGTGGTGCTAAAGACAAGTAGCTATTTAACACATCTTATGATCTTGAAGCTGTTTAATCAGTTTGGACACTTGACTCTAGTACCTTTTTTATTACTATTATTTATTAAGGAAAAAAAACCAACAAACCCCAAACTAGAAAAAAATGCAGATTTACCTAAAAGGAGTCAACCTTTTAAGCTCCTCTTAGGCACTGGTCTGTCTACAACAATTTTCAATGGCATTTTTCATTCTTTCATTAAGAAGTTTTGATATATTGCTTTTTTCCCCCCTTTGTTACATGTAATTTTTTTTTCTTATTCTTCTTCATCCTTTTCAATAGAGATTTTAAGAGTGTTCATGCCCCCTAAAAATTCTTTCCCAGGTAGGGACATGTACAATGAGGGCAGCATTTCTTGTCTTGTTATATTTTAAAGTCACCTTACAAGAAAACATTTTCAGGTCATCAAAAATACTTAAAACAGGTCTTCATTCAAACCAAGCATAAAATAGTACTGAATTATTTTTCCAGGTTCTTAAAAATAATTCCATTTCTGATATCTGAAGTTTCACACTTATCTTGCATATTAACTTCTATATAAGGTAGATATTAGTTACTTATCATAGAAATGACAGTTTGAGTCACATGCTGTATACATTTCAGGTGCCACACAAATATATAACCTTACCCCACACGTATAAGATCTGAAGGAGAGATTTTTTGGTGTCTAAAAATTCATTCAGTCCCTTGTGATAAAAGATGAGTGAAGACCATTGAGAGAAATAAACTAATGAAAATACAGGTATTTAACAATGTATTGTCTCTAATATGAAAAAATTTCAAAGGCAATTGAAAGATGTCATCAAACACCTTTTTGCAACAGTCTTGCTGAATTTCCAAGCCTTAGAGCAAGGCTTGTTACAGTGCTCTGCTAATGCACCTCAGCATGTTCTAGGTCACAGCTTGTGTCCAGCCAATTTGGGGCAAAGTGAAGGAGCTCAGATCAGTCTATGTTTGTCATGGTAGAAGTGTTCACAGAATAAATTCATGGCTCCAAGGTGACCTACAAAGCTTCCAAAGATTTTAAAGGAGAACAGCATTTCAGTCCTAAATTACAGAGGTTAAAAAAGGAAGGTTGATAGGTGTGCCACTTTGTCTTAGATCAGGATATGAAACTGGACCAATCTTCACACAGCTGGCCCTGTTCAGTACATTGGGACTTGTGAAATAAAAACAGGATTTGACTGAGGAAGGGAAGAATCTCAACAGGACAGGTTTTATGGAGACCTATATGCCTCTGGGATTACTTGTTATCAAGAGTCCCTTTCCCTCACTGGGAAAACCAGAGCTGCAAGAAAGATAAAGTTGATTTTGCGTACAGATACTACAGAGGTTGTATCATTTTATATATTTGGGTTTGGCCACTTCTTCAAAGATATATTTTCTGTAAAGAAATCTAGGATGTTTCTAAATCACCTGAGTAGGGAGCTGGAAAAATAAAAGCAGTTTTTCAGGAAGACAGGGAGGAAGGGAAGGACCCTCACTTTTATTAGGCTAAAGTTCCTTCCTCATTTGCATTTTGAAGCCCTTTTTCCAGGGACTCATAACTGCAGAAGTGCAAAACCATAGTTAAAACACACTAACTCCAAAGACATATACTGTCAAAATAGCATCATACAGTTTTCAACTACTGAAAGGTAGAAAAACTTTTTACTGAAACCTGCTGCAACTAGAAGTCTTGACGCTAAGTATGTAGAAGTGCCCTGGAATTACCCTGGTGATGAGGCTCCAAGCACAAGCACTCAGAATTGACAACATTTCTTTTGAAAGACCTGAACCTGAAGCTAATGTTTGGAGATGCAATTGGATTTGTTTTGAAGGTCTAAGAACACTCTCCCTGTAGACTGAGTAAAGCATAATGAAAAGAAAATGTATCTCCAGGGATTTTTTATAGAATGCGATTATGCATCTTTGAATAAAGGACTGGTTTATATAAAGGCTAATGTTTGTAAGCCAGCAATTTTTAACTTGTGAGCTGCAATGTATGAGAAGACCTAAAAGAAACGTGTGTTATAAGGACCATCTAAAAGAAAAACTTTCTTCCTGTTTTCTGGGGTTCACAAGTCACTTCCTGCCAAAACTGAATGTCAAAAAAATGAAAGTGATTTACGAAGAAAAAAAATTGAGAGGCAAAACCATTTTCTATGAGTGTTTTGAAGAGATAGAATCATATTTTCACAATGAGTACCTTTCCCTGTGGACTCAGTTGCATATTATTTCTGATAGGCTTTTTTCCAGCTATAAAACCAAAAAAGACACCACAGTAGAGTGACACCCCACAAAACAAAAGTCAGCTTAAGTGAAACACAGCAGGAGTGCTAGGTTTTCTTCCTAATGGGACCCCTGATTCAACTCCTTAATACATTATTTCTTTCTCTTACAGAAATGTCAATTTATATTAAATCTCCATTGTGCTAAGCTCTGAACACCTGTAAAGAGAGACACAATCCCTCTTCTGAAAGCTTCACAATTTGTAAGTAAGATTACCCTGTGGAGGGTAAGTTTTTTACATTAATATTCTTCCTTGTGTTTTCAAGATACCTTATCATTACTCCTTAAAATAATTAAATAATTAATTTAAAAATTGTTATTGGGTCAAATTTCTTGACAAAAAGCTGAAGTAGCTCGGATATGCAGAAGTTTTAAAAGATGACTGGGTATAATATTTGGCACCCTAGATTTGAACATCATTCTCCTCTCTGTATATCATGGCCTGACATTGGAATTAAGAGGTAGCAAAGAAGTTGTTTAGCTGTTAGCATACTATTTTTTAACAACTCCAAAACATTTTTCCCACCAAACCCCAAAACAGAGGGATAAAAAACCAGTAACACACAATAATTGAGTGGGTTCTGCTTATCATTAGTGAGCATGCTTTAGTTTAGCTGGATGGAGCCAGGACACTGCAAGTGGTCTGACTTGTAGAGATGTTCCTGACTTCTAGGAGCTCTGCAGCTGGAGTGACTCTGGGTGTCAGAGTCCTTCCTTCCATGCCCCAGGCACTACTTGTGTTTCAGACAGATGAAACTGGAATGTGTTCAGTTTTTCCAGCACTCAAAAATGCAGAATTCTGGTCTTATTTGGACTGTAAACTTATGAAGTGTTGCAGCATTTTGTGGGGGTCTGTATTGTGTGCGAGGCCCTCAATGTATCATAACTTACTCAATGAAGTCTGCTGTCAAATGAAAGGCTAAAAAATGTATTATTCTCCTTTTTTTTTTTTTCCCTTAGCAGTACATATATAAGAAAAGTGCTTACCCATGCTTATAAAATATTGACCAAAAATTTTTCACTCATTAACAAACTCATGCTTAGCCTTGAAAAATTCAGTGGAACTGGAGCAAGGAGGATCTTCCAGCCTGCTTTATAAATTTTCTTGTGCACTGAAGTTAGTAGAATAAGTTTTTAATGGTCTTAATAAGCAAAAACTTTAATTTAGATGAAATTACTTTCATAAATTTGCATAATATGGCAATGCAAATACATTGCACTATAATTTTATTACAGATTAACTGGAAATATATCTGCTCAACTTGATTTAAGTGACTCACATGAAGGTAACATCCAGTCTACATACAAAGGTCTGTCTTTGCCAAATGGTCTCTAGTACTAGAAGAGTGTCACAAAAACAACCTACAGGTTCTGCTATGAGCAATGATGAGAGCAATAGTGTGCAAGATTGCATTAACACCACAGATGTATTGTTTGTTATTCCTTTCATAAGTATTGAAGATTCAAGAAAGTTGGCACGTTTCAGCCACATCCTTGACTTGAAATTTCAGTGCATTTTCCTCTAGGTTTCTGAGTAAAGGACAGCTTGCTATTTCAACCTGATTCAGTGACTTACCAAACAAATGAGGACCTTCAGCAAGAGGAAATCCATCAGCCGTGGCTAGCTGATGATGTCCTATTAAATTCATTTCAGATCCCATTTATTCTTCAGTTCACGAGGAATATGTTGATTTAAAAGGAGGTTGAAAAGAGACCCTGAAATATATGAAGCAAAAAGAATATTTAGAACAAGATAATTAACTTTTGTGTACCTAGTGTAAGGCAGGATGCAGGAGGTTGTTTCAATATTTGCTGTAACAAACATTGTCCTGAAGTTACGACACCTAATTCAGCCTTTAAATAAAATGCTACATCCAGCCTGTTTGGTTTTTCCTTGATGTGGCATATTTTATTTACCTTCTTTCTGCTCATTTTAAATTAATGGAGGTTTATGCCCAAATTTATTCAAACATTCAGAGTGAAGCACTGGCCTGACCTCCTGAGGGCATGCTGCCCAGCCCCGCTTCCATGCAATACCAATTGTTTGCATTATTTTTCACTATGCTTTCATCATTTCATTGCTTTCACTTACTGAAAAAGTATACGTTTATGGTTAGATCAGAAGAACACAGACAGGAAACTTGAGTTTAATTTCCAGGGATCAGCTCTTTATCTTGCCTTCAGTAATTACTGAATGAAATAAATGGTGGCAAACACAGAAAGCCAAGCCTTGCTCTGATAACCAGGCTTGCCCATCCACTCTGTCTGTGGTCTCAAGCAGCCACACAACTTTCACTTAGGGAGACTGGGAGAGGTGTGAAAGAGGGTCCCTTGCCCAGCTCATGTGGGTGGAGTGGGCCAACTCCAGGTTGCGTTTGAGGCAGGACCAACAGGAGAATACAGAGCTCTAACAAGTAGATTTCTCAAGGGCTTGTATAGACACCAAGAGGATTCTGCATAAAGTTGACAGCAACCTGTTTTCCTTTGTTTCGTCGTCTTACTTCTTTATTTGGTTTTATTACCGTGGGACTGTTCCTGGGACTGCATTTCCACTCACTGAATGCATTTGAGAGTTATAGCACAGTCTGATTCCCAGTGAGGGCTCAGCATGTTTCTTGAGCGGAAATGAAGTCATCTGACAAAAACGTGAATGCTGCAGGAGGCTCCAGTGCTGAGCAGACTGGGAAGTAGCTTGTGAGAGTGGCAAGCACACTCTGTAATTATATTCAGATTTGTCTGTAAGGATTCATTAAATTCTTTCTTAACATAAACAGAGGCCCTCTAATTAGACAGATGCATTTTAAATGTCTGCCCACAGATATTTTAAACAGTTTACTTAGAAATGTCAAAAGCTACTTGTATTGCAGACCAGATATGGTTCTTGCAGCAAATAACATGTAAACACAGAGTCTCAAATCTAGCACAGAAACATAGTTTTGCAACAGCAGAAAGACTCCATGTATCTTGGATGGGGTTTGGCAACCAGCCCAGCCACCCCACTAGGTCCATGCTTACTTCCAACCATTTTACTGCTTTGCTGCCAGGGAAGTTACCTGCTGAAATCAAGAGGTGGGGCTACTGACATGGCTCTAAGGTCTTAAAACTCCTGACAGACAGTTTTCTCATTAAATACCCATGACAAACTCTTGGGATGGGATTCCTCTTACAGTGCATTAGAAGTGTTCTGTGATGGAAGAAAACAGCAGTATATTCAGGACTGCCAGTGTATGGTCAGACTTTCAATGCATAACTTCTTATCTTGTAAGGTTTATATTCTGCATCCTTCTAGTTTGTGCTGCAAATAAAGAAGAAAGTGGGAAAGCAATGTTTTTAAATGCTTATTAAGTGTCTGTGTTTTTCCAGCCTCTTTGATACGTCTATAAACTTCTTTCTCCCTTCTTTGAGGCCATTCTGTTTTTTTAATATATCACTGTATAATGCCCCTCTTTAACCTCAAGATGGACTCCTTAGAATCTGTTAATCTTTGCAGACACACAAAAAGACCCAACCCTCGTGTTATTAACACTGCCTTGTTTATAGTAAGAATCTTGAGGACATAGTTGTAAGAATCTGTGCTATTGTAGGATGTTACAGGTTTTGTAACTGCGCCTCCTGCCACATAATTTTTTGTCTGGATGGATTCAGTTCAAGCCAAATGTTGATGATGATTTTACAGTTGCCAGAATTTTAATACTTCATTTTCTTTAATATACCCAGCTAATGTAGATAATTTACTAGATTTCATGGAAGAGATTACCCCTATCTTCTTGGGATTTCTGCAAGGCACAAGATCACCATAAAAAAGGCTGGAAATGTATTTTCCATTGCATGGTAAATTGTAGCTTTGCTACTGTAAATTTCACAAAACAAACCAAACTCTTCATTAAATACTGATTGATTTTTGGCCTTGATTTTCTCCTGAGTCCAGCCTGCTGTGATCTATCTAACCTATTTTAGATTTATCCATATAATTAATTTCACATGTATTTAAAACCAGCAGATGCTGACTTCCAGGTCTAAGACTTACACTAGGTACACAGTACAGAGCATTTAAGCTACACTTATTCCACACATTGTTCAGTTCTGGAAAATAATATAGGCCACTATATTGGACTGGTACTCCATCCTGAGGTGTAACAACAATAAAAAAAAGCATCCGATATGTAAAATCTGAAATAAAGGAAATAGAAGCACAGGAAATCAATATTGCTCTCCAGAGTAAGAGCCCTTCAAGAGAAAAGAAGAGGCATGTGACAAACTAGTTAGCTTCTTTTTCCAAATAATTTTTTAAGTTAACTTTTTAAATAAACCTATTTACTCTACTACCTTTGGAGATTATTTTCGTAGACTAAAATATACAGCAAAGAATAACAGAGATCAGTATGTATAAAGTAAAATATGTGCCCAACTGCTTGAGATTATTGTCTTCAATTGCATGTTAAGGGCTCCGAATTACATGAAATTTTATTACATTTTAACATACTTCAGAACAGTCAATCTGTGTGTGTTTACACGTGCTATGTTTAAAAAAATTTACATGTGTATTATTATATATGGGGCTTGTTTTTCCACTCTATGGGTCCATATACATGTTTATTCAGATTTCTTGTGGGATATCTGTTCATTGAGGTATACAGATATGTATATATACACAATTGGGCTTACTGTTGAGCTCTAGGTTTCACATTTATTGTGGATTCTTATCTGTGCACTACCTCTGACCTTGCTTTGGTCAACAGTAAAGCTTTCCCTGGCTTCTGTGTAAGCAAAGCCAAGTCTCTTAGTGAAATAATTAAAGTCAACTGAGCTCACTGAAAACAAAAGCATCATGGCCCCACACTTTCAAGTAATGTAAATATATGTTTGATCATCAGAAAAGCTCCATGACAGTCTAATCGTTGTTTACCTTCAGAAGAATGATTGAATCTATTGCAATTACTCAGCAAAGGAAGATATATCAAAGCACTTACAAAATTTTTCACGAATATTAGTGAAGTACATTTCCTTCCATCTGTCCCGTAATATTTTCCTATTCTTCACACACCTGACTGCTTATTGCTCAAAGAGAAATTTCAGTAGCATCATGAATCTATGGCCCAATCCAAACATTGTTAACATCAATGGGAAGATAGATTCCCATCTCATTCACAGGCTTTTGATGTGGCCTCATAGCCTTTTTGTAGAATATTTAATTCAATGCCTCAGTTATTTGAGAAGCTATTTTATTTGCTTACCTGGTTGTTTTAAAGTGTATCAAAGAGACCTGAAAGCATTTAGGGAGATTTATGCTGTTTCCAGCCTGTTGCTTTCAGGTCATTTTGGCAAGCACAGCACGACAGGCAACTACACAGCAACTGATGCAAAATGCAAGCAACCATATCAGCAAGTTTGAGAACCAGAGGCAGGACTAGTGTTACTGTGTTTATTTGAAATTTTCTGTTAGACTTCTTAGTATGACGTTTAAAATCAGAGCAGGAAAGAGACACAGGCCACAGAAAAAAACCTAAATATTCTTGCTTAATTCTGTAGCAAAACCAGGTATCTTAGTCTCAAGTAGAACTGAAAACTCTATAAGAAGTGTCAGTACATTTATGTAAGCAGGTAAGTAACTTCAAAGAGTGGGGCCAGCTTCTGACTGTCCCTGGGATTACTTCCTAAACACTATTTCTGTGTATCTTGCTTTCTCCAGCATCTTTTTCATGTCTCGCCTGATAAAACTGCAAGCCTCCATTTCTAACCTGTTTTTGGACTGCCATTTAGACTAGTGGAATTCCAATTTAATTCCCAATCTCTAGGTTCTCTGTAACACAAGCAATAGCAATAAAAATAACAAAAGCGAAATGTGTTCCGCCACAATTATAGTTTTCTGAAGATAAATGAGTAGCAGGAACACTCAGAATAGAATTACATTTTCTTAAAAACTAGCAATGGATTCAAATGGTAATCACTTGAAATTTGAAACCCCCTTTTACTCTTCCTAGTTATGTGAAATAAGTGCTAAAGTCTTCAACTTTGAAAGACACACTTGGAATCTGTACACAGAACTGTCAAAGAAAAAACAACATGAAACAAATATAATTTTCCCTTTCTGGATTGCCCTCTGTTCTCTCATTAATCACATTGATAAAATTTTCTGTTTCTAAAAGGATAAAAAAAATATATAATTTTAAAGCTAATGCACACTACTAACTAGATAGTGCTATGGCAAGAAAGTCTCAATATCAAATGCATGCCTTCTGTTCCAGTGACACACAGAAGCCAGCTTTCTAAAGACAAATTTCAACGTGACCTTATTTTCCACCTTACCATTTTTCCCAAGGGGAATTCCTACTGTTGAGACAGTTTTGTGCATGAAATGACTTCCTACATTATTCTTCACTTTGAATTTTTTTTTTTTCTTTTGATCAAACATCCATTAACATCCACTAAATAATTTAGGCGATAAAATTACTTTTATGCTACACAACAGCAAGAGCTATCAGTTTAAGGAATTATTACTTACTGTTCTTTTCTGGAAGACTGCGGATGGCAGGATGTAAGACAGTTCTGCACTCAGTTCAGTATCCTAATGATTCTCACATAGGAACATTTTTGTTTTGTTTTTCTTTCATGTTTAGCAGAAGCCTGTAGTGATAACACAATGAATCAAAGCTTGGGTTTATTGGCTCAGTGCCCTAATGGACAAGGATTACTCATTAACAATTCTTTCTTTGCGAAACTCTCCAAACATGGGCTGTATTAAAATGTTGTGAATTCCAGCTTGACCATCAGCACACAGATTTGAGATGCTTGTTAATACTCTGGTCGGGTGCAGAAGGAAAGTTAGCTCAAACAGTGGAGTGATAGTACCTTCCTTGTTGCTCATTATGACACTTTCCTTGCACATGTACACTTTTATGACATTCTCAGCCTCCTTGTCTTTCCCATCCAAAGAGGCCAAATGTTATTCCAAGACATAAACTTGATTTCTAAGTCTTTCTGTTATTTTTTACACTTTTTAGTGAGACTGAGCATTACACTGAGTACTGAAGAAAAATAGGTTATAAATTACAGCATCACAGGGATGTGAGGACATTAAAGTTTAATTCCTGTATCTGCAAGAATCTCTAAAAAACTGCATCATTTTGATTTGGGATCATCGCATAAAGCTTTAGACAAGAAACTGAGGCCTCTAATTTTAGATCTATTCGATTCATACACTAGCTGTGCACAGGGGGAAGAAATTGGTACCTGTAGGTGGAAAACCACATCCTTGAGTGAGCTGCACTGTATCTGAAAACGCTGATGTGTTGTCACTGACAGACAGGGGACCCTGAACTACTAAATCCTCATTTACCCTGTAGAGGAAATTAAAGTGAAGTGGAATGGATTGAGGCTGTTTTATTTCAACATCCCATCTACACAGGAAGCGTAATAATTCCCTGGTTTGCATTGCTAAACATATCCAGTGGGCATGAGTTGATCTGGCGGTGGTACTGAGACGAATTTCAGTCAGAGGAGATCACTGACGGCATCACTCATGGTGAGTTCATGATTGCCACACAGTATATGATCTCCATCCTTCCCTTCGTATTTGCAGTGTCTAAGCAAGATTGAATACACAGAGAAACAGGCTGTGCCTCCTACTTGAGCAAAGAGAGGCACTGGGCAGCAAACACAGTCCTTTCTATGAGAAAGGTGGGAGCTGCTGGCCCTAAAATTACCAAGAATAAAATCTCTTCACTTTGCCTCATTTTAAGAGAAAAAAATAATACTTTAAAAAGGTATATTCATCCTCAAGCTTTTATCAGGGAAACTCCAATTCTCTATAAATTCTCTATACTTCTCATAAAAATATTATTAATAAAGAGTCTCTTCTATGGGTTCTGTCCCTCACAAATTCACCTGGTAGCCAGCCAAACACTCATGGTATGACAAGATTTCTGAAGAGAACAATGGTAGAATGATGCTGTAAGGCAGTCACTGGACACTAACTCCCAAGGGGCTACTGTTTTCAGGGATTTATGCCTACAGCTCACTCCAGCAGGTGCTGGCCATATGAGAGGTACATTTAAGACTACGGCTCTCTCAGTCCTCATTTCTGACTCTCTGAACACCATCTCACTTCTGTAAACAATGATGTTTCTGTTTGACAAATTCATGTTTAGCAAAATCGACAAAGTATTTTCAAGTAAGAGAATTCTTCCAAAATAACCCTACCCAGAGGAGACAGATGGTCTCTTCAACCAAGCGTGCCAACAGCCCATCTGACACTTTCCACTGTATGTCCACTCCAGTGGTGCCTAGAAAACATGCCAAAAAACAATTTCTTTGCTCATCCTGAGGCCAGTGATGGGTTTTGTCCCATGTCAGGAGAAAAAGCAGAAGTGAAGTCAAGAAGTTCAACAAATGTCATATAATGTCTCATGAAGCCTTCTGTCTCTTGGCAAGTTCCGAAGATCTGAAATCTCTTTTTCATCTTTCAGCTTCCCCCAGCATTGGTCCTATGTAGTTGATGGCACAGAGAAATTGCTTTTTAGAAGTCCCTAGAGACTAACTATCAATCAATGTTCTTTCCCAAAAAGCATTTTCCTCTGTGTGGATGTTTTTCGTCAGACAGCAAACAGCTTAGCACAAAGGAAATGGAATTTAAAGCACCTATTCACCAACACATTTGTTGCATTAAAACATTTTTCCTTTCCTTACAATATTAAAGTGGCAAGTGCCAAAGTGGTCCTTTGTCCATTAATAAATACATTCAAGATATTACTGGAAACAGCAAAGAAATAATCCACATGATCAAAAGAGGAGATGTTGCCCGTAGCAATGACATGTGGCATTACTGGTTAAAGCCAGGTGTTCATATTTATTGTGGTTCATGTACAAATGAGAACTGAAGAGAAAGGAATTGGAGCAAATCAAATATATCTTTGTTAGTGTTTCAAGAGATTACATACACAGCATCTTGGGAGAGAAGAGAAGAGAATGACAAAATATTCAAACACAGGTACTTACAAATGGAATATCTTTTCTAAGATAGCATTGCATTCTACAATTTTTAAAATTTCAGAATATTATCTGACATCCTGAAGCTTCTCTAGACAGTAGTAACATCACTTCTGTAATTGACAAAAAGCATGTATTCTACAGTACATTTATGCCATTACCAGTCCAAATACATGTTCAGCAACAAAACCAGGGATATAGATAACACCCAGAGCTAGAAATCTGTCTGCCTAGAAAATACCACTTCATAAACTTCACACTCCATGGAAGAATGGGGCTGCTTGTCATAGCTCTTTTGCTCCTCCTCCTGCTACTCTGTCTCTTCTCCTCTGAAATAATTGCCATTCCATATTTTCACTGAGAAGGTAGCTCCATGGCCTGGGTCATGGAAAGGCAAAACAAATCTTGGCAACAAAGTAGTTTGCCATCAAAATTGTGGATGGGAAAAATCTAGTACAGAAAGAGACAAGGGGAAAAGAAGACAGTAGGCTGGGTGTCCACCTTCAACATTTCCTTCTCTTCACATCCAGATGAATGCATCATCACACATTAAAAAAATTACAAAAATAATACACCCACAAATGACCGGTACCTGCTCCTTTTTGCTCAGAAAAATTTTCCAGCAGCTGAAAATCTTTCTGACTACTCACAGCCAGTTTTCTGGAGCTCCAACAACATTGTACACATGACAACTGTAGAACCGTTCAGGTTGAAGAAGACCTGTAAGGTCATCGAGTCCAACCATTAACCCAGCACCGCCAAGTCCACCAGTAAACCATGTCCTTAAGTGCCACATCTACACACCTTCTAAATACCTCCAGGAATGGTGACTCAACCACTTCCCTGGGCAGACTGTGCCAATGCTTGACAAGCCTGTTGGTGAAGAAAGTTTTCCTAATATTCTATCTAAACCACCCCTGGCACAACTGGAGGCCATTTCCTTCCTGCATTAGACAGTCATAACCACAGGGAAGGTGAGGACAAGGAGCTAAAACCAGATAGATCTCTGCCAGTGGATTAATTTCTCTGTTCCCCAAGGTGTGAAGGGAGAAACCTCCTGTCTTGCCAGTGGGAAAACGTATCTTCTTGGCCTAGGGATTCCTGGGAACGTCTGGGTCAGATGGGAATTGCAAGAAGGAGTAGATCTGGTTTGGCTGAAAGATAAATCAGCGTTTCCCACTGGCATCTGGAGCTGTCACTACCCTGAAAACACCTGCGCATTTCTGACAAAAGATCTGATTTGCAGCAGTCGCAATGAGTGAGATACCTTGCATCTGTGTTTGTTTCATAGGCCTAGGGACACATGTCTTGACTGAGATCTACTTGTGCTCAAGGACTTCTTTTTCCCTATTCTTACAGCTCCCAGAATGAATGGTACTGCAGACACCTGAGAGATCATGTGAACTAAACTGTGCCTCAGCACAAACCATAATTTTCAGCTCAGAAAATGTTCACAACATGACCATAAACTGCTGCTGCCACTAAACAGCAGTCACCCTCAGCTCTTCTTTCGTCCCTGCAGCACCCCTTATTTATTATTGCTACACAGAGGATACAAATCATCTACACCACTTTGGGCCATGGTCTGTCTCCTCAAGATTGCTATTTCTTACTCTCAGGAACCCTCAGCTTTTCATTTCTGGAAAGATGTCCAGGATTATAACAAGCTTACAATAAGTTTTATCATCTGAAGATAATTAAGCAAGCTTAATAAATATGGCTGTTTCTGTACAGGGTGAAAAATTGGTAAGGAATGGGTGCAAAGTTTCAGTAAGTTTACTCTAGTGTCTGTTAATCTTTTTTTTACCGTCTGCATTTCAAAAGTGGAGGAATAACTGCTTTTAAGATTAGTTTAGTTTGTTGAATAAGTCTTTCCTTAATCAGAGCCTCTTTATTATGAGTTGCCCTCTGATTATGCAGTTTCTGTGTAGGGCAAAATTTATTAAATAATCTTATATTTTGCCCTGATGAAATAATCTTTGTCACTCACATATTTTAAGTGGAATGTCATGAAGGGTAAAATGACCACAGAACAATCTGTACTAAGAGGGGGAATTCCTCCCTGGTGGCAGGCAGTTAATTGTTAGCCAACATGGTCTAGCAAGAGCATATATGTAAGATACCATCTTACAGCTGCCTGGGTGCAAGAGGAGAGCTGAGTATATGTGGCATCAGCTACAGCATCAAAAGCTAAGTTTCAGTAGGGGAAACTTGGTCTACTTCCCTCTAGCTGACTTAATTGAAATTTAGGATGTGTTTTTCTATGAATAAGTTCTGGTATTCCACATTAGATTATCTCTCATTTTCAATTTTAGTCGAGGCAATGATATTACATGTTCTATCCCCACCCTTACCCCCTGCTAGAGGTTACAAGTTTACAAGTTCCTAAAGAAATCACAGCTTTAATTTAAACATGTTGGTACAGTATTAGCTGATAAGAAGTTCTCCTAGAGGCCTCGGACTAAATATATACTTTATTCTTACAATTTTTTTTCTCTTGACATTCTGATGTTTTACAGTGTGATAGTGATTGAGTTCAATAAGGGTTAGCCTTCATTTATGTAAATATTTGGAGAGATAAAATTGTTAAGAAATGTTGATCTATTCCAGTAAATGAAAGCACTGTCCTTTCATTAATAAGTGGTTCTTTTAAACTAAATGTCAAAGGTGACAAGTGAAGTATTATTAATAAATAAATACTAGGATATTTTTAGATGGGTCTTTGAATTGTTAAAATAATCACACTAAATAAATTCATTCTGCAAACTTTTAAACCTCTACTTTTTTCTCATACTTTGTCTAGTGTCAAGGAAAAAAAGATATGTAAAAGGACCAGTTCAGTAGCCAGCAAGAAACCATTTCATTTAGGATGGGAGAGGAAGTGTAGACGAGACATCATATGAATGGACTGTGTAAATCACTGGAGGTGCAGGAGGAACTCTGCTAATGCTATCTGGCAAGCCAGAGTCACTGTTATCCTCTTAAACCCTCAGTTCTACAATTTATTGTTCTAGAGGAGGCTCTACCATGCCTTGAAGCATTGCAGGCAGATGACTGCTCTCATTATTCATTGAGAGAGAGGGCTGCAGAGCCGGCATCAGATGCCCAACAGGTACCCAGGGCAAAGCCTGGGGAAATCTCCTCATCCTGTCTCAAGAAGTCCATGACCAACCAGGGAAGAATGGGAATATTGCACATTCAGCAGCTGATGAAGATCTCATTACATCCTCCTTCACATCAAAGAGAAAGGGGAACGTCAGATTCCACTACAAGTAATAATGCAGTGCTCAGTTTGGGAGAAGCTGCCTTCTTCCTTCGGCAAGGCAGACACTTGTACATCAGGAAGGAGAAAGAGCAGAAGTAGGAGCGGGGCTGTTCCATGACAGGATAAAGCTGGAGCTAAGTATAGCTCCGCAGTACCTGAGGGGAAAAGGGTGCTGACAGCAACAGGCCCAGAGGAGGCAACATGGTAAATGAGGACGAGGGGCCATCCAGGGATCAACCAAGAGCAGCAGGAAGAGGTAGGGCCAGATGCAGGCCTAGAGAAACACTGCTTGCAGGATCAGCCCAAGGAGGCAGAGCAGAGACAGGACTGGAGATAATGCAGGCTGCAGTTTAACACCTGCAGTCCACCTGGGGAAAAATCCACTCATGAGCCAGGAGATGATGAGACAATACCAAACACACTTCCACAAGCTTATCACAAACCAGGATTAGAAGGCCAGGCTTGAGCTTTAACAGCATCCTCAACCCACAGGCAAGGCATGTGGGAGGCTCCAGATGAGCTGATCAGGCATTTTAAAGCCTATTAGTGCCTCAGGACCCTAACGTAGAGCAGCTCTCAGAATTTTGTTGACTCTTCCTTGTTCCCTAACAGAATTCAGACAAATGATGAACATGGTTACGATCACTTGTGGCAGGCAAGAGGAGTAGCAGCAGGACTAGGCCTCCAACACCCAACTTGCACAGAAAATACTAAGAGACGTCACAAGCTTAGCTGAAGTGTACTCATGACTCCATCCAGCTAAGAAGAGGTGAAAGGGGCTGGAAATCAGATAATATTGGGTCCTGGATATAGCTGAGTTATTTCCAAACTCAGAAAAACAGTTTCATGTACCAGCGCCCGGGTCGATCTGATCGTAGTTTCCACCCAGTAAAGAGTTGGTACTGAGGAAAGAAAGGGATTTAGAGGTCAAGGAAAACTGTGGTATTGAAAGGAAAGTTGAGGGGATATTGAACAATAGATCTTGGAAGAATTCGTTTATTTTCCTTTCTTTCCTAATCTTCAGTTGACATCATAGTATTCTGAAAACAAATTACTTCCCTTTTCAGAAGAAAGAAACTAAATGCGGTAAAAAGCTTATTAAATTTAAATAACGCATATCAGGAAATGGAGAGGTTACTTATCTCATAGCAGTATTACCTTGGGCTCAATCTGAACAAAAGCTTCATTTATCAATATCTAATCTGAATACTATTTTTGTCCAAAATTGGGTCTCATCCCAAAATATGGGATCATTTGCATTGGCAAATCCCTCATTTATGTCAAATCTCTCTTGGCTGAGGTATTTTGTCTCCCCATCTCATCCCAAAACACAAAACATATAACAAAACCAGGTTATCTAGAGCAGATTGCATACATGGGAAGTTTAGCTAGTTCTGTTTCTCGTCTTTTGTGACCGCCTCCTGCAAAACCTTCACGAGGGAGGGAATCTTACAAATTGGTGAATTTTAGGCATTAACTGTTTCTCTAAATAGGTGTGTGGGATAAGACAATTTATGAGGAAAAGGGAAAAAAAAGTCAATTCAAAACATGGCAGCTCACCTACTCAGCAACTGACTCAGCAACTTACAACCTCTACACTGGCTCCTCACAAACATGGAGCCAAATTAGAGGTTTCTACCCTTTCCCTTGAGGTTTCCTCAAAATTGCGTCAAGTTAGTGGGGGACTGTGCCTACAGGTCTCTGAATTTACAAGCCTTCCACCAAAACTTGTATTTCCCTTGGTCAGTGAAGTTGCCTACCCAGAGAATGTGCCGTGTTCACAAGAAGATGTCCCTTTCTCAGCAGCTAATCCATGGTAAAATAAGTCCCCATGAGCCTGCGGGATTCATACCTACATATCACCACCAATTGCAGCCATATTTGTATTTCCTGGACATGGAAACTGGTTGCCACAATGGCAAATGGGGAAAGGAAGGTGTTGTCGTTACAGAAATACCAGCTAGGAAGTTCTTCAGAGAAGTGACTGGATCGAGCAGCCCTGGAGTTAACTCTTTTGGCAGGACCTAGCAAAGAACTGGGCTCCAGTAGGAATCAGGAGCCCTTTACCAAACTCTTTGATGTACAGAACTGCTTAACGAAAACATCCCCAGGCCACACGAAGCAGCCACCACGTAGCATGGAGAATACAGTTCCAGTTTCTGGTCTATTAAACTTGAGCAAAAAATCAAAATGAGACAGCACCAATAATTGGAGCTGCTATTCTGTTTATCATGAGGACTACAGCTAAGTCTTAGCTGCAGCAAAATTATACATGGATTTTTTGGGGGGTGAAGCACATGTGTGTCTATATGTAAGTGCTGTTATTTCTACTTCAAGGAAACAGAATCTCCACATGTGATTAAATTAACATCACCAGCAACTGAGGGGCAAAAGTCATGCCCTATGCTTTTTCCAGTAGACTTTTCCTACAATAGCTGCTGCTGATAAACCCAGCAGCAGAAGCTGATGGACACATCAAAGGTACCAAATACTGGAACAATAGTGTGGTTATTAGATGCGACTAATCCTAATACGAATTCTAATATGAATTCTAATACGAATAAACTGATTACTTCCAATATGTAATGTATACCTCTCAAAAGTCATCCTCATGTAAACATAGCAACAAAAGGGGTTCCTTCCTGTATGCATGAAAATCACCCAGATACCAGCAGATGATTGTTTCAGATTGTGTCTCACTAATGTGCAGCCACTAAACAAATATGGATACTGCCAAATAAAAGATTAATAGAGAAGGCAAAAAAATGCATGTAGCAACATTAGTTTTTCACAACAGAAAACACTGTTCTCCTGGATATGTGATATCAATCTGGAAACATACATAAACCCTGGAACTGCATTCTTTTTTTCTCTACATCCAGTTCATTCCAGAGAGAGCAAATGAAGAATATACCTACCTCTTACCACTTTGACTTACCTCCCTTGGACTAAATTTAAAGTTAGAAAATGTGAGGGAACTGCTATTTTCCCAGTGACAGAACTGCTGTTGAAATAGGTGATGAACTGTAACCTTAAACTAGGCAAGACCTTCATGTCACTGCTATAGCATGATACTGTTTATAATCAAAAATATTTGCTCTGAAAAAACATCGAATTTTAAATTTTTTTGGAAAACACACAAAGCATAACCTTGCTGTATTGTAAATTTGACCTAAAACTGAAATTTGCCAAAAATATGCCTCTCCTCAAACATTTAAAATTACACAAAAATTAATTGCCTGAGAAAGAAGAGAATTAATAAATATCAGACACTTTAAGTAATCAGAACAGAAAAATGTTAGTACTTCAAATTTCTTACTACTGAGAGAACTGGGTTTTTTCCTTTGTGCTTTCTAAATATCTTTTTAAACTAGCAGAGTTGATACTCATTTTATCCGTTTAATCATTGACTTGTTGCTTAACTTGTCTTGTTACCTAGGTCTTTTAAAGTCAACAGATAATAATATGAAATAAACAAAACCTTTGTCACTTACTCCTACATCAAGTTTTATGCAACTCTCCTAAATATGAGTTGCAATAGAAACCTTTGAACAGCATGCCAGTAAAATGGACTGTATCGCAAAGAAGCTGATAAAATCTTGTTTGGAATACCATCAATTTATTCTAAGAATTAACTATAATTAACTAGCTATTTTAGGCTTTTTGAATGTAATAAATCTCTGTTCTGTTAATATACTGCTCCTTGCTTCCTCAGGTGGAAAATCTTGATCTATAATTGCCTGAATACAGTTTTTTGAGATTACCAGTGAAAGTGGGCAGAGACACATGATTTTTCTAATCGGAATGTCAGCCAGCAGGTGCCAAAATGAAATGAGACCTTGACTTTACACCTGACCTTGGATTATTTCAAGGCAATAACTGAGGTAGGGAAAGCACTCTTTTCCTGTACCTATGCTTGATCCCTCCACTTAATTCTACAATTCAACAGTATTTTAGCAATCTACTTCCTAGTCCAGAGTTTTAGAAATTAATTAAAAATTGGGGGTATCTCCATTCTTTGCCTTTAGATGGTGGATCATAACTCTGCATACTTCAGCATGTTGAGGACTTGTTTGGAAGAGTATCATGGGATATGGCCCTCGAAAGAAGAGAGGTCCAGAAGAGCTGGTTATCATTCAAAAATCACCTCCTCCAAATTAAAGAACAGTCCATGACGAAAAGCATGAATCAAGCAAAGTCATCAGGTGTCCCACGCGGATGAACAACGAGTTTCTAACTAAAATCAAACATAGAAAAGCATCGTAGAAGTGGTAGAAGCAGTGTTACATAATCCAGGAGGAATACAGAGCATGAAAAGCATGCAGAGATAGCATTAGCAAAGATAAAGCCTACACCATTGCTTATGGCAAGAGATGTGAAGGGCAACAAGAAAGACTTTTACTGGTGTATCAGCAGCAGAAGGAAAATTAGGCAAAATTCAGGCTTGCTGCAGAATGGGGCAGGGGACTAGCTGACAAACATAGAGAAAGCCAAGGTATTCAATGCTGCCTTTGCCCAGTCTCCACTCATAAGAGCATCCTCCAGGAATTCCAGGTACCTGAAACCTGTGTAAAAGTCCAGAACAAGAAAGACTTTCCCTCCATGGAGTAGAAGCAGTTTAAGGAGCATCTACACAGGTTGGACATGTGTAGGTCTGAGTTCTGATGGAATGTACTAAGAGTGTTGAGGGAGCTGCTGATGCCACTGTAAGGCCACTTTCAATTGCCTTTGAAGGGTTGTAACTACTGGGAGAGATTCCTGATGACTGGGAAAAAATCGAACATCACTCTGGTCTGTAAGAAGGAGGGAAGGAACCTGATAGCCTTCTATGAGAAGAAGACAGCCTCAATGAACAAGGGCAGAGCTTGATCTTAACAAGGCTTTCAGCACTGTCTTCATTGACAAAATCATAAAGCACATACTAGATAAGCACAAAATGAGTTCGATTTGAAACTGGCTAAACTGTTTGTCTCAAAAGTTTGGGATCAGCAGCATGAAACCCAGCTAGAGGTAGTGATTTGTGGCATATCCCAGGGCTGAATTCTGAGACCAGCATACAGTCATTAATGACTTGTATGATGGGACAGAGCATATCCTCAACAGATTTGCAGATGATGCAAAACTGGCAGGAGCAGTTGGTATTATAGCTCATCATGCTGCCACTCAGAGGGACCTTGACAGGTTGTAGAAATGGCCTGACAGAAGTCCTGTGAGCTCCAGCAAAGGGAAATTCAAGTACTGCAACTGGGGAGGAATAGCCCTATGGAGTAGACAAATTGACCTGGGCATCTTTCACTAAGACACTAGCTACAGAAATCTATCTCTCCAAAGAAAATGTAGTACCACTAAATAAATTAGAATGTTAAGCCACAATTTGAGGAGAACACCAGGTGTGGAAGCTCAAACTCTACACAAGTTTGGTGGACTTTAGTTGCTCCTCCTTAGATATTTCATAGTTTCTTGGGGGAAGCACTAATGAAAATATTACTGAAGGAAATGCTTTTCTTCCTAGTAGGGTTTGTACAAGGCATTCCTGATGAGGAAATCTGCATGTGTGGTGTGTTGGGCTGGAGGCCCTGCTGACCTTCAGGTCTTGCAGTAATTTGATGGCTCAAGAAAACATCCTGTGATATTTTTTTTCAAAATAATATATGTCTGTGTCCTCTGAAACCAATTCCAGCCATTGACACAAATCTATTAGCAAACATCTCCAATGCGCCTTTTTGAAGAGGCAGATTCTTTCGAGGTAAGTCTTTCCCAATAACTGGCATGAGTCAGCACCATATCTTCTCTGAAAGACATAAAATTGCCCAAGAATCACAGAATCACAGAATAGTTTGGGTTGGAACAGACCTTTTAAAAGTAATCTAGTCCTCTCCCCCTGCTATGAGCAGGGACATATTCAACTAGACCAGGTTTCTCAGAGCCCCATCCACCCTGACCTTGAATGTTTCCCGGGCTGGGGCACCTACCACTGCCCTGGGGAAGAAGGAGGGGGCAAGAGGGGTGCGTTGACCAAAGGTACAGCTCAAGGGCAATGAAGGAGGGTTGGACTGGGAGCACTGATGCATAATGAACTCCTGGCTTGGGATGTGTCTTGTAAGAGAGAAGGAATTAGCTGTGGGGCTACTCCTTGTCCCAGGTAAATACAACAGCAGAAGATGCCAGTTGACAAGGGGCATTTTAAGCTGCTTACAGTTTTCCATGAAATTTGATAGAGGTGGTTCCTTGGAATAATAAGATTGCGGATGAGGGACGCAGAAAATTACTTGGAAACACCAGATGTTTCTCATGGTCTGGCAGTTCCTGTAACCAGGCGGCCAACAAGGGTAGGGGACAGGGATCCTGACTGCAGTTCCCCTCCCAGCTTTGTCAGCAACTTTGCCCTTCAGCCCCCTACAAGCGTGACAGTTCGCTGTGTGCTCTGGCAGAGCAGAGGGAGCAGGACAGGCCAGAGTGGCCTTGACCTTTGGCCAGCCAGGGTAACATTTCAGCTGCTCACCATAGACCCACAGATCCAGCTGCTGCTGCCAGGAACCTTGGCATAAAATTTGCCACTTCCTAGCAAAAAAAAAAAAAAAAAAAAAAAAAAAAAAAAAAAAAAAAAAAAAAAAAGAAGAAGAATATGCTAAAAAAGTAAACCCTTGCTAATTTTGACTTTGGGTTGCCCTGGTGTCTTGTGCACCATTCCATCAGTTAGCAAGGGACAGAGGAAGCCACTCACGAAAACAAGAAAATACAAGGTAAAGATAGGGGTCTGGTGTGACCGCAGCACTTTTCTACACTCTGTCCAAGCATTTTAACAGGTAAACCTGCAGCCAGTATGGGGCACTGGGAAATGGGAAGTGAACAGTGCAGAACAGAGGTAATTCCATCACACTCCCTTGGTGAGGGAAAACCTATCTGCTGGGGTTACTCCCAGTTGCCCGTGTCTGCCCCACACAGCAGCATTATTTCACAGAAGTAACATTACATCCATTCACACTGATTGTTCTTCACTTGTTTGTCCTTAATGTTAATATCTTTCACATCTAAATTCAAGATTCATGTTAGTACTATGATTTCCCCCTTGCCCAACATAAATCAGCAAGGGCCCATAAGCACTTCCAGTCCCCTGCAGATTTGTACCAGTACAAACTACACAACTGATCATTGCCAAGAAATAAATGGGGTCTCTCAGGACCTGCAGACATCTTTCTTTTCATTACACACCAGAGAGAGGACAGGGAACAAGCAGATGGGATAAAACTCCCCTCCCTAAAGGAAGAGAAAGCCCCATTTCCCTTATCTTAAGCACTGTATCAGCAAGTTTCTCCCACACATTCCCCTGCTGTTCATTACATTTATTCCCAGCCGAGAGAAAGCACCTGGCATGTTGCTTCTGATGATGACTGCTCCTTATTGGAGCTACTAAAATACTTCCTGGTTTACAAACGTTGTTATCTTCCTGGTTGGTGCTTCAAAGATTTGTTAGACACCTCTGGGCAACCAAAACTCTGAGCCAATGGAGATGTGTTTTTCATGAGTTCCAGTGATTTCCTGACACATACTTAACAAAATAGCCATGATCTGCTCAGAGGAGTTCTGAATTTGTCATGCAGGTAGAACTAAGTCTAAAACAAGGAGTGAAATCGTTGTCAAAAGTTTGTACAGAAAGTGTTTGAGCACTGACTTTATTGAACAGATAAATATATGATTATACATAAACAAATGTAGACTGTTAGCTGCTGCAGATATCCAATACAGTAATTAACTTGAGGGGAAGTACATGACAGCATGGGATGGGGGACAACAAATTAAAATGGGTCAAGTTTTTATTGTGATCGAGACTTAAAATACCCAAATATTCTGTGGAAAAAATGTGTTGGCTTTTATTATGCTATAGATAGTTCAGCACAAAGAAGTACAATCTTACCACATTTCTTACATAAATTTCCTTCTTTACTTATGTAATTTTGCATGCAGAAGAGCTGTAAAAATGATAAGCAGTATAAACACAAACCCAAAAAATGTCAAGATAAAAAAAGGGACAATTTTTTCTGTCAAAGCTAAACACTGTTATCAAATGGAAGTTAAGAAATAACTGATACCAGTATGTAAGTAGTTGAAAGCATTTTTACTAAGAACCCTGCCAGACTGTCTTCTGCATGTACATATATAGCTGCAATAGTATTAGTAGCGTTACCTTTCCAGCAGTGTTATCTTATCCAACATAAGCATTTGGAAGACATAAGGAGATTTTAATCTCTCCATTTATTCCTGATTTCATGAGAGTTAAGCTTTGACATGAGATCTGAGTCAATTCCCTGGACCCTAGGATGATAAAGAATATTAGATCTTGGCACATCCTGTAGTTTTTTAACTCAAAAATCTGGAGAACTCCAAGTTCTGTTTCCAGGATTTGAAAATTGATTTCTTATCCATCCTCAGCTCTCTGTCTGCATTGCCTTGTGGCTGCAATTTGCTTTCTCTTTTTCTCTATTCCCCTTTCTAATCTTTAAATCACAAGAAATACTCCTCTCTCTTAAAATATGAATAATTAAACAGCAGTCTAAAATTAAGATCTTCAACGGAAAATAAAAAGAAAAATAAGATAACAAATCTTGTTTTTTACAAAACTTTCCTTAAAATAATGACTAAACTTACGGATCTCTGTAACTGTCAAAAGAAGTCAGTTGGAAACATACATGTGAAGCCTTAACACATTTTGCATGACCTTGAGTTAATTTTTACCTTCTTGCTTTCAGTTAATTATGTTACACATGATACTCCTCCCGGCACTTTGTTAACATCTGGATACCCTCATTATATATTTTACAAAGTCTGTACATTCTTTTGGACTAAGTGATTATTTGCCTGGAGAAGTTCCTACTCAGGTGAATTTTTCATCATTTCTGTCATTAATTTGTCCTTTCTCACTACAAGGAACATTTTGTTTAACTCTTACAAAAATATAAGAGAAGTATTAATTATCATTAAACTTCTGCTAGTAGTGCCTAAAAAATATAAGCTGTCAAAGAAATAAAAGCTACAGCTTTTTTTAAAAAAATATCAGTAGATAACAACACTGAACGACATATTTCTGGGACTTACTGTACTGCTTTTTCTCTCCTCAGACTTGAATTCATATTGTCTGGACTATCCTACCATTTCAGCTTATGGAAAGCTGGATCTTCCTCTGGCTTACTTAAGATCTTTATTCCAGTGCAAAGTAAATTTTGCTTCCTTCTACCATCAGAAAGCCATTTTCAAATCAAACTCTGACTTGTATGAGCACTGTCTTATTTGAAAATATGTAAAAGTTATTTTGGACATGGGGACAGAAAAATATTCAAACAATGTGATAAATGAAGTTTAATCAAGCTATTCTCCATAGAAAATATCATTTGAGTTATTCACTACCATTAGAGACACGACTTTTTAGAAGTCTGAGTGGGATATGCCAATTCCCCATATTTTTTAAATGTTCCAAGTTCTAACAGATTTTAAGAAGTCAGTTTGTAGGAAAAACACCCTCACCCTTGCTGTACTTTCTTAGACTCCACAAGAAATTTCTATTGGAGCATGTTGCAAATAGAAACATCCAGCAAAACTGGAGCTTCAAAGTCAGTTTGTTCTCAATAGCTTGTCCTTATTCTTTGTCATACAGGATTATGGAAGCCACTGAGTTGAGCCGAAGAGTTGATTAAGCACAGAGGTTCCCAGGATAAAAAAATAGTTTCCAACCAGTGCTGATGTTTACACTTCATGCACTACACCTGAAATATTCAAACAGATTAAAAGGAAAGTGAAAAAGACAAGCCAAACTGTGAGTGCCTGGAAAAGCACTGTGGCATGTATGTAACTTCAACTGGTAAGGGCTGATACACTGGGTTAGTGGAAACAGTTAAATTTAGAAAAGAAGGAAGGGGGGGTTTTAAATGCAAAAGCTTGTCCAGATGTTTTTAAGCCATTTCTTTCAGGGTATTAAATAATGCTCAAATGTCCATTGAAGTCAAACTTCCACTGAACTAAATCAGTGCAGTCTGTTTGTGGATACAAAATGATCCTGCTAAACTGAGCTGTGTCTTGTCACTTGTGACAGCTGTTGCACATCTGCAACAGTAAAAAAGAGCAGCTACACTCACCAGAGAGGCAACTGAGCTCTCATGGACCAGTTGGCCATTTCCCAAACTGTTGGGATGCTCGTAGTTCTTTGTCTTAACAACAACATTCTCTCCCTTTATGTTCCTCTTAATGACAGGAAAGTTACCCTTCATCATTACTGGAAAAATGATGCTGCTTCTAAGCAAATGTTACTGTTTCTAGAATAATACATTGTCTGGTCTTCTCTTTTCTCCGTCAGATTATACTTACAGAGATTCTTATACTAAATCCTTTCATAATATGGCTTTCTCTATTAGACTTCCTGTAGCAATTACATGAATGTTACATTACTGGAGAGGGAGGAAGAAGCTGTTTGCTTTGCACATATGCAAAGCAGTGGCCCTCTTTCTTTTGTAGATTGTGGTAGATGTTGCAAAATAGTTTGACAGCAGCTGGTCCTGCTATTGTGATAGACTGATGAGAACATTTGACCCAAGTTCCTACCAATTAAATCCCCAAATGCTGACTATAACCTGCAAGAAATAAGACATTTTCTTAGACCTATTATACCTAAATATCAGTAGTGAAATAAGCAAGTCTAGTCTAAATTGAAGTTCTGAATTTTAAAAAAATATTCTTTTCTGACTTAACAGAATGAAGTGACAAGATTTTTTGGAGTAGATTATTAATAAATTGATGTTTTTTAAAGCAGGGTTGAGCTGTACCATAAAACTACTCCTTTCATTGAATTATCTGCTCATACCAATTAAAAGTCTTCACTGTAGTCAAATTAGGCATGTATCCATTCAACTCACTTTCCTTCTTGTTCATATACAGTTGCAGATTGGATTTTGCTGAGTAGAAAAGAAACAAGAGACACGGACAGAGAATTAGCTAACTTCCCAGTATAGCTGTTTGTAGGGAACATAAATCATCCATGGATTCAAATGAATGTACAAGTGTAATTGCTCTCATGCTATTCAATTTCACTTCAATATAATAGCAAAACGCATCTGAGGAATGTTCAAATCTCGTGTGCATCACAGTGGCTGCATATGGTACATGAGAACAGTAAGACTGAAACATCACAAAGCACAGCATAGGCTAGACAAGACAGCTTTCACTTGAATTTAATGAGGCAGTAGTCATAATGAGAGACAAAGTAAATCACAGCTTACTGAAATTATCCATTCTGATAAGAGTATTAATGCCACAATGAGTCTCTGAGTTGCAGGTAACTGAGATGATACAGCATGCTCCACTGGTTGATTCTAAAAATGGTAGAAAAAGGCTAAAGCCGCTTTATACTGTCAAATATATACCAATGGCAGAGAAGAATTATACATAGATACCTTGTTAACTCTCAAGTGGTACAGTGCTTCATTCACAGCAAGAACAAGACTGAGGCATTGAAAAGTTACAGATCCAGAGCTAAAGACTTTACTCCTGTAAGTAAGCTCGTTCACCTAAACGAGGACTGTTGGTGTTGAGACCAGGAACTCTATCAGTATAACACTAGAAAAATATATTCAAATTGCTTCACAATAATGAATTGAGTGAGAATCCTAATCAAAACAGGGCTAAGATTTCCTTTCATAAGGATTAATACTACTGCATCACTAATGATGATTTTGTATTCAAAATTATTTCATGCCAGCACAAAATCTTTGAAGGGGGAGAAATTTTACAAATATCCATTCTATTGTCTTATCCATACTCTGTGGGCTGTGCATATAACGATATCTGTCAATCAATTTGTAAGAACTGTTGAAGCAATCCTGTGCCACCTCTACTACATGTTCCTCTTCCCCTTGTTGAGTGGTCATTAGTAATTACAGCCTACTGTCATAAATCTCCTTTTCCCTCTGCTCTGATCTTTTAGCATGAGCTTGTGGTTTGACATGGATTAAGCAGTTCAAATGCCACCCTACAGGAATCCTAAAAAGGCAAAGCAGGGCCGCTCCCTACAGACTGTGATATCACCGGAGACTCAGGGATTACACAGATCACTGTGGATACACCATCTGATATCACTTGTCCTTTCTCTGTTCAGATGAGGGAACTCCTTGCTCCTACAGTCAGTTCTACAGCTTGCATCAGGCAGAAGCCCTGCCAGGGCTGGTCATCTAACTGGCACAGAAGCTCTCCCAAGGTCATACAGTGGCTGGAAGAGGATTTAGGATCATTTATCCCAGTCCCATTGCTGTTAGCCTTCTTACACACCATTAGGAGGGAACTATCACCCCTCAAATCTAGTCATGTGGCCAGATGTTACATAATTGAATAAGACAATACATATGGATACCTGATGATTTGGGGCAGCTAGGCAGGAGGAGTCATGGGAATAGCTGCTATACAAATCTTACATTTTCAAGTATTAAGATGAATCTTGAAAATTTCCATTTTCATAATGGTAAGAAGTCTGTTCCTCCATGTCTTGAGTTACTTGCTTTTGCTTCCTCCATTGCCTTCTCTGTACTTCACTATTTTGACTGGTAGCACCATATGTTTTCTTTGGACCTACAAAAGCTTCATTGTTCATCTCTGTTTCTTCGGCCAGTTCATCCTGATCAATTATGCCACATTTCTCTTCACTGAGGTTTTCGGGGTCAGCCCATTCCTGCTTCTCCCCAGAAGCAAAGATAGCATAGAATATCACACCACTGTAATGCACCAGGGCTGCAATCAGAAAGACGTTCTGCCATTCTTCACGGGTCTGAAAGAACGGTGCAGGTCTCATTAAGTTTCCAGTATTAAGAAATACTACTCTCTGAATTATGTCATGAATTAGTACAGATTGAGGAATGACTGTGATCACTGTTTGATTCCTGATGCTGAAGACAGAACAATTTATGAGAATCATTGCAAAGATTTTTTATTTTTTATTTTTATATTTACAGCAAATATAATAAAACCCGGGTTTCTTTGTTGGTTTTTTTCCTCACAGTGAAGTTTCTCTCTTGCATGTGAAATATCAATGGAGTTGGAAACGCAGCCATTTCTCTAACTACATAAATATTATTGTAGATGAGTGATTGCTTAGGAACCCTGCCATGGGGGTATGGATGCATTGCAGAGGAGTTTTCCAAGTCCTATAAGCGTTGCACAGTTATATGGAGATATTGCAGAGACTCAGGCTCAGGTGGTATAAAATAATACCTCCCTGCACAGATAATTAGTTTATAATAGCTGAGAATCAGGCCAAGGTAGTATTAAAAAAGTGTATGTTTAAGACAAACAGAAAGCAGCTGCAGAGACAAATGATGAAACTGAATTCCCAGGAATCTTTGAAGTATCTTAACTTTTGTTGCATTACCTAACCCTTTTCCTAGAAAACATAGAGAAATGTTACCTTATGTTTTGTCATTGCACCGACAATGAGTGGGCACACCATTCCTGACAGCGTCCCCACACCGTTGGAGATCCCCATCAGAATGCTGGCATAACGAGGGGCTATGTCCAAGTGATTCACATTGAATCCTACAAAAAATGAGAGACAACAGTCAGCTATACAGCATTGCACTACCAGGCCAACAGGGTTTTCTACAGCCATTCTGGCTGAAGGAGAAGGGTAGCAAGGTCCCTACTAGACCTCTGAAGATCATGTTGTATAGAAAATAGAGTTTAATTTGGACCAATTTAAAGTGTCTGTGCTTTTCATTTTCTCATACTGAAACAGTGCACTTGGCAAATATTTTTAATTAAGGAATCAACGCCTCAAATTAGTCTTCTATCTTTTTACTTACATAGTAGAGTTTTTTAATTCATTTATTTCAGTGTTTTAAATAGCAGTTTAACAACATGATAAAAAAATAGAATAGAAACCAGTAGGAAAAATAATTACCCTTAATGTATTGTGTCTTCTGAGCACATATTTTATTAAGAAATAAAAACAAATGCTAAATATCAGCTCAGATAATTATCATTCCTTAGGTAATGAAAATTAGTCATGTTAACTGTAGTTGATCACAAGAAGTGACAATGAATTCCAAGTGCATGGTAATAAATAAAATAAGAAGTAGACTACCGGGAAAATCCTGCAATAAAAATTGATTGATAGAAATGGCCAGCTATGCAAGAACCTTGTAACTGAGCAGCAAAACCACTTCTCCAAAACCACTTCCCATCTGCAGAATCCTGAAACAACTGAGGATCAGCAGTTACTTTGCTGGTCAATTTTGTTCAATAGATCCATCTTCTTGGCACTCTTCTTGGAGGATCTCCAATCTTCATAACAAAAGGGGTTTTTTTCAGTAATGCTGGTACTGATGGTGCTACAAAACAGCCTGATACTGCAAAACGTGGATGAGACCCATAAAAGTGTTAGAAACAACTGCTGGAGAAGGGATGGTTGTAAGTTGCAACAGAGGGAGGGCTAACATAGAAAGCAGAAACCGAGCGCTAGGGCTGGGGGCAGGATTGCAACTGATAGCCCTTGTGCCACTATTCATTGCAGAGTAATTCTCTCCCTCTTTTTCTCTCTCTCCCTCTCTCTCTCTCTCCTTTTAGAGATACAGCTTAAACAGGATGAAAAGGTGACAGACACTGCAAAAGTATGTTAGGAAATAACAGCAGAAAGCTGATGTAAACTGGAATCAATAAAGAGCAGGTTCTTTTCAAATCTTCATATCCTGTGTGCAATGTTTCATAGATAATGAAGTAAATTATTTCTGATATGGGAAGAAATAGAGAACACCCGGTAAGTAGCCACATTAAGAGCAAACATAATAATAGAAATTATGACAGTTAGAACAGTGAGGATAATAACATCACTTTTGTCATGAATAGTAAAAGCAGGAATAAGATTAATTCTTACCCGAAATTGCAAAGCCGCTGAAGCCTACTGCTAACACCAGAAAGGAAATAGCCACACCTTTTGTGTGAGAATAACCAACCACCAAAAGCAAGGTTGCTTCCATCCCAAAGCCTTCAAATGAAACACATGAGAATGAATTACATTAAAATTATTATTGGTCATGAAAATACTAATAAACACGATCCAGAATAGCAGCTTAAAATGAGAGAAAATTATTTTTTATCTTTTAGCTATTCTTGAACATACTTGGGAACTTTGTGCATTTGCAGAAATATTTGTGTATTTATTATTTGAGAATATACTCTTTTCTTTCTCCTCATTCACTGCGGTGAATGACCCAAGCAGTTGGCGAAGACAATTCACTGAGTAATAGAGGAAAACAACAAGAAAGTGACTCTGTGCAAAAGGCAGAAAAATTTGCAAACACACAAACATTATAGGGAAAGGAGAAAAACACTTGCCTTTGATTTCTCATGGTTGTAGCGATGCAAGATATTCTTGGTAAATGGAACAAAAGAGAGTTTTACATACAAGTGTGCTACCAACACAACAGGACATCCCTGAACATCACAGGGAACTTCCAGTCTCTGCCATTACTGCAAATTAACATTTTCTAATATATAACATTGCAATCTTTCTGTTTTGTTTTGTTTTAATGGCACTGTTAACATGCCCTGAAAATAAAATAAATTTGAGCATCCTTTCTGAAGATGCACAGCCAAGTTACGTGGTATCACTGGCTGCAGGCATCTCTATTTCTAGGAGCCCGTGCCAACTATAAATAATGCAAGCCAGCAATTGGCAGTGGGCAACTAACTACACCACAGGCTACTTGGCTTGAAATCTTTTCTCTGCTTCAGTATCAACCTACACATCACTGATTTTTCAGTTCAGTGGCTGAACTGGAAACAAATTATTTTGTGCTGAGTTAAAATGGTCCTGTCAACCCTTCACTCCCCCCCCCCCCACTAAACCTTTCAGCCTAAACTTGTCAGTGGGTTATGATGGAAGTAGCAAATGGGAACATGGCGAGTTATTGCAAGAATGTATTCACTGGAAAAGGGTCTCTCCAGCACCATGGTACGGGGTTAGCTTTTTCTGTATGAATTTCTAGGATGAGGCCTATTTGATCATACCACTCTATTGCTCATTCAATTATTAACCAGGCTTCCTGTCTCCTCCCTTTTTAAAAGCATGCTCATATGAGTAAGCATTTATGCCACGAGGCATCAGTTCTGCATTTAATGCTTCAGATTAACTAGCTGTTAAATGCATTCTTGAGCAAATTGTCTCTTGTTACAATTAAACGTGGACTAAACTATGATACTTGCATCAACTTCAGCACACAATTGAAATGTATTTTCAGAATCCAATAATACCTCCACAGTTCATGACCTTCCTTACAGTGGTAGTGGTTAAGATCTTTCTGCTCCGTAAGAAGTCAGCTAATTGCCCTCCGATGGGCACAATGATCGTCATGACCATGTGAGGAACTGCAGACAAAAGGCCAACCTGCAATTAGAAAAATGAGTGCTTACTGTCATTTCCCCTTGAAGATTTAGGGGCAAGAGAACAGGAATCATAACATTTCTTCACCTCTTTTCTCCTGCATCAGACACTTTATCTGATTAGAGCAGCTGCTCAAAACTGGGTGAGGGGAGAAACATCTCTTTGTGGTCCAGGAGGAGAAACAAGAGCACAAGTGAGAATCTCACCTTAGAAATGCCATGCAATATCCCTAGTACTCATGGTTACCCTAAAGAGTTGCACTGAAGACTGTTTATATTAAATTCTGCAATGGACATCACAAAGCCCTGTCTGATATGTCCTGATATTGGAGAGCTCTATCTTGGTTTTCAACTGCTTTTATATATTTTTGTCATTTATGTTCTCAAGGATCTCCTTCCTGAATAATGAATCTATCCCTGTTACCTGCCTCTGTGTGAAGGAAGGAAGCACCTGCACATTTGCGTGTGGACTGAAGACCACACAGCATAAAACCTGACATTATGATATAATTTTACAAATTATTAAATAAGCGTATATGTAAAAACATGGGTTCATTTTTATTCTTCTGGGATTATAGCCTACAAATTGATATTCATCTTCTTTTCATTTTCACAGAATTCTAGAATTCCAGAATGGTTGAGGTTGGAAGGAGCCTCCTTCAGCTCAAGCCAGACCACCTAGAGAAGGTTGCTCAGAAATGTGTCCAAACAGCTTCTGAATATCTCCAAGGATGAAGATTCTGCAACCATTCTGGGGAACTTGTTCCAATATACTGTCATCCTCATAGTAAAAAAGTTTTTCCTCATGTTCAGAAGGAACATCCCGTGTTTCAGTTTGTGCCCATTTTCTCTTGATCTGTGATGGGGCACTACTGCAAAGAGCCTATTTTCATCTTCTTTACGCTGTCCCTTCAGATGTTTGTACATATGGATGAGAACCCTGCTGAGCCTTCTCTTCTCCAGGCTGAACAGTCCCAGCTCTCTCAACCTTTCCTCACAGGAGAAATATTCCCATTCCTTAGTCACCTTCATGGCCCTTTATTGGACTCTCTCCAGTATGTCCATGTCTCTCTTGTACTGTGGAGCCGAGAACTGGACAAAGTATTTCAGATGTCCCCTCACCAGTGCTGTGTAGATGGGAAAGATCACCTCCTTTTACCTGCTGGCCGTTGCATAACACCGCCCAGGATACTATTAGTCTTTAGTGCAAGGACACACTGCTGGCTCATGTCCAGCCTGGTGTCCAGCAGGACCCCCAGGTCCTTTTCTGCTGAGCTGCTTTCCAACTGGGCAGATCCCAACACATACTGGTGCATGGGCTTGTTCCTCCGCAGGTGCAGGACTTTTCACTCTCCCTTACTGGGCTTCATGAGGTTCCTGTCAGCCCACTTCTCCAGCCTGCCAGGGCTCCTCTGTACAGCAGCACAACTCTGGAGTGTATCAGCCACTGCTCCTAGTTTTTTGTCATCTGCAAACCTGCTGCATCATCCAGGTCATTAATGAAGATGTCAAATAGGACCAGACTCAGTATGACCCCTGAGGTAGAGCTTTAGTGATCAGCATGTCATCTTCTAGAAGCTTTTTTTTGAAGAAGTAATTTAGTGAGTTAGTTTGAGTTTACTTTCTGGGGTGTGCAACCTTGTTACATTGACAGTTTTACACTGGTTTTAAATTAGTGAGGTTCACAGAGATGCAACTCTAGCATTAATGAAAGCAGCTCGGAATATACAGATGTTATTTTTCTTAATATCCCTGTTCTTTATCTCCATGTTGTGCTTGGCCATTTAGAGTGTCATTACTACCATGACATAACCATTGCTAGTCTTGCAGAACCTGGGCACACAGTGCTCCCAGAATAGATAAATAATGATGTTCTTTGTTATCGGCCTCAGACTTGCTTGAAAATAATTACCACATAACAAGTATGTATGCTAAAGGAAAGGGTTTTTAAAACTTTTCTGAAAAAATTATCCTGTATTCCTCATTCATGCTCCAAAGAGAGAGTGCAACAATTTGGACTTTAATGAAATGGCGATGACAGGGAACATAAATCTATAAAAAATTTCATCTTCACTGCTTATGAAAAGTCACAAAAACCAAGAAGAGGATAAAAATTACCTGGTTAAATGCTAAACAGTCAACACTAAACAAAATGTGCATTTGTATTTACTTAGTTACTTTGTGGTTTTTCATGATACGTGGGAGCTTTTAATCAACTATTTCCCAAAATAACTCCTCCATTCTTTCCTTTTTCTAACAATTTGATGTTTGCATACTTTTATTTCTATCAGGTCAGCAGAAGTATGTCATCCCAAATACTGGGAAAAATCTACTGCAATTATTCCAGGTCTATCTGGTTCTCCTCAAACAACTAAACCATAGTACTAAGTGCCGTGATCAGTTATTTCTTGAACATCTACAGGGATGACGTTCAGTGCCTCTCTGGGTAGACCATTCCAATATTTAACCACCCTTTCAGCGAAGAAATTCTTCCTGGTCTTCAACCTGAACTTCCCCTGCTGCACCTCATATGGTGGAGTCTGAAGGTCACTGCTTCATCTCAGACATTTACCTTGCTTATTGCAAATCCAAAGACTTCTTCAAAGTAAGCAGGCTGACTTATAAGGAGCAAATAGAAGGTCCAGCTTCTGCAGAAGTTTGCCACAATGATTGCATAAACTGGCATTGAAGTGAAAAATCTCTTCCAGGGAGTACTAAATTTCTAGGGGAAAAAAACACAAAGTTGGGTAGACAGAGGCAAAATAAAGAACCAGTATCTTTTATTATCAAGCCTATTTGGTACATTGCATGCAACTTACATCACGGATCACTTAGAATGCAAGTGAAATATATCTCTTGAATTACTGGAAAAAACCAGGTAGGTATTTTCTTAGAACAGTTAGGATTTTTAATATGAATACTGCACTACTATTGCCCTGCTTACTGAAATTACATGAGGTCTTTTGGAATCCTGCTATTGGATTAACAGGATCAGTAAAAGAATCAAAGAAAACTAGAGAAAACCTTGTGCCATTCCCCATTTTGGCATGCTGCAGTTTGAGACATTCTATTGAAAGGAGTGTGAAAAAATGGTTGTCCAAGCTAAGAGACATGCAGTAGCACAGCGACAAGCAGCTACCTGCTTCAACCTAATTAATTTAATTCAGAAAAAAAAAGACCTGTGGCACAGAATTTAATTTCTGTAACTTGCTTTTTGGCATTTTCAATTAGTATTTATGTTCCAATACTCCATACAGCAGGAAACATACTTCAGAGACCTATTGATTTGTACCAGAATTCCAATCAGAAGCTGAAATCTGTAGCTATGGCAATGCACATTGATATTCTCCTTTTTTTTTGAAAAAAATGTTAACTGTGTTCTACAGGCCACTGTATGCCTGCAGTTGTGTGTGCACCCATGAAGGTGCTACCAGTTTCCTCTGCAGTAAAACCACTGTACTGCAAGGAAAATCCATTACCTGGAACAAGTGTATGTGTCTCCAGCCAAGACCTGAGTAACTTCAGCCAAATTTCAGAAGCATGCCCAAAAGGACAGTCTGGTATTTTACACTCTTAGCAAGGCTATTACCCAAAACATGTAGAGGAAAGACTGGAGTTTCTCTTTCCAGAATGTTCAAAACTGAAAGCTAAGAATAAACAGTTTATCAAGAAACACCTTTGTTTTTCACTACTAGCAAAAAAAGTTATCTAAGGGACCGGAGGGAAGTTTGACGGAAAAACAGATTTTAACTCAAAGTTTCCAGATATTCCAAGATCTTCCCAGAGAGAGGATGAGAAGTCTTAAAGGACCTGAGCTGCTGTGAGAGTGAGCAGGGCAGAAACCCAGTCCTTAAGCTATTAGATTTGCAATCATCCTTAATATGAGTTCAAAAGGCAGCTGGATAATTTAACATCTGCAGTCAGATTCTTATTTAGCTAAATCCATGAATTTTTTTTAGAAGCATGACAGTTACTCAAGAGCAGGAGACCAGAATGTGTGGTTCCCCCTCCCAACCCATCCCTTCCACCCCTAGATCAGAGAAGCTCCATAAGCCGAGAGCTTAAACAGCATTACGTGTTTTTCTGTACTCATCCTGTCCAGCTGCAAGAGCCTGATTCAGTAATTTTCATGAAAGCAAAAGCCCCTAGTTCCGCCACTCTTATACAGCTAACAGTATCCATCCAGTCATATGCTCATCCTGTGCAAAGTGCTCACAAATGACAAGAAAAGCCTTCTTATACTTACACTTGCATTAGCTAGGCTGGCTCCTTCTCCTATACTTGTTTCTATATATATCCTTTCTTCATTGGTTATCGTTGGATGCACAGCAGGGCTCTCATAGGCGTGAAGCAGCCAAAACACGTACCAAACAATCCCAAACATTCCTGAAGGGGCAGGAAAAGCAACTTGGTTTTAAAAGCCAATAAAGCTGCACTTCAGTATCTTGGCCTTTGTTTCAGCTGCCAGTTAAACCAAATCTGCATAGATATTATGCCCAGAGAAGTAACAGAATATGGCAACTAACTGTGTACATTGTATATATACAATATGCTTGCAAAGCATTTGAGCATTTTGTCGGTTTTATTACATTTTGCGTGGGGCAAAAAAAAGGCAGGAAGAAAGCTCTTTGTAGAAGCTGGGAAAGGAAAAAGCAGACAGGCCATAAGGTGGTTGCAATCTGCATGAAAGGACTCCACCATAAGATGGCAATGGCAAATCTTGTGGCGTGTCCTGTATCTCCAGAGAAGACAGAGAAAACCCATCTTAACTGGGCTGCTGATGTGCAAGGCTGGGTTGGAGCCACCTCTGCCACACTGTGAGGGGAAGAATGAGGCACCACAGATCAGCCACAAGGCCATGCCCATGGGACCACTTTGTAAAGGTGGCACTGCTTTATTGAAAAGGGGCAGCATGGGGAAGATTTCTCAGGGCAGAAGTTTTCAGGTCCATCTGGCTCCCCATCAGCAGCATTTGCTGTAGCATTCGCTGTTAGTGTGCATTCCCACTTGAGGGGCAGGTCTCACACAAGTGTTTGTGCTGCAGAGGAACCTTTGCAACCACATCCAATCCTATCACTGGGTGACCATGGGCTGCAGCCTGGTCGTTACAATTTTACAACCTTTTGTAACAGACGATTATGAAATAAAAACTCTTAGAATCTGCAATAAGTAGAAAATAAATTAGAGTACCCATCTGCAACCTCTTCATTCATCAAAACAACTTTGATCCATCCTTGTTAGACAGGTTTTAGTAAACAAAACAGGCAGTACTGATCTAGTGGCAGAGGTCCTTCATGTTAAGCAACTCACCATAAATATAAAAGACTGATGACCATCCTATATACTGTACCAGCACACCTGCCAGGGGCATGGCCACCACTGCACCTGCGTAAGACCCTGAAGAGAAAATAGATTAGTAAAATATGCCAGCTATGATAGGTGTGCCCAGCTTTCAGAGAAGATGATCCAGACAGGTGCTCATGAGAGCAGAACTGGAAGGATGTGTTTGGCTGATTTTTTATGAACATGGAGACCGGGATGGACACGCCAAAATTTTGATTGGGGTGACAGGAAGCGCTGACCCCTCATGGGTCACCAGTCTCATTTTGCAGAGTTGTGCCCTGTAGGTAAAAAGGATTTGCAAATCCAAGACTGATGACAAACCACCACAGAGGCATAAGCTGTGTGTGTGCACTTGAGTGGGAAATCCCACCTGGCACTGTGGTGTATGAGGTCAGTTTTGGAGAAGCTAATGGCCCAAGTTTCAGAAGCTTTCATGGTGTTCAGGATGACTCCAGATATGTTGGGAGGCTCTTGTCATGGCCCTAGACCCATGCCCACACAAGCACTGGTAGCAGAGAGGGCATTCAAACCAACCCTGAGTCTGTGAAACCATGTTTAATTCATAGCAACACCATAAACAAATAGCTGGAATAAATAGGCAAATGTTGACAGGGGGATAAAAAAGGATAAAAATGTGGTCTATGTCACAGGTTTCTGATTGGGAAATACATAACACTGGTGAAATGTATTTCTAAGTGTCTCATGGAAAGAGATGAGTATTTAAGCTCAATCTAGACATTAGGTTTCAGTGCAAGACAGTGCCAGTGGCTTTATATGTGAAGAGTGTTGCTCTGAGTCATTCTAGGAAATGAAATAGTTGTGGTTTTGAGAGTAGAACCTGTTTTGTTAATAAACATTTGTTAATGCTGTACTCATTAGCAAATATTTCTCTGCAATGATTCACAGTGATCCTTCTCCCTCATCTTCATGTAATTCATTTTTCGTATAGCAAGAGAAAAGCCCTATGCCAGAATGTAGATAGAAGAACCAGGAACCTGCTTAAGCTGCATTTTCCTAATTTTTCCATTGCTCCTATGCAGCTTTCAAGTGCAAGGATCAGTGATCTGTAGCCACTAAAGTGGGTGTCAAGCTGAAGGATGGATCTTTCTCTAGATGTCCCGTGCTAGGAATTTCAAGGAGACAACATTGAGGGTGGAGAGGCTTTTCTTTGGATCTATTCTTCTGCAGGAAGTGTAAACACCTAAATAATCACTAAAACTTGAAGCCATCTGTAGTAAAAATAAAATTCCCATAATATACAAACATGGGGCTTTTTCCACTTGCTTCACTCCTTTTATCCTTTATCTTCCTTTTTAGTGCTGTATTTTCCCCAGTCATACAACTCCACTGCTGATGGACAGAATTGTTTTTTCCTGTGACTTTTACATTTTCCACTGAACATTTTTTCCTACAGACATTCATCTTCAGCTGTCAGCATTGGAAAGGGACCCAGAGAAGAGAGTAAAGTACATGTCTGATCATAACTCAAAACAGAATGAAGCAGAACAGCTACTGGCAAGAAGTTACATCACCTCCACTGCAGTATATTGAGCAGCCAGCCTAAAGTACTGAAGTCCTTTTAAGATGATATTTGAATGTGTGCTTGTTTAGGAGCATCCATTGATTATGTATAATAAATGGAATCCCTAACAATGGAGCAAATTAAAAAACACAATGTAATTTCTCTCATGTGAACCTCTAGACTCACTGTAGTTTATTACGTGAGCCATTCTAAGTGTTGGTTTTAAATGGTAAAATGATGAGATATTAAACAAAAAAGGACTCACAAGTTCCTGAGCATAGAGTACAAGCTGATTGTAGCAAAGGGCAGAGGGTTTGCACATCTCTTTCTAATAATGAAATTAATAAAATAAATCTAATAGGAATGTGTGCTTCCATGAACCATATAAGCCCATCAACTCACCACAGAACGACGTGGTAGCCAACCTGCTTCTCTCCAGCGGCGGAGCCCACTTACTCCACATCCCGTGGCAGGCTGGGTACGTGACGCCCTGGCAGACATTTCACACATCACAAGATTTGCTTTCACTGCATTCCACTTGAAGTAGTTGCTCATACTATCCCTACTGCCTAGCTGTTTGTCACCAAGGAATGAGGTAGGAAGGGTTAGGTAAGTCTGGAAAAGCCCTTTTGTTTGAGTATGAAGATGTCAAACTAATCTGGATTACTTATTACTTGAATAGTAATATGTTCTGAGGTAAAAATACTGTTTAGTATATCCAGTCGATGGCACAAGAAAACTAAAATGGCTCAAATTGCAGCACTAGAACAGAAATTTTTTTTTACTTTTAAGTAAACTTAGAAATATAAATCAGTATAATTAAAAAATTATCATCTAAAAATGAGCAGCAAGTAAAACTGTATATTGATCAGAAACCCTGATCAAGAGATCTTACAACTTTTAGAACCAAATCTCGAAATCGAACTCTGTTTGAAAGGACCAAAATGATGTGTGCTCCTACCTCCACCAAACCTTGAAGAATCCTTACAAACATCACACAGCCATAATGCACTCTTGCTGCAGAAGGGATGATCATGTTCAGTGTAGATGTTAGAAAGATAGCTGCCCCAAATACCCTATGGAGAAAAGTGACACGAAAGGGAATACAATTATTATCTATTTTTCAGAAGTGTTTTCATGTTCCACTTTTTTTTAAATACTTCAAAGTATTTAAAAACTTACTTTAAAATATTTTGTTACAATTCTTTCATTTTTTTTAATAAGTATTTCAATTGTTTGCATTTCAGTCTCTGAAAACTTATTCACAGGAAATATATGTGACTTCATTTTTGTGTCTGGTCTTGTTATTCACAGTAGGATAAATGATTGTGTTATAGTGTGAAAAATTTACAGTCAGAGAACAACACTGTTTCATCTAAATTCTCTACACCTATTGACAGCCCATGCCTAGACAGCTCATTATCTGAGTGACAAGAAAACACTAAACAAATGAGCACAAAAGCAAAGAAGCTGAGTCGGCTGGCAGAGAGAAGTGACAAAGGAACTGATTTATATAGAAAACAGTATGAAAATATGAACTAGAATACAAAGCCCACAGTCATATCTTGTCATTTAGGAGACTGCTTTCAAAGCCAAGTAAACATTTAACTGAGAAATAAGTATTACTTATCTCTCTGTTGTGATCCCTGAAGAAAAGACTTTTGCCTTTTGCTTTCTTACCACTAATAGAAATATCATGTCTGTTATCACAACACTATTGACTCAGGGAACTACAGCAAACCGTGTGAATTAATAAGCATGTGAAAGAAGTAACTGTAATAAAGAGAATATGTTTAATTATCCAAACAGCTATCTCTAGAGACTGGCTTTCCAATCTCTGCTACTTCTTTTAATGCCAACTCTTAATATGCCTAGGTTGTAAATGCATGATTTATACTGAATTAGAACCAGCCACTCTTCTGCTACTATTTAAAGGGTTGAGTATTGTTTCCACAGAGGTAGCATCTTTTCATCATTTCCCTGCCATTTATTCCAGAGAAGTTGGTCTCCATCTTGACGAGAAATATTCCAGTTTTTTTCAATTCATTCACATATTCCTCAGTTCTCTCTACTACGATCCCTGGGCAGCTGCCACTTTGGGATCAAAACAGACTCCTTCAGCTACAGACTCCTCTGCCCAGCAGGGTGCTCTTACCGAAAACTGATATCAAGAGCTGTCTCATGTTTCATGTATCCACCAAACAATGCCGAAACCACATTTAGATGCGTGCTTGAGGATAAGCAGCAAGTTAAAAGGATGGTGTCACTAAATTGTTCGTGAACTTTTTGGTGGAATGCAGATCTACATCAATTTGGATGAATACATAGAGTAAATTACATAGTGTTAGAGGGCTTTGGTGCAAACCATAAAGCACTCAATATTTTCAGCCATTATGAGATTCATTTGAATCTCACATTGTTATGGATAATTATGTGCACTCGAGAAGTGCCTGGGGTGGGTCATCCATGTATATGTTCAAGGCTGCACAATTTAAACAGGTGGCAAAAGAGTCTTTGCCTAAATCTGTAAGGTCAGCAATAGAATACAAACTCATTTCCAGACTGCAGCTGGGACAAAATGAAATTTTTCTCTTTCTAGGGCTGGTGGGTGCGTTGGCTACAGAACCCCTGGTTTCCTGCCCTGTGTCTTAGCAAATAACTCCTCTGAAACTGAAACTTGGCACCGCTGGTGAACCTACCTAAGCCAAAATTGGTTGGGTAAACAAGGAATAAAGGAAAAACATGGACTTAGTGAATCCTATTACTGCAAACAGAAATTCTCTCTGAGCTCATCTTTTAAGCTATTTTTGTTCCTCAGCAAATTCTACTCCTAAACCCAGTTATGATGGTCAAATCCACAATGTGATGTTGTAGTATAGCATTGAGTTGGAAACTCCCATGAGGATAAATATAGAGCTTTCTGTGCTTGTGCACAGCCTGTATTTAAGGAAGCACTCTGCTGACAGAATACATGAAGTTACAGTATAAACAGGGTTGATTTTACTGTTTGCAAGTAAATTAAGGAAACAAAAGTCAAACTAATAATACGCTGAATTATTCAGCCAACAGTGTGCACATCTGTGTTTTGGAGCCCTTCTGCTGCAAAAGCTGGTGGCAAGACTAGAAAGGCTGGAGAAGTGATTAACTTAGCTAATTTGTTTGTCTTACTTGGCAGATGGAAAAATATTTTGCCTAGGCACTGTTACGTGGTAGAGAAATGAATAATTGAGGATGCTAACTGTGCTGAAGAAGCAGTGCAAACCGAACTCTGATTAACTTTTGGTTATGGACAGAAGAGAGTTGGGACTGAACAGTCTGGGCAATTCTGTGGGATGACTGTTCTGGAGCAATTTCCACAAGAGCATATGGGTGGGAAAAACATTCAGGCAGTCTTGTAACCCCTACAGCTCTTTGCACAATGCAGAAAATAAAGTACTTCAATTTGGGGCGAAGTAAAATATGTAACTGGTCTTAAAGACCTTTCCAATTCTGACAGTATTTGTAGATGCCACTTCTTGTTTGCAGAGAATGAAGTTAGTATCAGCCATCTTTTTTTTTTTTTTAGCTGAAGATCCCAAATGCCCTTAATTTGCAGATTTTGTGAGTTCATTCACAACTAGCTGTCTTCAGACAACCTCCCTCTCTCTTGTGATCATGTTCAAAGTTCTGAAGACTTTTTAAAGTAAAGCACAAAGCCAAAGTTAACATCGACAAGGTTAGCTACTTTTCTTACTCACATTTTCAAAAGCAGTTGAATTAAAAAAAAAAAAAATTGGCTGACAAACACAATGATCAAAAAAAATATCTATACAGATTCTCAGAGTTCATCAAGCAGAAATCAGGAGGATCTATTAGAAGTTCTATGCAATCATAATTACAGTTAGTATTGTATCCAGCCATGGCAAGGATATTTGTGTGCACGAGGATGGATTTGTAACTTCAGAACATAAGTAGTTCTGTAATTCCTTTATGCCCAGCTTCAGTCCACAAGGAATTTTTAAAGGAGAAAGGTCAAACTCTGATGGAAAACTATTGTTTGGTGTTAAGTTGAGCTAAAAAGCATTAAGGCAACTTCTTAAAGACAAATGCTTCAACCACTGTTGGAAGCATTAAGTATGATTTTCCTAGAACTCTCCAGAAAATATTATTGTTTAGAGAAGAAGTGTGTAAATATTTGAGATGAACAAGTTAAATTGAAAGAATCAGCAATAGACCCATAATGGAAATCTTGTCCCATTTTTGATTACAGATATAAATACTGAATGTTCTGTTTTAGATGTGCATTTCTGAAACACATTAATTCACTATTTTAGTAATCATCATTTATACAGTGTGAAACAATTGTCAGGCTCTAAGGCTTAATTCTTTTGCTTATTGTTTTCTTACCTGTTAGCAGCCAATTTGTTTGAGATGAACCCTCCTGGAATTTGTGTCACAATGTAACCCCAGAAAAAAGAGCCATGAATGAGTCCTACAGTCTCTGGATCCCAGTTGAATTGGGCTGTCTGTAAAGCAAATGGGACACATGCTGTCAGTGAAGCATACTCATTGAAGGTAACTATTGCTTAGAAGTCACACAGAAGTCACCCCATGCTCCAAATCAAGCCTCTTTACACTGGCTGCTCCAGGTTGCTGAGCTTGAAAGCCCCCGGCTAAGGCAAAAGGATGTTCAATTCCCATGTGAGATTACTGCTTTTGCTCTTAGCTGTCAGTCGAATGCAGGAGGAAAGGTTTTAGCCATAAAGTAGCTAATGCTGGACCTTCAACTTTGCCACTTGCCACTGCTTCCCCCTGGGTTCCTTAATCTTGAAGCCTTTGTTTTCAAGACTGCTCAGAGTTATAAGAAGGAGTTGATGCCTTTCAATGGACATATCCATTCCCCCAAGATTATCAATGTTGCCTAAGTCCTTTGCATTGATTCACTTCCTGGTCAGATTTATTCACAGTTCTCCCTGTCAGGGCCAAACTCTGACCATCTACTGTCAGCATTAAATGGCATGGGAGCAGAAAAGAGTTGGGGGCAAGGAGAACATTTGAAGACAAAGCAATCTGAAAACAGAACTAGGTAACACTAGCCAGTGATTAGTGTATCTTTTATCAGAAGTGATGCCAGTTGTAGGGATGGATTCAGATACAGAAGGACAGCCACAGGCTGGTCATGGGTGGTTCCTAGTCAAAAATCCCTGCAGCCAAGAAAAGTGCTTTTACCATATACCTCATCCTTGAATACCATGCAGTTTCAGTCTTCCTGAATTTCTTCCTGAACAAGGACTTTTCTATTTTCTGATGACATTTTTTGACATACCTTGTTCAGAAGACAGATATCCAAAGCCCAGGGCAAAACTTAGAGAAAATAAAGCAAAGAGAGGGAGCTCCAAGGTGCCCTTTCTGCCCTCTGTTCTGGGCTTCAATCAGTATAAACACTATTGTAAGGTCAGTGTTGACTTTTTCTCCATGAGTCCTTCGCTTTTGGAGCAATAAGAAACCACAATGTTGTGCTTTATGATTGTTTCCATGCTAATCACATGTCTGGGAAAGGTGGCTAAACATTCTGTGAGGAAGCAGCACAGATGTCTTTTAAATTCAGAATTTAAACTATCACTAAAATACCACAGAGAATTGGCAACTATAGTGATAAGCCTTAACATCTCTTTTTCCAATATTACTTTCTGCATGTAAAAAGAACAGTTTTCCCACTACATTGATTTTTTTTGCCCACAAAGAAGCAAACTGAAAAACAGCTCATTGTTTGACCTGCAGGGAGATGGCATTAATTAACCAGACAGGTGCACAGAGGGCTAAAGGGTTTCCCTCCCCACCAATATGCATTTTGACTTGTTCCACTTTCTTGTGCTGAAGCACTTCTAATTTTCTACTAGCATTTTCCAGCTGAGTTTCTAGGTAGTGTTAATTTCTGAAGGAAGAAACACCATGAGATACGGAAAAAGTTCCTGATTCAGGAGGTGCTCATGACCAAACACTATTGAGTTTAAATTTGTAGAAGGAATTTATTCCCATTTCCTGAAATTACCTCTTCTGAACTTCCCAACCTATGCAGGCACATACTTTCTCTTGCTTAACTACAGAACCTGGAAGTCCCAGCAGGACCACAGGGAGAAGGGATTGGATTGAATAAATACAAATTCAGTAGGAAGTCTAAGCATGGCTCCTCTGATCATGAGTCAAAGAGACAGGCATATTTTAACATCAGAAATTTACGATAGACATTTTCTGCACTCTTCTTTACCAAAAGCTAAAATATCTAGGAGAAAAGCTGATGAATAATTGCACAGCATTTCATTTAAGAGTCCAGATTCCTGTGAATTTGTTAGGACAAAAGCATTCAAAAGATATCCAAAAATAAGTCAACAAGTAGAGCAAATGCAGAGATTCAAGTTCATAAAATCCATAAAGGGACACTTGACATCACAGCTAAATACGGAGGCAGGATGGGCAATGCTAAGGTATGGATTGAACCTGCTTGGGTGCATTGATAAAGCTATATAGGATCTGCTGTGGACCACACAGAGTCTACTGAAAATTTGAAAATAGATAGGCACTCAGCTCTTAATAGCTCCAGACAACAATCCACATTGTCAAAAACTTGATGCCTTATTGCCAGTGACTGCTTTAAGATCTTGAAAATTATCCACTGATACGAATAGAGTGTCTGCAGCCCTACATAAAATAATTGATGATTCCTTCTGTAGCATAATCAGAGCACGTTTCCCTGAGAGATAGTAAAAAGCAAAAGCTTCTGCCATCACAGCAAAATCTGTCTACAACTGACAGATCAGGAACCTGCTAGACATGCAAACGAATTCAGTTCTCATTTCTGGTACTTACATCCTCTCTATGACACTGCAAATCCTCAGATCTTACAGATTTTAATGTGACTTCATCACATATATAGGAACTAAGAGCCTGCACATCTACGTGCATCAAGACTGATGTGTCTCCCTCCTTCGGTTTTTTAATCTATGTATACACAGGACTTCGCTATGTGGCACTTGGGTGATTTTGCAACGGGATCTGCTCAGAAGAGTGAGAGGAAGATGTTTTCTTACCTGCAGCTCTGGCTTTCCGTTGATGTAGACAGTGTTATTGTTGACCATTTCCACGATGGCCACGCCCAGGTTGCACCGGATGCCGAAGGAGATGCAGAAGCCCAGGCCGCTCATGATGGCGATGATGTAGCGCTTGGGCAGGCCGCAGCAGTAGCACTCGCACAGCGCCGGCCGGCGGCTGCTCGCCAGCACGGGCCGCCCCTCTGCTGTCAGCTCAAGGGGCTCCTCCTCCACGTTGGTGCCATCGATCTTCCTAAAAGGATGAAGAAAGAAAAAATGAAGACGCCCTGTTGTCTCAGTAAAATTTGCTGAAACGCGGATGGACAGTTCCACGCTCCAGTCACCTGCTAAGTCCTGTTGTGAGGCACTTGCCTCCTGGTAGTGAGGTGAGCTAATGCTGGGCAGGCTGTGAAAGATTAGCAGAGACTACACTTTTTCCTGAATGACCTCTTGAAGTTTGCACATCTGAGCCATCTAGCCAGACAGCCAGCTGCAAAAATGTTCACAGGCTATTCATGAGCATAACTATGAAACCTAACTGGAGGTCTGTTGTGATAAATTCCGTTGATTCTTGGGAAAATTTACATATGATTAAATTAACCATAATTTCTTACTAGATCTACTAAGCAGAGCTGCCAGTAGGTTTCAAGAAAAAGGCAAATATAACACAAAGCATGGTTTCACTCAGCCCCAAACTCCCTGGAATTTGTTTTCTCCTGTGAGACAAAAAATCAGGGCTGTACTGCAGAGGAAAAATGTCTCTGGCATCAGAGCCCCTATTAAAGACATAGAAGAGACAGGTCCAGACTTCCTTTGCTGGAGGCATTTGAAATCACGTGTTCCCTCTTCTCTGAAATATCCTGCCACTACAACCACTTCACTTGCTCCGAAGCAAACCCCTGCAACTCCTACTGAGGAACATGTTGCCCTTTGTGTAAAATACTTACTATGAAATGAGATCTGAAGGCAGACAGGGACTTTCTGGGCAGTTGATTCACAATTCCTCAGGAGAAGAGGCTGAATGGGCTTTGCCTGGGATCAAATTTGGTGTGGCAGCTGCAGTGCAGTTGGAAAGAACTGGAAGGGAAGATGCCCCAGGGATGGGGCTTGAACAGGAGCAATGGCACCCAGTCATATCAGCCTGTGAGAGGCTGCCCATCAGCTACCAACTAACACAGGAGTGCAGCTCCTCAGTCTTTGCATATCTAGCCTTTCTTTTTCCTACAAGCAATCCAGCTGAAAGATTCATATTAAACAAAATGGCACTTCCATGCAATCTGGAATTGCATGACAGTGCAATTAAAAATTAATTTGGTCTCTCAATTTAATTAGGGCTAGTAACATCATGCTGCAGGACCAGGCAAAGTCTCTGGTGGAAAAGGTGAGGTAAGAAAGAACTAGACACACTCACCAGACCATAGCTAGATAATTCCTTTCCAAACATCACCTTTCCATGCATTTTTTTTAAATGCAGAGTATGGTTTTTCTGACATGCTGAAATACTTAAGGACATGGCTAGCTGTGAATACATTATTAGTCCACTGCACACCACCCATGAGCTTAAGGTTAAGCCTTTGCTAAGAGAGGCCTTGATCAGCAACCTTTCCGTTTTGGCATCACTCTGCAGTAGTGAGCTCAGGATCCAGCTCTTTTTGTGTCTGCCATGGAGTTACATGGAGTACGGTGAAAATCTAAAGAAAGCTCAGCTTGCCATGTAAGATGATGAAATTATTTCATTCACTCTTTTCTGATAAGGAATAACTTATTTCCTTCCTTTGCACATCTGGCTGAGTGTATGTGAAATCCGATGCACTTCAGTTTTCCATATGAAAATCTACTGTAAATGCTGACAGAGCATACATGGATGGGCTACATCTGATTGGGTTGGGTTTTCTGGGACAGAGTTGGTTTAATCACAACTTTCTCCAGTTGCTGTAAGTCTAATGTACTACCCATAATCTAATAGACAGTACTCTACACTAGAGAGTTTGCAGATATAGGTGGTATGGCTTCTCGTGCACTTAAATATATCTTTCCAATATAAAGTTCCACTTAAAAATCTCATCATTTTTAGGCTTTAGAGCTAACTGGTGCATCATTTACTATATTCCTCCTTTTTACATCACTACATAAACCCATTATTTCAGCCATAGTCTTAGCAAAAAGAAAATAAGCATGCTGCAGTCCATCAGCTCACATTTTCAAGAAACACTAGAATCACAGTGTTTTGGGCCAGAAGGGAACTCCTGGGATTATTTTATTCAATTCCTTTCTCAAACTAGTGCTCACTGCAAAGTTAGATCCTTAGCTCATTGTCAGACTGGAGCAAAGACTTTCCATTAAAGCAAGGTAACACAGAAAATGTGATCTTACTGCGGTGTTTTGGGGGGTGATTGAGATCTTATGATTCACCTGCAGGGAAACAGCATTTGTTAGTGAAATGGGACCGCAGAGACTGATTCAGTCAGGCATTTTAAAAAGAAGACACATACATTCCATGCATGTGTATTCCATTCCGTGTCTTAATAGAGGCAAGTATAAACAAAATGAGATATCAAAAATAAAGACCTCAGGAATTGAAGAAACAATTCAATAATTATTTTTTAGAACTTTTGTCAGTTATTAACAATTGTTATTAATAAGCCAAAAGAAATAATTTGTTTTCTTCTAACATAAGCTAAAATATTGATGAAATTGCATTAATTAACAATTTTTCAAATTTTTGTACCTTTACCAGGCTCTATTTATAAGAGAGATGTTAGACTTTAGTGGGTGCATTTTTTTTGGGCAGCTGGCAAAGATTAGACATTTCATGCAAAGCCAAAACATCTGGATGTTTTCAGCTGGCTGTCAGTTCAGATAGGCATGAAAACATCCTTCTGCTCCAAATCCAATGCTAAAAGTGGTGAGCTAGGACTAGAACTATGGACCAATATTGTCACTGCAGAGAAATTAATTATTCTGCTATTGTATTTCACTAAGTAAAAGAACCAAGTTGAGGACTGGTCTATGACCCCAAATCCACACAGCTTATTTCCTACCCGCAGAGATTAGTGTTAATGCCTCTATACCAGGTTTGTCTTGGAGAAAACTACTTTTCAGTAGCAGTCCAAAACCACAGGTATTATAGCAGTGCAGACATTCACAGACCCGGTGTCTGCGCTGGCTTTTTGGTTTTATTTTATTGAACTGGTACATAATGAAGATATGGCAACTCCATGAAATGATGAGAAATTTATCTTCCAATTGATCCATATATTTTGGTAGTGTCAGTGAAAATTTTTACTAGTTGTAGACCAATGACTTAGAAGAAAACTGCTTCAGGGCCAGTGCTCTTCTCTAATTATCTGCCTCATGTAGGAGATGCAGGAGTGCATTTTCCTGCGCAGGAAATGTTCAGGCCTCAGATGTGCTTTTCCTTTTTTCAGCAAATGTACAACACTTAGCAAGTAAGAAGAGCTAAGTTATTTGAAGACATCTGCATCCAGATTCTGTGCCCAATTGTCATAATAACTGTATGCAAAATTTCTCTTTTTTATTGAATGCCTTCTCTGGCATATATACTCTGGAAATTTTGAAAATCTCTATCAGTAATAAATAAAATCCCTAGAGCACATATACATTCAACACTCTGTACTTAAGGGGGTTTTAGCAGAGGAATTAGTTCTTTCTTTAAATGATAAATTAGGTGTACTAGAATTTAATTTCGTTTGATTAAAAGCTCATCGATTCTATAGTAACAGGCAAATGTTAATATTAGTCGTGTGTTAAAACACATTCTAGAATGGATTTCACCAGATGTTGCAGTCTTTCACAGGCAGCTGGAGCACAATCATACACAACGTTCATACCTCACACCTACAAATCCAGACTTTACAATGATCCCTGCGTAAAATCAGAAACTTACACACTGATTATCAAAAAATATCATTAATCCAAAAGCAGATACAATCTCCTGAGATCTTATTTACTCTTCAGGGATTTGCCCAGGTGATAATTTTCCATACTAAATCCTGTATTTGATGCACTGGTACCAAATCCCAGTACAGGCATGCAGACTCTCTTAGGTTACTGAGGGCATGGGACCTCTCGCTGGTTTCTGCATGGTATTTACATGAAACCCACAGCAAGTCTCAGACACCAAGGGACTGCATGTCCCAGGTGCTGCACATCTTCTAGGATCTCACAAATTAAACAGCTGCCAACAACCTAAAGAAAGGAGGGCTCTTGGGTCTCTGAGTTCAGTTCCCCCTGCCTTCCTTCCAGCATCCAGACACCCTAAAGTCACCTCCTGTGAATAGACTCTTATTTTGCAGCGTCCACCAAATAAGCACACCTGTGAGGAGGCAGTAAGATGCTTTATGCTGCTTGTGCTTTAGCACTTGAGCTGGACTGTGGACAATTGCTATGGAGCAGCTGCTCTTGCCAGGCATCAGCTTCTGGGTCAGCTCTGTTGTTTGCAAGACAGAGGAAATGTGGCAGGAAGGCATAGACCAGTCATATTCACCAAAGCTAAAAAGTATTTTTCTACCCACTTTGCCAGTTTTGACACCAACACATCACAGTCAGTGAAATCACACTTGGAGGCCTAACCAAGGATGTACATGAATATAATTCATCAATCAAATGCTAGAAGAGAGACCAAATTCTTTGCTGATTTACACCACATTAAAGCCAATTGGAACAGATGAAGGGCAAAGTCAAGGTTGCAGCTGGTATATAGGTACATGTAAAACCATGTAAAAACACCAGTGTATGCTCTCATTTGTAGACAAAGCTGTAGAGAATGAAGTTCAATTAAAAAATATGCATGTTTCATTCATTTATGGAAACTTTCAAATATGAATGCATATTTCCTACAAGACTGCTCAAGTTGCAGCAATTATGACTTAGATGTGACTGCAGACATAGTAAAAAGATTTTATAATTTGGATTATTTCCTCTGCTGATTGGTACAACTAAGGAAGGGATACTTATGTTTAAAACAGAAAATAATTAAGTTCAGCAAACTTTCTTGTATCTCAAGTGATATTTGGGTTAACTTGATCCAGGACCAGTGTTGCTGAAGTTGGTTGCCTGTACTATCAACTGTATAGGAACCAGCATGACATCTTTGAGACATGGCTACAAGAGGAGAGCAATCTGGATAATCTGAGGGGAGCCCAGTGTACTGCGACATCACGTATTCACTAGATTCAAACCTTACATGGGTTTGGTCAAACTGGCCAGCAGAGCCCACAGCAAAGGGAATTTATCATTGAATAAATGGCTTAAATCAATGTTCTAAAAGATAAACAGATTCCCTGGAATTATTGTAGAGTATTGTAAAAGGAAAAACAGCAAAACATCAGGCTTCATTGATAACACTGTAAATTAAAAAAAGTTAAGTTGAAACTGTATAGAACACAGATACTCTGTTTTCATGATAGAGAAATAGAGTAACTGCAATCTACCAGTGTTTATTATGAATCTTTTAGAAATGCATATACTGTAGTATGACGTGTAAATTCTTGCACATTTTCTAGTGATCAAAGGCTTGTTTAGATATGCCAAGAACTATTTCTTGACTCAAAATAGCATTCTCAATAGAAGGCAAAGGGATGGTCATGAAAGCAAATACAATTCATTCACTAGAAACATCTTCAGTTAAAACGTTGGCCTGATATGCACAAAGATTTAAAACACAACATCAAGCATAGAAGAAATGCCACTAACCCCTCTGGCTCTCATCTACTGATTACACAAATAAGTGTTGTCAGTAGCCATTACTAACAGAAATATTCTTTTATTTAAATGAGAAATATCTTTCCCTTTACGAAAGTGGTCATTTTTTACATCAGATTTTCATTTCTCTAAAAATAAAATCTTCCATTTCTTGGTTCATAAAATTGTCAGGTTAAGATGAAAATCTTTAATCTTTTTTCTGCTTTTGCTAGCAAACAGCTGCTTCTCCTTATTCTCTCTCTAATTTGCTAGTCTCAGTAAACACACACATACACATCTCTACTTAATACATTTTCTCTTACTGATTTGGAATAAGCTTTTAAAAACCTCAAACCTGTAATTTGGGAACATTAAATCTAATTTCAAGAGTGGCATCATTGGGAGTGTAAATTCCCATTAAATTATTGCTTTTTCTCATGCAAACTAAACCACAGAATTATTCATATTTAATGATTTAAAAGTTTTTTAATTAAACATTTTTTCAAGCTTTTTAATATTAGAACATTATTTCATAAATTATTTTCACCTCTTTTGTTTAATATAAATATTCTGTGATCTATAGTCCTGTGCTGTCGTAACTGCTCCTTTTACATCTTCTGTCTTATAGCAAAGTGTCTCACTCTCTGAACTCAGATATTAATTTTGCAACCCTATATTCTGTTTTATGTTTGTACATTTTTTCTATACTGCATTTCTCTTAATAAATTGAATCAATGGACCTGTCTGGGAATTTTCTGTTGGGTTTTACCTTCTCAGATTCCCCAGCGAGTCACTAATGGTGTTCTTCACCTCTTCCTTTCCTGGGTTAAAAAATCTTTCTTTCAGTGAACTGAGCCCTTTGAAAGGCATTTTGTCTTTCTTCTTCAGTAAATCCCTTATGTTAACAAGCATTCACTTCTGCTGTCATATTTCCCAATGCCAGAGTCGGGAGCCTCCACCAGTCCCCTCGGTGACCTCTGCAACAACAACCAGTTGCTCAAGAAAGGAGCGGGTAAAAAAATAATAATAAAAAAAGTCAGATCTTGCAAAGCCAGAAGAGAGAAGCTGTGGAGCGAAGCCCCCTCAGAAGCACTCAGGGACTCGTCGCGGCCCTTGGAGCAGCTCTGCCGCGCTCGGTCAGTACCTGTGCGGGGCAGCTGTCCGGGGGTGCAGCTGGCGAGCTGCAGGTGCTGCTGAGGGCCAGCGTCCCTGGGCAGGACGTGCTGCCTGCTCCACAGGCGAGCCTCAGGCTGGCTCGCTGGGGCTCATCCTCAGTGCATCCCTCCCTCCCTCCTTCCCTCCCTCCCCTGCCTCTTTCACACCGAGATCCTGTGCAAGGTGGTGCTATAGTAACAGACACAATACCTGTCCTCAAGCCACTCCAGTTCGCTAATAAGACTTCATCTATGGCACGGGCCAGAAGTTTATTAAATATTTATGAGTCCTTTCTGCAGGGAGGGAATTATTGCAAGCTGCAGCTCCCATTCACTGTGTACCCCCTGCCCACGGGAGGTCCTCTACCCCAATGCACTTGCTGATTTGAACCCAAAGCTGCCTTCCCATGCCTGGTCTTTTATTATTGATGTTGCTGGGCCCTTGGGCAGACAGACATGGAAGTGCATTGGTGCGATGCTGTTTGAATAAGCAGTGGAAGACCAGCCATAAATTAAATCCATTGCATTTTTGAAACACAAAGTGGCTCAAAGAGGTGAAGCAGTCCAACTCAGTGTGACTTCATGATGACAACACACTTTTCCTAGCATGGCAGAAAGTACTTAATGAAAACTCTTGTGGAAATGCAGCCTGCCACTCCACTCATCATGCCTACACATTGGCTGGAGTCAAATGAAGAATTTCTGCTTTTGGCAAGGCCTCAGATATTGGATTTGGGTTATGGACAAGGAAAAAAAAAACAGAAAGAAAAAACCAAAAAACCCACCAAAAAAACCCCCAAAAACAAACAAACAAACAAAAACCCCAAAAAACAAAACAAACCACCAAAAAACCCAAATCATTTCATATATTCCCTCCCCTATCAGCCTCTCCCTTTAGGTGAGGGGGAAGGAAGAATCCTTGCAGACTGTTAGAAAAATGGAGAGCTCTATATTTGGCACATTACCTCACTCCTACAAGGAAAGTTAAATTAAGAACCTGTCAGTGCCTCATCAGGCCACCAGCACAATAAGAATTGATTTCCCCTGGAAGTCCCCAGCTGAGAGTTGCCATGTGGAGGGCAGGCAGCTGCCTGGGGTCCTGCCACAAGCCACCTGGTGTCCCTGAGCCAGCAGCCGTGGCTCTGGTCCCTCCCTCCTGCCCTACGCTGTCCTTATCCTTTCAGGCTCAGGGGCCACACTTTCCCCCTAACTTCCATTCAGAGCTTGGTCTATCCAGACTCTACAGAGAGAAAGGAGAAAAAAATAAAGCCAGAAAGTGATTCCTTTCGAGAAATGAACTGGATCTGAGTTCTTTTCACTTACAAACTCCTCATTTGGGTGTTTGGACTGAGTGAGTAGGTTTGAGTGGGATATAAATCTGGGCCAAGGCAGTGCAAAGACTATCCACCACTCCATTCCTCTCCTGGCTCCTTGCATGGGCCCCCAGTCTCTAGGTTTTAGAAGTCTCCATAATACAAACATCAAACGTCTGGATTGTCCCAGCTCCATTTTGAGGAAGGCGGTATTGGAAAATACACTTCCTCAAGGTTGTGTGAGGCAGGCAAGCAGCTTTCACTGAAATCCTTTATTCCTAGTATAAACCAGGAGGAGAGACAAGAGGGAGAGGGAGCATACTTAGGAGCTGAGAGTTTGGCTTTGCTGCAGTCTCTTTTGTTGCAGCACTGGTTAGAGTTTCTTTCTCCTCTTTGAATAATTCATGTGATGTAGAGAAATGCTGGCTTGGCAGGGCCAACACATTTAACACATTTGTCCTTGCAGTACAGTCCTTCCATAGAGAGCATTAAAAACATGGGTACCTCTAGATCCCAGCATTACCTACCCACATGCCTCTAGCAGGGCTTCGCTGGGCATATTTCTGTCTAGCTGTGTTGAACAGCAGCTGCTCTCACTGCCAACTCAAGGACTGAGCAGTAACCCTCCCTGTCCCGCTGCCCTGGGAGCAGCTGCACCTCCTCTGCCTCCTCCTCCTCCTCCTCACACTGCTCAGGTTTGAATCTGACCATCTCCAAACTGAGCAAAAGGAAGAAATTCCTCCTGGTTTCTCACTCCAGACCCCTAGCCCTGGTTTACCGCTGGGGCGTGCGGACAGGCAAAGCAGCAAGGTCACCGTGATGGAAAGGCCCAACGCAATCATGTGTGTGCATTAAAGCAGCCTCTCCAATTTTCACCAGGCACACAGAAAATGAATGCTAGCAGGCCAACTGCCAGACACCAGAGGTATGTATGGGTTTAGAAATACATACATGTGAAACTACACAATGAAATTGTCTTCCATTTGAACAAACATGTATTTGCTGGCATTTGAGGTAGTTTGAGATAGAATGCTCTTATGGCAGCTGAACACCTGAAACTGTGGAAGAACCTGGCTCCAAACTGGACACGGTGCAAACTCCGGTGCAAGGAGTTCACTTTGGAAGATTGTAACTCAGGTTGGAAAGTGGTGTTCAAAACTCATACCTGCCAGCAGCTGTGGAAAACAGGGTTTTATCTTGTCCTTCTTTCTGGGCTTCTGGTCCTGGTTTGGATAAAGAGAGCACAGAGCAGACACAAGAAAGGAATTTTTTTTTATGCTTAAAATTTAGTGCTTTGTTCACTTATCCACACATTCTCTAGTTGCATTTAGCACGGATGTCTGAAGTCTGTCCTCCATGCTTTTGGGACTGATTCAAGCGGATTCCTCAGAGATATTTCCTGGTTGGCCCTTGGCAGGGTACGTTCCGCTTGTGGGTGTAGGGGTCTCTCATCAGCAATACCACCTGCCTCACCATTAACAGAATTACACATTTCTCACAGCAGTTTTCCTCTCTCCCTCCTCTTTTCTCTTTCAATCCTTCACTGCCTGCACTTCTGCAGTGCTGCAGCCACTTTTGAAATTCGCTGACCCTTTCTCTAAGATCTAAAGAAAGTGTGTTACTCATGCATCTCTGCAGGGAGGCAGCTCGACAGGAGCAGTGCTGCTTCTGTGCTTCCTCCTCCTCAGGCTCACAGACTACCAAACTGCCTGGATTTTGAAACACTGCTGCAGAGACTGTCACAGCAGCTTTGCAGTGCCCTGCTCCTGCTGAGGCACCATCCACAGGGGCACTACCCAATTCCCAACAAGAATGCGCTGGGTCAGGCCATGGCAATACCTATGTGACTAATCCCAGCACACATTTTGGACCATCAGCTGAGGAACTCTTTCTTCCTTAATAAGACCTAACAAGATAGCCCTTATGGACCCAGTTGTTACTACCTTTTTCTTTCCTGTTTTAACCCTATGCCCTAATTTTCTTTTTCAGAAATTATACCACATTGTGATTCTCCTTTTGCTATCTTAGACCTTTTCAAAACACAGTGTGCTGTATCATTTCATTGTAAGTCTGCTGCTTGCAAGCTGGAGGCTAAGTCCAAGACACAGCATTTGCCTGCACTTGCAAAGAAATATTTTGCAAAATTAAAACTATATAGCTCACATAACTCATAGATACTACTGAAACTACAGACTCCTATTCCCAAAGACCACTAATAAGTGTGTTAAAACTATTTTAGACCCAATACAGACCTAACCCAGCATGCAGACAGCCACTGCTGTGGGCTCATATACCATCATTACCTCAGGCGTTCAAGAGTAGAGTGAGTTGCAAGAAAACTTGGAACTGGTCAAGTGCACATACAGGAGATGTGCCTTCCTAACAACACCTGTGCCTAGCAGACACAGGGCTTTATTCAGAGTAAGAAAACCAAGTATGCAACTATCAGAACTAGCAATAAACATAACTTATGTGGAAGAGTAGTTTCTACAGATACAAGTAAATATACATCTAGAGGCTATCTAATTTGTTAGTTATTTCTTTCGCTGGAAAGCCTTGAAAAACCATCTTTATGCTACTCTTACCAATGATTCCTCAACATAATGGATGGGGTAAACTCTTTGCCACATTTAAGAGAGATTTTTGCTACTGGTTTCAGTGCAGACTGGATAGCATACACATTTCATGTGCTGATTGTCTTGCAAGCAGCCACTTCTCCTAATGCTTGTAAAATATAAAATTTTGGACTCTTTACAAACGTTTAATTATCACAGTAATTGACACCCTGACACTCACATCCTGGGAAAGTCAATTTAAACTTATGGTGTCTTTTCTGAATTAACATAAAGAGGCTTCACTTTGTGCCTTAACAATAACCAAAGGCTGCTGGGGTCTTCCAGTGGAAATACACAAGAATAACTTTGTCAATTTTTCATCAGTTTCGTTTCAGTTCAAGGCCATGTGATCACATCCCTAGTGCTTGTGAGATGATTTTTGGACCACAGCTTGCTCTTGTTATCTGGACTTTGCCTTTTTAGCTCTTACCAAGATCTCAAAGGCTAGAAAATCCTGAGTGATGTCTCTTCCTAACTGGAGATTTCTTAAAATTAAATTGAATTAAAACAGTTTGATGTTTCAAAACTAAGTTTCTTTGAAAGTTTTAAATGCCTCCATTTCTTCCAAATGGAGCAAAGTAATTAAGCAGAGATAGATAATACTGGTTTCATCTGCACATAGGCCTTAGGGTTGGCAGACTTTAATGTTTACAGCACCGTAAGTTTGACAGTGCTTTGCCCAAGAACAAGGCCTTGGTAGATTTCATTGAATCATGGAATCATTCTTTCAGGAAAAGACCTTTAAGATCATCAAGTCTATCTGTTAACCCAGCACTGCCAAGCCCACCACTAAACCATGTCCTTAAGCGGTGCCTAAGAGGTCCACTCAGATGACAAGCGTATTTTATTGTTAGGCATGAAACTTAGGGCTGAAGCTAATTCTTCCTTTGTATTTGTATAGTGTCGGGTGTACTGGACACCCTCTTTCTATTGGCACCTGTAAAAGTCATTGTAACGTTATATAAAAAAGAGGGTACTGTAGGAATTCAGCCTTCAAGATCTACAGCATCTGACGTCAAAGATAAAAGAGGTGACCTGGGATCCCATGTAATATAAGGGTTTAGAGTAAATGATCAATCTGGCCCTTCAGATTTTGAAACCTATGGCTTTACATTTACAGTTTTCTGCCATAAATGAAGATGGATTCAAAGACTTCAGAATCCCGATTTCTATTTTACCATATATGAGAATTGAGTGCTTTCCTGCTTTAGAATGCTTTGTATTGAGTCAGCCCAAATCAAATTTTCAGATGTTATGTTTGTTTTCCTGATAACTGCAGCAAAACCAGCACTAATTTCAAATGGTTAAAAAAATTTGTCTTTAGTTTCTCATTCCTGCTTCCTGATCAGATTGCCAGTAGGAAAGACATTTGATCACAGTTGGATACAAAATAGAAATAGTGGCTCCTAGCATGCTAGCAACATAAAAAACAATAATGGAAATAAGAATTCCTATTTATAATTTTCCTTACTGAAAACTGCTAATTAAGTACTCATTTCTCACCTTACACTGCAAGAGGGCTTTTAAAGCATTTCTGTGTGGAAAGTCCCTATGTGAAATATGTGTGTTTCTCCACAAAAAGAAAAAAGGACAGAGTTTCTACACCACTGCACTGATACATTTGATGATGATTTCTGTGCATATAGGAATACAGTTTGTTAATTAAAAATAGGTCCTTCTTTGCTTTCACAAAGCTGTTTAAGGAAAGTCTTGTAGCTGGGCAAGAACATTTCTATAATGTTGAAATTTATTTGAAAGTTCCTTGGGCTATAGTGACACCTTATGGCAGTTTTATTATATCTTACAGATCATTTTGAAATTAACATCTCATAGCCTTTTACAGCCTGTCACTATCAGTAAGGAACTGCTTTGATGTTTTTGGAAATAGTTTTGTTACAAGTTATTCAAAAGATTATTCCACCTCTTCAAATTCGTGTTTTCCCCTTTCCTCTTACTAGAAAAATACATTTTAAAGGGGACTAGTCTGGTATCGTGTTCTCTCCAAGTTTAACAGATAATCTACGCCAGGCAGTACAGCTGTAACATACTATTCATAACTACCTGTGGTGATACCCAATTTGTGAATAGGCTCTTACTTAATTGATTCACCAAATTATAGCATGTAGCTCATGGTGTTTCTCTAATCCTAGATCTGAACTCTTTAATAAAAAGAAAACATCATGATAGAAGTTAATGAAAAAATTCTTTCCTTTTAAATAGAGTTGGAAACCAAAACTGCGGGACATGAAAATAAAACTCACTACTACATGAAGATCAGAATTTATAAAACCTGCCTTCCTGGGACTCTTCCTTATGTGAATTTTCTCGTGTCTAACCAAAGCTATCTCTACCTACAGCCCTTCCCTCACCTAAAGGGTAAAGTTGGTCCCTCTAATGAGGCAACAGTTACCATAAAGCTTACATTAATTCTTTATCTTTGGTATTTTAATAATGCTTTCATCAAGCAAGGATTCAAAGTGGCAAACTGGTTTGAAGTGGCAAAGGCCTGAGAAGGAATGAGGGAGAAGGATGACTGAGCAGCCACATTAATCTTAAAAATAGAGCTGAAAATTTACATATGCTCTAGTTGACTTGAAGGGGAAGTTGCATTTATGCTGAACTGCAGTTAGGGCTTAGTTATGTTAGAATAAAGTAACCTCCAGAACACCTTTCATGTAACCTTGTCTTGCTTAAAAATTATGACATAGAGACAGCTTAAAATGATAAATAAACTTTTTTATCTTTGAGCAAAATATTGGTTTAAAATTAATATTTTAAGTTCTAACAGATGTCAGTGACTAAATGTGTCAAACATCTTACAATCTGTAAATTAAAAAATTAGAACCTACATGCCTTTGCCTGTGTTGTAACTTCAGGTCCCAAACCCCTTGGTTCTCAGGTAAAAGATTACAATGTTTTAATTGATGTTGTTAAAAATGGAAGCTCTTCTTGATTATCCTTAGCTGATTATTGCAGGAGAGTCTAAAACCTAGTCTTTTGAATGTTACGCAAAAGGTGAAGCATTTTAAGAAATTCCATGAAAAAAGGCCAAATAATAATTAAGGCACAAGCAAAATGATGAATGGCAAAAAAAAAAAAAAAAAACCACAAACCTTAAAAAACTGGTATGTAAATATAGGTAGGTCATTAAACTTCTACCATTTCTAAGTTTCCAATCATTCCACACCCACAACTGCCTTAATTTGCAGGAAGAAACTGCAAGAGAACCAGAATAGTACAGTTCATAGGCAGGTGTCCTACAGAGGCAAAAAGATTTTTTTTTTAAAGTCTAGAGTTTGAATTTTATGTCTAGAATACTTAATAAATTATTTTAGAGCTTGAAAAGCTAGTATTTATTTAGCTGCTCTTGGGTTTTTGTATGGGTAGGAATATAAATCGAATTCCTGCTCTGTCAGTTTGGCACAGGAAATCAGAATCCACCTTATTACCCTATGAGCCATTTTCCAATCTACTGAGCAACTGCAGTGGTCTCCAGCTGGTAAGACAGCTCTACAAACACTGATATAAAAAGATCAACCTGAAGTTCTGGTGCATGACAAGTCTAAAGGTGGGACTAAAGATATTTACGTGATGAAACATAATTAGCTGCCAGTATCAAAGGATTCCAGGCAAAGAAAAACCAACTGCAAAGATCTCCAGCTTTCCCTGTTTGAAGATTTAGGCTATCTGAATTAATGAAAGAGTTTATTAAAACGTCAACTTTACACCACAACAAACCAACCCAGAACATCTGGATTTCAGCACTTAAAACCTTCTTGCTTAAGAAACAGGTAGAAGTTACGGATCCTACCAATATCCAGACATGGAGAGACAAAGAGAACATTACCAAGGTGAAGGACATAGCAGTCAGATCAGGACTGTGATTAGCTGAGCAAATTAAGGCAGGCATTTTCTCAGCAGGGGGCTGGCATATGACAGGACTGTGCTCACTCGATGGATACAGCTGTGGAAGGAACGGGGCTGCTGCCATCCTCAGCAAGTGAAAATGAGAGAACTGAAGCCACCTGATGCTACCTTTCCATTTCCACCGAATCTATCTTTTTGGTTTTTTTACTCTCTTCTCCCACACCATGTCTGGCCAACAGTGATGCTTCTAAGCAGATCAGATGCCAGATGTCTCATACTTGAACAATTTATACCAAACCAAAAGCTGAGAACTACATTCCTTCGGAGTGGTGGCAAAATCTAACCTTACAAAGCAGTGTATCTTGAAACTCAGGTTTAGAGAAAAGGCTGGTTTCTGGGTCAACGAGCTGTAAAAATGCAAACTGAGATCACTATGTGTCATCAGAATCCCAGCGTGGGCTTAGAAAAAGTAAATGCTAATTTTAGAGGCATGTAGTGTGGCAGCTTTTCCCCAGAACTTTCATCCATTGCATGAAGGCAATATGTGATGACATTTTACAAATGTCTGGACAGCAACCTCTAAGAAATGGACTTAAAAGTATGTAGGATAAAATGTATTTCAAACAAAATGTACAGGGAAAGTTTTCTACAGAAGTTACTGTTAGTTAATTTAATGAAAATTTTCAATAAAAATATCTTCCAACGTGAAAATATGAAAAGTTCATTTATTTCCACAGGCAACCTAATTCAGAATACAAAGTGATGTGTATTTCTCAAAACTGTCACTGTACCTTTTACATAGCTTCAAAGTAACTGATCTAAAAGTTGATACAAGAATAGTTTTGGTTTTGAAGAGCTGTCCAGTAAACCACATATACACTAATGCCATGCTATGACAGTTCTATTTATGAATCACAGCTGACACAACAATAATATCACTTTATAAATCTCATGAGAATTTTAATGTTTTACAATCAGAACATAAAACTGCCACTAGTACAGAGACTGTACAATTAGACAAATAAACAAGTATTAAATATTTTGCTCAAGGCCTGAGTTCACTATAACACATTTTGATTTACAGCTTCATCTCAGAAATCTGTACAGCAGTTAGACCTGTTTCAGAGAACTTAAAGACAATACAACTTCGGGGCTTATTATGTTGATACAAAGGTGAGGCCTGAAAGGCAAGAGGATTTGGTGTATGAATCCAAGGTTTTACTGCCTTGTGTCATTTCCTTGCAAAGCAGTCAAAACCTAATGGAAGGTAAGGTACAAGGCAGAACCTCACTTGAAAATCAGCTAACTCATCTGAAATTCTCCAGATAGGTTTCCTCACAGCTATTTCAAAGGAAAAGTTCACAATGAATATATAAAATGCAGCATATCTCTTAACAAAGGAAAAAAAAGGGTTACATATACAACAGGGTTCTTTTTTTCTGTACTCCCCCTTCCTATTCTTCTTTCGTTGGAAATGGCACAAATCAGCAATATCCCACCCACCCCAATAAAAAACCCCTATCAATACACAAAGGTCACTCTAAAGTCCAAAAACTTCATTGTAATGCAAGATACAGTGTTCATAAACTTATGTTTAAAAACTTTCCTTTTCTGCTCAAGCCACATAGATGTAGGCAGACTAAGCATGTACATTTATAACAGATAACACAAGTATCATATAATTCTTAGCCTGCATGGAAGCTTTATGGAATTTGATTCGAATCTAACTTCTCATTTATTCTTTTTTTGGTGCAGTCGAAATGAAAAATCAAAAAAATCCTATAATCTATAATATAATCACACATCTATCTACAGATACAGGTGACTTACAACAGAGGTTATAATACAAAAGTCAATATACATTTTTCTTACTTTAAAAGGCCATCAGGGTATTTATTAAGGTTCCATTTATTAAGGTTAAATATGAACCAGTTGTTGCTAAAAAGACAAAACAGAAAAGGAAAGTTTTAAAGAATAAGGCTTGAAATGTTGTGCACCTACACATCTGAAAATTCAGCCTTTTACTTGGGGTACTCAACACCTGTGTAAGGCCACAACTTCCCCACACCACTTCTTATTCACAGTGAGAACATTGTATCTTCATGAAAACAAACTAGGGCACTCTACCCATATTCCCAGTAAAATTTCTCTCCCCATCTCCCATATAACTGGTGGACTCAGTCACCTTTCAAAAGACTCCTCTGGTACTGCTGCCCTCCTGCATAAGCAAGTTCCAAGGGCTGTTCTGTTTCTTATTCACACCACTTGTGTGATGAAAAGGAACAGAAGATCGGTTCCCTCCTCCAGTGATACCTGTGCCATTTCACTCCCAGTTTCTCTCAAGAGTCAGAACTAGGGGTTTCTAAGCTAATCTGAAACTCAGCAGTTTTAAGGTTCTCCATCAGCCCAAACAGAGAGGGTTTTTCAAGCTTCTAACACAATCCTTCCCTCTAGCAGGATTTGTTTGCTTTCTGTGACTGAGTTTTGAGAGCATACTTCAGAGACTTTCCTACTTAAACCCTAATGGAACCAAGAGCTCTAATATGGAAAACACTGCTGTCCTGGTGCACTCACGTTCATTTAGCATACACCAGAGCAGCCAAAGCACAACTGATGTATGTAAAATGTGCAGCTATTTTCACTTCTCCTTTTGAAGTAAATATAATATAGATGAATCACTTAAAGAATAGGAACTTTCTCCCTTCCCTTTACCTCTCCTTTACAAATGAATGTAAACTAGGTGGGCTGAACACTTCGGCACAGACCCTGTCTCATTTCCACTGCAGAATGAAGATATGCTCACAGTGGGTGAGCACAGTGCGTGCTGTGATGATATAACCCGACAGGCTCCCATATTTTTTCCTTTAAATTAGGTTGAATAGGAAGGGCAGAAATTTAGTGTAATTTACAGTCTTGCTCAAGGCACTGTAAAGAAGAACTTAACTTTTTACCAGGTTACTATCTTATTAACAGCATTTGTAGTTTCTTTATCAGGTACCAATTTCAAACCTGTGTTCTCCATTTTACTTTGCATGAGACCCTCTGTTTCAGGCCAAGCTAGATGTAACACTGCTTTCCATCCAAGTTCAGACATAGGAGGCTCCTGAAACACCCACATTTTCTAACGCTGTCCCTTCCCCTTCCTCTTTCCCAGAAACCAACTTGGATGTGAAGCGCAATTGCTGCTCTCAAACAATTCACTCTGGCCACAACACAAGTCTTCCAGCCTCTTGCAGGGCCTCACAATGATGACTTAAAAGTGGAAAGCTCAATCAGACAAGGCTTCCTAAAGAAGGAAGCAGGAGCCAAGTGGCACGTGGCCATGGTGACTCACCTCTGGCCAAGTCCTCTTTCCTTTAAGAAGAAATAATTAGAGAACTTCAAATACATTGAGTTGCCTGACACACTAAGCAGGAAGCATCTACGTGGAAGAGGGATTGGACTTGCTCATTTTAACTACCGTTTGTTTTTTTAAAAAAAAAATTTTAAATAACTGGAAGATTTTGTTAGAGGTTTTATAAGCACCCTTTTCAGTTTTCTTTGTTGTTCTTCTACCCTGGGCATTCTGAAAATTGCAGCAAACAAGAGAAATCGAAATTCTGTTCTCTAATATAAATGGAAAAAAGTCCTATTGCTTGAGTCAGAAAAAGACCTTATTCCATCGCATTAAACTTCACAAAAGAGCCTCTTTTAATTTGAATCTGTAGGGTTTTTTTTTACTTTGTTCTTAAAAAATAGATTATATTCTCATATAGCCCATGTCAAAAGCACATACCCCAAAACACACAGTTTAGGAGGTCTAGTATATGAAATAAGATCAATTTTTTCCACTTAACTTTCCCTGCAATAGGTTAAGTTAAATCCAGTACTGAAAAGCCCCCAGTCCAGAGAGATCAGTGACTGAAACGCCAGATTAGGACACTGACTTTTAAGACTGCCTTTGCCATGGATGTATTAATTTAATACATTATAGAGTCCTATGAGATGTTGCTTTCAATATAAACTTATCTTCCAAATAATTTAGAGGAATACAGATTCAAGTAATTCTCCAAAGGCTTGCCTTAGGTTACACTAACAAAACACAGCTTTCAAGAGTTGACATAAAAGAAGACATTAGTGTGATTGAGAGTACAGAGTGCCAGCCACCATAAATGAACTTAAATAGTTCAACAGTTCTAGTATTCTATTTAAATTTACATGGATATTTTAACATAACCTACTATGCTTACCATGAATATTAACAGCACATAAGCATTACAATATGTTAGGTATTGTTTTCTAGACCACAAATTCATTGGTCCCAGGTATTTTAAAATAATAGGACTAATGCAACGGCTGTAATACATAAAGGATTCTTTAAGAAATATGCTTAATGCTGTAACTGCTTAGAACTGTGGAAGTATAACAAAATACAAGTCATATTTACAGCATAAGGCCCTTTGGTTTCTTAAGCAGCAAACGAAAGAAGAGTTTCTTCAGTGAAAGGCTTTGAAAAATAAAGCAGGTAGGCTTTCCATAAAAAAGGTAACTAGTTCTTTCCTTCTCAAAATAACTATTTATAGTCTTCAAAATATTAGGTAAGAAAGCTCTTGAAATTCTTAGGAAAAAAAAGCTAAAACCCAACAGTAGTACCTGACAGAGCAGAGATTACATCATGGGCAAGCTGAACATACACCTTCTGGGAAGTAGAAGAAACTACTACTTGGATTTCTGAAGACCTTTATTGAATTTAGAGTAATACAATAAAAAGGATCTGAAATAGCTGTGTATCATGTACTCTAGAGCTTACAAATCCGTATTTGAGGAATCACTTCATGTCAATCTATCCTTCATAAGGACTTGATTTAAAACAAAATTAAAATGAAATAGTTCACTCTAGTCAAGGCAATTTATGGCAGTCTGCTTTTTCACACAACCCTGTGCAACTTGTATAAGGCAATCCTTTTTAATCTTCTCAATTGAGCCAAAAATTATTAATTAATTCAAGATATTTCTGTATAACTATGTAACAAGTGTTTAGTACACAGTTGGGGCAGTCAACGTGAATTTTACATTTACATTCATTTTGTGGTTTCATAACTACAATTACTCTTTTTACACATCCGTTAGAAGCAGTATCATATTAGCCAAAACAATGGAATATATAGTAAATGTGATGAAATCACCACATGTATTTTAAAATCTTGCTTAAGTGGTATGTTGCTTTTGCTATGGGGCTTGTAACAAGGATCTGGCATTATAAAAGAGATTGCAATCCAGCATGACCTTTGAAGCAGCGTTCATACTCTGTTCCAAACTTGAACCACATTTTAGAACAACTTCTTATGCCTGACGAATCTTGTTATAGTTTATTACCACATTCATTACATTAGCTTATATGAGAGAAGAAAGTCAAAATATGCTCCCTTCTTAGTCTTGCCCGCAGTTATTGGTTAGAGTTCTCTCTAAATAATTTGGCCATCAAAATTTTTGGGCCAGCTTAAGAATTTTCTGTTTTGCAAACTGTCATAGGGCAAAATGACAGCTTGTTTCAAATCCAGGCAACATGAATAATTCTCCAGGTTTGCATCCACTAGCATCATTATCCCCTAAGCATTTTTGCTGGACTTAAGAAACAAATTTTGTAGGAAATTTCATAGGAGGCGACTGAGTTCACCTCTGAATAATTCTGATGTACTTCTTTTTCAGTTGAATATACGCATCCTACCTCCAGCACTCTCATGTTGGTAAAGAGACAAGAGATCTTTAGCATGTAAGATGACTTTGCACTTACACAATTCCACTGCAGTACCAGGTGAATGCAACATCAGCCGTTTTCCTGTCCAAAAGTCTTTACTTTGCTGGGTTGAAAGTTTCCCCAGGTCATGCTTTTACTAATCAAAACAAGATGTTAATCAGCTTACCCATGATCCAAATTTCATCAATCTTTAAAAGAAGAAACCAAAACATTTTACCCAAAAAGATCTTTTAAGTCATTGCTAGCTGAGCTGCTGTTTGTCATTGTGTTTGCTGGTTGTGCGAAGTTCTGAGGAGAAAAGAAAGGATTACCCTGTATGCCAAAGCCTGGCTGTCCTATCATGTTCATCTGAGGTCCCAAGGCTGTATTGCTCGTGTTCGGGGACCCTGGCGGTGGCACAAACTGATTAACCCACTGGCTTGATTTCTGCTGAGCCAACTGTTTCATGCTAACTTTGGGTTTTTGAGGACCAAAAAGATTATCTAAAGCAGACATATCTGGGGGTCTGTTTTGTTGTGTCAGTGGAGAGACTGCAGATGCAGCATTCATAGGACTGTAATTTGGCATATTGGCAGGTGGTACAATGTTCATCTTGGTTGCTCCTGTTGCACTTGGACCACTGAAGAAATTCTGAGTGGCGAGACCTGCTCCCATAGTGAATCCAGCAGTCTGAAAACCCATATTTGTATTCAGTCCGTTTGTCATATTTCTCTTTGTGTTGTCAATGGGTGATGAAAATCCCATTCCAACACCCATAGAAGGAACAGAAGAGAAGCTGTTTGAAGATGCAACTTGAGCTTGGTTGATAGGACGGGTAGTCAAAGATGACATATTATCTATCAAGGTATCTGTCAAGTCTTTTGTCTGCAAAACACATAAAATGCAGTTAAATGTTTTTCCTGTACAGACATTCTAGCAACAGTATTTTATCATAACCCCTGCAGACCTGGCATTAAGTTTTCAGGAATTAGAATTCACTGCATGGCATTCTAATATATGGAATATATTTCATGCCCATATGGAATTGGGCATGAAATGTAATAATACACAAGAGAAATCGGATTTTTTTTGTGCTTTGCTACTTAGAACTAATTGTTATGCAGCTTTAATTTGACATCTAAGACTACACACAAAGTACTACTGTGACTATTTGCTTAAATGCCACATTCCTATCCCCAAGTCCTTAATTTATTTACTTAATAAACTCTTCAGAGAAAAATATTTCTTAATTATGTCATTTTTCCTTATCTAGAACAATGACCCTCTGATAATAATGATACCCTTGGAAACTCTAGGAATTTAAAAAGTGGGGAATAGTGCTAATGATGCAAATGGAAGGCACATGAAAATTCAATTTAGCTTTTCTCAGCTGTGCCATTGTACCACCAGAGAAAACAAGAGTGACTCACAGGAGGAAAAAATGCTAAATGCATACAGCCCTTGAAAAAGCATCAGAGCTCCAATGGAACCAGCGCAGTTGTTTGTTCTCTCTCACCTGCTTCACTGGAGGTGTTACTGTAGTTGCTTGGGGCTTAAGAGGTTGCTGGCTTTTCAGTTTCTGTGCCTGTTCTTGTTCTTTAGCTAACTTTTGCTTCTCTTCCAGTGTGAGTGAGGCCTTTAAAAGGGAAAGTACTGATAATAAGTTGCACAAAATAGTTATTCTTGCATATGTATTTTGTACATTCATATTTTTATTTCATAATAGCACTCTCATTTCAATAATATGTGGTAAACAATACAATTATTTACACAAAAGAGAAAGCCAATAAGCAAAATCTGTTATAATATTTACCATATTGCTAGAAAGTACTTAAATCAAACAAATACAATACTAAAAGCAGCATAATGAGAAATTTGGGCAAATCTCAAATGAAAGAGATATATCAACAAAACCACTTTAGCTTTGTTTCCTTAATATCGGGCATAATAAAAAGTGTTCTTCACAGTTTTTGTTTTTATATGGTTACTAACTTGATAGAGAAACGCAATTGACCATGGAGTTGAAAAGGGAATTTAATTTTAAAACTGCTCAAGAGTCTTTTGAGGATTTTAACTCTATTTTTGTTAATAAAGAAGGATAAAGTAATAAAATCATTCCCCCTTAGTTTAAAACTAGTGAGAGGATTCAGATAACTAGAAAGAGAAATGATAAAATATATAGATTCTGGGGAGCCATTTCCATAATTACTAGTATGAAAAGAATTTCACAATAGTTAAAGCTTGTATTCTATGTTATGCTATGTTTTTCCTTTGCTTCTTGTATTTAACTCCAAATTGACTGTGTTCACTTAACTTTGAAAGGTACAGTAAAAGTTAAGTCTCTGCTACAACTTAAAATTCTACACTTTCTTCATTTCTCTTTGTCATTTTATCGTAAGGATCCCTATTTTGCTTTCCCACTAAATCCAGTGGTGAAGTTTAAGTTTCATTTAAATCTGTAATTAAGGAGAAAGAAAATGACCACATATTTATAATCCTAATTGCTGCCTACTTTGTATAAAGCTATTTTCAAGGAAAGGCTTACATGGAAATTGAAGGATATGATTTGAATGTTTTTCATGGACCTTCTCACGTGACTACGTATAGTGGTGTGCTATCTAACAGCAGTTAAGTTTTTCTACTAAAGCTTTAAATGTGGTACATATTTACACGCACTCTTTTTCTGCAACCCTATCAGCCTTTTATTAGACAGATGGACAAAAAAGAATTACAAAATAAAGTAAAGCACACCTTTCTCTGTATTGCTGACATCTCATTCTCTTTACTATCAGATCCACTAGTTAGAAGGTCAGTTCCATTATTAAATACCTTGTCAATCTGTTTAAGTTAAAAAAAAAAAAACCTTCATTATTTGAAATACTGTCATTTAAGGCTATGTAAATATCAACTAGATAATTTTAAATTTCAATTTTCTATGTGTAAGTTACATATTATTGCTTACCTGATTGCCTGTACCACTAGATCTTGCCTCTTCAGAGCCACTCATTTGGCTGGCTATGTCCAAGGATCTACATAGTGCAGAGTACATTACAAAAAGACAACTTCGTAATCACATCCACAGCACTAATCTAACAATGCAGACCATTCTTCTGCATTTAAATAATACCGAAAAATTGCATTATGAGAGCACCACCACTTTTATATAATGCCTTCAGGAGACTGGCAAATGTTCCTATGAGAAATAGTAAACGCTTCCTAATCATTTGCCATGGTCTTCGTTTCTCCCTTTGAGCAGGGTGACCCAGACTTCATATATGCCAAATTATTTTGTCTCAGAAATCTCACCTCACATCAAACTCCATAAAATAGCTCCAAATACTTTAAAAGAATCACAGCCTTCTAAAAGGCTGCAATGTTTATGTTTCTCTGGTATGTATTATTTCTCAGCAACTACAGGAAAGCAACTTAGCACATAGAAGCAAATCTTCTGACAACTGTGCTTATATGAGGTAATTCTCAACTACTGAACTTAGAACAACCTAATTTTTTTATTGCTATGGCTAGTTTTCTAACATTTGCCAAATAATTACTACTTCTCCAATACAAACATTAACACTTACTTCTGTTGCTCCTGCATGACATGAAGTTGCTCAAGTTTTGTTTTATGCTCTGCTTCCAATCTACTGAGCATATCTTTTATAACACAAATAAAAGAATTGAACTGAAAAAGAAATATATAAGAAGTTTGGGTTTTGCAGTGATGGAATTCAGACAGGTATAACTTAGCAGGTAATACCTCATAAACCTACAATACATAACGTCAGATAAAGTGCAGATTTTTAAATAACTTATAAGCGACTGTCATTATCGTGCATTAGATACCAAACTACAAGCAGAGTGCATACTGAAACAGGACAAAATAGAGGCCACTAAAAAAAGATTGAAATGGAGCAATGCAGACAAACCCCCCACATATGAGTATTACCAGATTCATTTTCAAACAAACAAACCAATCTACTATTCCCTTTCCCAATATTTCATAGCAACATAGCATTTTAACTGAATACTTATTATGTTAGTAGCTAACTCCTTTGCAGGATATTTGGAAGGTGACAGCATTAATTTTGAACTTTTACACTAGATCAGGTAAATACAGTGAAAAATAACAAGCTTCAAACACACAAATACAGTAAAGCTGGGAAGGGTTTTGGTATTTGTTTTTACAACAGACACAGACATACAGTAATGTACAAATTTTTTATGACAACAGTTTAAATTTATTCTCTGATAACTGTCAAGAAAAAGCATACAAAACAGTCATGTTCCTACCTGATTGAGATTAAGATTGTTCTCAATACTAAGAGGAATCAGATGGGGCAATACTTTTCCTGCAAGCTGTTCTTTGGTAATTCCCAACTTCTTGTGAGTAAATGTACATTTGTAAATACCTAACACATAACATCAAAATAGCAAAAATTGTTAAGTTTAGTAAACAGTGTGAACAAACTCGAAGTAGCACACTCATATATGTCTTGATCATCTGAACAATCACTGTATTTGTGTGCAAGCAGGGACAAACATGACCAAGAGAATCAGAAAAGCTAAGTACTGATCCACAACAAACAGCAAAAGGCTTTGCTACAGTTCAGAACAAGAGGACGTCCAAAGTCATATTTTGCAGCTGTGAAACCTGGTACTCAATGTATCATTCTGGCCAATTATCTAAGAATATGCATCTTTGATAGATCATGTGCAAGTGAGTTACCACAAACTGACACACTGTCACTTGAGAAATCAAGCCACATTAACTACGGATGTGGTCTCTCCTGGCACACTACAAGTAGCTAGGATTAACTATCATCCTTCTCTCTGATGGTGTTTTACAAACACTGTTACCTAGAAGGTTGGGGCTGTGTTACACGTAGGATCCGAACTCACGCATAATCTTTATCTGTTTTAAAATCACTGAAAAAAGAATCCTGACAGGCATAAGAGACCCAGTGTTAAGCCCACATGTTCTGTAGTGTTTCTGACAGGAGAGTCCTCTGCTTAAATAGTCCAGCTCTGGTGGCAAACTAAACACAGCAGCTTTCCTCACTTTCTATGGTAGGAGAACAGAGCTGTTACCAAGACAAAGAAGATGAAGGATGGTATTATGATTCTGGAAGAAAGGAGAGCCTGAGTACATAAAACTGATTTCAGCCCATCATTTCCAAACTAGGATTCACTTACTCACTGTATTTGAGTAAAATTCAGGATTAACAAAACTAAAGCAAAAAATAGTGTCTCTTATTCTCAGATAGCAAATGTAAGTCAAAGCTGCAAGGATTAAGGGAAACAGGAAGCTTTAAATCAGTACAGATAAGATGCCTTCTTGCTGCTTTTGAGCAAATAAAAATAATGCTGCCATCACATATTAGTATAGTGTCTAATGAGGGTTATAGGCAGTGCAGCTCAGCTGTTACAATTGGTCTACACCAATTGGTCAGTAAGAGAAATGGTCACTGCCTTTCAGACTTGGCCAAGCAGTCACACCTCTTTCTTGGCAGTGGCTCTGGTCATCTGGACTCCTTAAACCCATTCAATGTGCTAAAATCACACACCCTGAGATAGGCAAGCATCAAGTAGCAGTAGGAAAGCTCAAGGGAGGGTGAGGTCTCCCGTTCCAGAAGTACCAAGCCATTAGGTTTTGTTAGTCATTTTGTGAGACCTCATCCAGACTGTGTTCCATTTCTGTGCACAGGCACCACTGTGTGCCTGAACGCCCAAAAAAATCAGTCTAACAAAACCTGCAGTAAAGAACAGCACATTTGTACACCATCATTTATAGCATCTGCCATGCAAGAGTGGTAGAAGAAGACAACAGTAACAGCTCAAAAGCTCCAGCCAGGAGCTCAGCATCTGAAAGATGACAGTTCATATACTCTGAGGAAAACAGCCTCTCTGACTGTGTGCAGCATGCAGTTCATGTAAGTGTCAGCCCAAGAACTGCAATGAGTACTCAAAACTGCACTGGGCCCTGAAGACTAAAAATATATGTATTGGTGCTCAGATGTCATATATAAGGTAACTGAACAGGGACATAACTCAAGAGCCAGAAATAGGAAGGTTTTAACAGTCATTTTAGGGATACACTATATAAACATGTTCAATGATAACACAGAAAGCTCTCAGATTCACAGTATCAAACCACAAAAGAGAAAGATTAGTTACCCAAAATTCCCATGAGCACCGCAGGTTCCTTCGATGGAATTTGTTGTAGAAAAGGTAAAATATCGTCAAGCACAAACCATTTATCCAAGTACTCCAAAATCTTGCCCAAGCACACTAGTGAGTTTACCCGGACCTGTGAAGTATGGTAAGAATTAAACAAACTCTTTAATTACAGAAAAAAAACCCCCAACTTTACAAAACTCATAAGAAAACCTTTGTACTGAAAAATTCAAGACAAGTTAAAAGTTTTGTACCATGAGAGAAAAACACTTGTTTTTATGCTCACAAAAACTTGGCTTTTCTGCATGACAAAATTTGTCAATGTATATTACTGTGGAACCCACTTCGGTAATTTTTACAGTATTATTAACACAGTAAGTTGTTAACAAATTTAAAAATTGTTAAAGTAAAGAAGTAAATGGTGCGTTTGCACTTGTAAGAAGTATTTAAAGAAAAAATTTCAGTAAGAAATCAGAACACATTGCTGGGCTTTTCTTTAAAGACACAACATGGTAAACCCAAAGTAATTAAAGGTTACAACATTTTCTGAAGACTAGAGAACATTACTATGATACTCACAGCAAGAGAAGAAGTTTGCAAACACGCATTTTTAATTCTTGGAATTAATGAATTTTTCATTGATGGGTAATCTATTAAATTGGCAAACGTGGGAATTATGTTTAGGCAAAGCTCCTACAAAAAAAAATTCCACACAAGTTTAAAAAAGAAACATGCATATTTATTATAAAATTAGTACTAATATAACTCATTATCAGTTAGTTTGAAATGTCTTCTTAAGCTTTCCTTTCAAGGAAATATTTAAGGAAATATGTTCAACTAAGCTGACCTTAATCTATCAGACTCACTTAAAAATAGCTAGAATAATAAAGCATCATGGTATGCATACAGAACCTTCAAAAATGAATTTTAGAAAAAAGAGCATTCATAAATTCATAATATTTAAACAGCAAGAATATCTTGCATTTTCATGAGACACCTTTATATAAAACCCAGCTTTTATTACATCAATCTCCTACATAAATCACGAAAATTTGAATGAGTATCACCAATAATACTGCAGTACAATGATAGACTGAAAGATAAAATATCATATCAAGATTAACTATACTTAAGCAACAGAGAAAAAATAAACACACAATTTCAGCCCAATCTCAAAAATAAGAGACAGTAATACTAAGTATATGTTGCAAGTAAACACCTCAGTAACCAAAGTACTGATGCAGAAAAAAAACTCATGCCAGGTACTTAGGAACAAAAATCTTTCTCCCTAATATTACGAAGGCTTTGCAAAGGCAGAAGTCACATCTGATTATCCAAAACTGCCTTTGAGAAATATTTTGTTTCTTTATCTCCCACTCCTGAATGTTTTTGGAAGTTAATTGCAGTTGAACGATTAAAAAAATCCCCAGAAGAACCATAGAAAGGTAAAGAAAGCATAAGGAGAAAAAAAATATGGATACATAAAAATGTCACCAGAAGGTATACTAATATGATTTTACAGCACATCAGGTCTCCTGAGGTAACTGTCAGCACAGATGTTCTTACCAGTAGGAGCTCAGAATAAGCCACCTCGCACTGACTGGTACGAGCACACATGCCTGCATAGCTTCTGCTGCACAGGCAGTGAAATAGAAATGCATATCCTACTTTCTGCTATGGTGGCTAGTAAGATTTAAGAGCATTAGAACAACAGTCAAGTGGTTACCCTCCTGGAAAATAAGGGAACTAAACTTTACAGTACCAGAAACAAATGTTCTTTAATAAAGAATTCATCTCTTTCAACATTCAGGCATATTATACGACTTTATCTTTTTTTTTTTTTCAAATAAACAACCACAGGAGTCCACAAGAAGTTGGAACATCAGCTGAAAGAGGAAAAAAAAAGTTATAAATAAAGGCTGCAACTACTATACCTGGATCTGAATTGAAGGTGCTTCCAAGGCTCTATAAACCATTGGTAGAACACTGTTCTTTATTTCATCTGGTGGAGTTTTGGTTAGAAGCAAGTCCATTTTTTGCAGGAAGATTAACAATATCTATTAAAAGAAGGACAATTCAGAAGCCAAAAGTTTTAACTGCAAAGCATATATTTCCAATTTAAAGTATGTTGCATCATATCAAAAAAACTTCAGAAGTTTTCTTATAACTCAGTAAATGTGATCACTTACCATGTTGCTTGCCTGAAGGCATGGAAGACAAAAAAAACTTCGACATGTTATTGCATTTTAAAAACAGCAAATACAAATCAAACAAAATATGCATGTTCTAGACTGACCCTTCTGAAATAACAAAACATAATGGTTCAGTAAGGAGTTCTTGTTTCTATTTACAAGAACTTGTTAATAGTTCTTGTTCCTATTTATGGTCGTTTGCTAAAATACACTCACAGAAAATCTTTATACACACATCATTGCTGAAAAAGCTAAACTTTCAAAAAACTACCACTCAGATTCTGTCCTCCACTTGATCCACATACTCAAAACTCCACATACACAAGCTGTATTCCACGTGTCTAAAATCAAAACAGGGACATAATAAAAAGAATATTACAGCTACTAGATAGACAAAAAATGCCTTTATTCTATTTAACATGAAAATTGTGTATCATAAAACAAAAAATCTCAAACAAAATATTCACATCACATTAACTTAAACACTAGAATAGCACATAGGCATAGTGGGATCCATCTTACTTGGGTTTAGCCATCTAAGTTAACCACTATTCTAAGTCACTCAGCCAACTCAGTCTCAAATACAGAGCACTACGTAACTCCTAAGATTCATATCTCAGCTCAAACAGGTACTAGAGGGGACACTGAGCATCCATTGATATCAAGACTCCTTTTAGAAAACAGGTTAAACTAGATGGATAAATTATGTTGAAAAGTACCACATTAATAAAAAAAGGCAAGTATTTTATAGGAAGACTTAAATTTTTGTCTAAAAATACATAGCCATCAGTGCTTATATGTCAAATAAAAAGAAGCATCAAAGTGTAGAAATAGAAATGTACCAAGACCACATCACAAATTTCCCCCTTTTATTTGTTTTCCTTTACCGAGAAGAAAAACAGATTTTTATACTGCAGCTAATATGTGTTTTCTTATTGGATATCTATTATTTCCCAAACTGCACACACACACAAAATTTCTTTCTTTCATTCATTCATTCATTCATTCATTCATTCATTCATTCATTCCACGAACATTGATTCTGATGCAATATCCCCATATTTGGGACAATCAGGGTGAGATGGACGAGATCAGTTTTAAAGATAAATTTTATCGTTTTCTTCAATACAGAATCTTTGCTTGCCCTAAGCTTGACTTCTTGAAAACTACACGTGCTCTTAACACCTGTTCTTCTCTAACAACCCTATAATATTGTGGAATTACAGTTTCTATGTTAGTTAAATCTATAGTTTTGGAGAAATACCATTTGATCGTTTTTGCAAATTTGGAATGGACATGAATGAAACCTGTTACTTAACAACTAGAAAATCTCATTTAAAGTAAGAACCAAGTACTATATAATAATTCAGATTTCACAGAAGCAGTTCAGCTCTCTACACTGGCTGTCAATGCTTTTCAAACAAGATAAAGCTGTATAATTTCTGATCTCTCTTTACCTGTGTTTAACTACAACATAGTACACACTGTTCCAAAGAACACCTTTTATTTTAAGCTTCTAGGACCGTATTTGATACCTTTTATCTATTTAGGTAAAAACTAAGATGGTACAGTCGCAGATTCACACACACTATCTAATAAGCAATTAACAGCAGTTGTACTCTGAGTAATAATGCTTCATTCATTAACACAGAGCCCAGTACTTGTCAGGGTACACTTCTGTCTAGTGAAATAGAAAATGAATTTACAGCACATCTTATGCTAACTCTCTACGGAATCCTGTAGATATAAATTAAGGGTTTATCTGGGAAGCTATGTCAGAGTAAGCTAGGATTTCCTAGGTATTCTCAGTTATACAGTTGTTGCCTTCCCTGCCTCCTCAGTATAATGACAGTTCTCTGGTCAGTTTTCTGAAACCCAGAAATAAAAGATCTGCTTGTTCATCCCTATGTTTACCTTGCCCTTTAAGTGCTCTGCAGAAAAATAATGGCACACAGGAGTGAGCTAGAAGGAATGCACACCTGTCTCTCATCTGTGGAGGCACAATGCCTCACTTTGTGACAGATTTCTCAGGAATCATCATGCACATGGTGATGACAAAAGGATGTAAATTTTTGCTCCTTTACAGTAACAATTATGTCTTAATACTTTTATACATTTAAACAGCAGGGAAAACAGCATATTTTACTTACACATTACATTTGTCAAATTAAAAATTAAACTAATTTCACAAATTTTTGCACAGTCCTCAAATAAATACTACTCTTACTATGAATAAATAGCACTTCTAAGAGTGTGTCAAAATCACCGTTTTTCCAGCCCATGATCCCAATGTCACCAATCTGGACACAAGAAAAAAAAAAAACAAACCAAAAACCCCCATATTCATCTACTGGTAGAATATATGCAAACATTGTACTGTACAACCCTGCTCAGACTGGCCAGTTAAGTGTTAAAATGCCTACAAATATATCTTCTACAGTCAACCAAAACCAAGTGGTAAATTAAACCTTTTTTGCAAATCTCATCTCATCTATAAATGCAATATACCCTCAGAAAACCCATCTAAACAAGCAGAGGTAGAGGTTTTGTGAATTTCCTGGAAAAATCTATTTTGTATGAATCAAGACTGACTGTCTGGACAACTAAAGACGAGGCTGGGCAATGTGTGTGAAGCTGGAAAAGGGAAATGGAACAATTAGTCATTTTTTCAGGGAAAAAAACATCAAAGAGAAAAATTGTAATATGAGTAATATTAACATACCTGGATTGGTTCTTGCTGCTTAAAAACAGGACCAAGATCAGGCAGAATGAGCTTGATATATTCTTCTTTGGTGCATTCCTCAGCAATTAACAGAACATTAGGCAAGACAAAGGGTACCATATCAGGATTCACAAATTCAGAAGTCAAGCAAGGCAAAATTCGCTGAATTATAACGCGCTAAAAGAAAAAAAAAAAAACCAAGTATGAATCACGTACTGCACTGCAGTAAGTTACCATTGTGCCAGTTCAGCAGCTTTTGGAGTAGCCTGATATTTACAAAAAAGTAGACAGATGATTTTCAGTTTTGATCTCTTATTTGCACAGTATACTGTAGCTAATTTACACTGTGCTGCTTCACTTACTTTTCTCTGCTTGCACTCAGAACATAAATGAAGATGTTAACAACTATGAAGATCAACAACTGTTGATCTTCTAACTGTACAGAAAATAGGACTTTCAGGCACACACAGGTTACGAAAACTTTACTCTATATGCTTTCTTTAAAAAGACCCTAACAAGACCCTTAAAAAGACCCTATAAACCCTCCAAAATAGTAATTTTTTTCTGTAGCCCATAATTCACTGAACAAACACATAATTCTACTATACCTCCCTGTAAAACTCCAGGTACATTCCCTAAATAGGATTCTGCTGATGAAATAGATATTTAAACTGTGGATGTCTACTGTAGAATTAGAGATCCTTAAATGCTTTTGAAGTCAATAAACAGAAATATATGGTTCAAAGGCAGAGTCACTTCCCTCATAATATATACTTTCAAGACAGAAAAAAATAAAAAGAATGCCCTATAGATGATTAGGTCAATCAGTGGCTGTCTAAAGTTAGGTGAAATACATGCCACTTATTTCCAAATTCAAAGCAGCCACCATTTCTGATTAAAGGAAAAAATTACTAAATTTAAAAGAATAGAGTATTAAATATGGAGTCTGAATGTTGTACTGTGTAGCTCAAAACAGAATTAAAAATAAAGAAATTTAATGCACTGGTTGAGAAGCTCAGTTATTCTGTTATGTATTAAACGAATACTATTTTTCTATCACATATGCATTATGGCTTATGTAAATTAAATTATACCACAAAAGGAAAAAGAGCCAGTCTAGACATACTGTTTAACACTACACAGGAGAAATATGTAATGACAGGCATTTGCTTTTGAGATTTCTGAGCACTGCCAGCAAAAGAAAGCACTTAGACTACTGAGGGAAGGAAGCTTTGCATCATTCAACACTAAAGTACTGCCTTGCTATGAAAAAACTTGAAGCAATCTTAGAGGAAGAAAAGCTGGCAAAATGGCTTCAAAGAGCTATGATGGCATCTGGAAACACAGGGAAAGCCTTTTAAGTGGAGAGGAGACAACTCCCTTTCAAACTGGGATGAACTACAACAGGACACACAAATGATGGTTCTTTATTTGGCTTATTTGCCATTTTTCATTTAAAGTATTATTGATTGCTGAGGAATACTTCCACAACAAGTATGTTCCAATCTCCCTTTATATCCTTCTACTCTATTCTGACAGTCTCATGGCAGTCTGTTATGGTACAACGCTACAGAAAGTCCAGCATTCCAAGAGTCAAAATGCTAACAGATGTTCATATATTTTCAAACCTGCTATTTCAAGACATCATTCAGACGTACCTTAGGTAGTTTTGGCAGAACTTTTGGTAGTCCTTTAAAAAACTGTGATTTCTGCAGGTTATCCCTTTGAAATAATGAATCAAAATACTGAAGTGTCATTGCTCCTACATCATCGAAGAATGGTATCTAAAAATAAGATTAAAAGGTTGTGATCTGGAGGGAGACAACACTGACACTGCTACAATAATTCCGAAATATCATCATCTATTTACCTTTTCAGTGCACTACAGTAAGCCTTTACAATGACATGTCTACAACCAATAATTAGAAAATTAGATTTTTATTAGATTTTATATCAAGTAGTATAATAGTCAGATCCAGGTTGATTATTAAGACGGAATTTTCCTAGCGTTTTTCAAAAACTCATGCATGTGTATCTAAGCTAAAACATTATTTCATACAGAGTAAGTTGCTTACAAAAAAAAGTAATGAAAAATAAAAACTTTGAATAAATATTCTCCTAGGAATAATTATGTTATTTTACATTACAACAAAGGATTACCTACTAGGTCATCCACATCTGCCTCCCACCCCTGGAAACTCCAGAAAACCCTGGAAGCTCTGATATCTCTACCCTATGATTCAGTACGCAGTGTAGATGTGGTAAAAGAGACTCAACATCTCTATAAAACTATACTGCTTAATAGAACCAGTTACAGATTTGTTTGGTGTAGTCCTTCAGACAACTGAGTTAATACCTGAGAAATATTTGCCAATTCCCTCACAACCACCTGTCAGCGTATAGGTGGACAAAATCATCACCTGTTCCTCTCCCTTCTTCACCCACTACTTCTTTCAACCTTTCAAGTTAAGACACTGATTTCTATCTCTGCATACCATCTTTTTACACCACAGCAAAAGAATAGAGCTGTTTAGCAAGGCAAATCTATAAGCAGGAACCTGAAAGGCTATCAGGTTGGAGAAAATGGGGCATAAGACAAGGGAAGAACCATGCTTTAAGTTCTACTTTCAGGAGCAACAGTTTGCCAAATTAAAACTTACATTATATCCTACTTGCAATTAAATTTTGCTTTGTTATGGCAAATAATTTCTGAATATACTTTATTCTTCTGCATATTTAAGAATATATCAAAAATCATAAGCCAAAAGTTAATCCTTACATTTATCGCCCATTATAATTTTCTCACTTTCAAATCCTTCCAATATAATTTTAAAGACTGAATTGTATAAAAGCATAGCATAAAAAAGCTTCCAACTGTATGGAAATGAATAAAGCAGTGTTGCATTGAATAATTTTTCTAAATTCTGTCTCAGCACCCACTTTTTCCATATGAATAAATGTCAGCATAAGGACAAATTTTGGCATCAACTAACATTACATCTAAATGGTTAAAAAATATTTAACATTTCAACTAAAATGATGAACAGATAACACTTTAAAATAGCTCTACAAATCAAACACTAATTTCTCTCTTTCCTATGGCTACTGTATTTTCCATGGACTGACCTTAGTCATTTGATCTGCATCTGGTCTGACTGCTGGAGCTACATTTAGGAGTAGCTTTACATGCTCACGCACCTCCTCGGGTATATTCTGAAGAGTACCGGAGCTTAAACGGCTCAGCTGTGTAAGCAATTCAAGCATATACACCATGAATTCAGAAAACCCTGCATATAACTATTTCCAATATACAACAGGCCTATACTTTGTTATTTTGATCGTTTCTCTATCCACGCTTTTGATATCCCTCCCTTTTCCCCTTCTAAATGATTGGTCATAGTCTTCTCTGTTTCCCAAGAGCCTACCTGTTTTAGGTCCTATCCCTCTTTTTTCAACTTCCCATTGTAGTTCAGGTTATCAGAGAACACAAACATGATATTTTTAAACAGTCAAATGTCATGATCTGAGGTGTTGCCTACACACATTAAAACACAGTACATACAACTATGGCAATGGGCACCCAAAGAAGTTACAACAAAGGAAACCTGCATATGAACAGACATTATGTCAGCTGATCCAATTAACTGTGACACTGTCTTCTGTTAATATTCACAGTCCACAAAGAATGTGAAATAGTGACAGCTAAACGGATACCGACTGCCATGTCAAGTGATCAAATAACTCTAAACCCAGCCCTCTTCAATGGTCCTACATAGTTAATTCACTGCCATATGTTTCATACTGTTCACCCCAACAGGTAAGCATTATTTCCAAAGACCAGCATTGAACAGGTTTACAGAGGAATCAGGTGAAAAATGCAATTTTTAGTTTATAAAGTTGGTACATGTAACCTCCTCTAGACATAATTTTATTTCCCATATTTTGCTACGATTTTTTTTCTTGTTATAACAACAGTATGCAAGGTAAGATACCGTTGTCAGATGGTTTATGTTGGAGCACTGACAGCTTTCTCAATATTTAAACCTCTTTTACAACAATAACTTTTCAAATACGAAAAGCAACAAACAATAGTCATAAAATGAACAAATACCTGGTCCAGCTGTCTACTAAAGCTTTTATAAATATCTTGCTTGTTGACCTCAAAAATTGGTTTCCCTTTATTAAACACTGCATACATAACAGCTCCCAGAGAGTACATATCACTGGCTGTCTCACAGCTCACAGAGAGAATATATTCTGGTGCCAGATACTCAGGATTTGGAAGACACAAGGATGGCAAATTTGGATCCCATTCCTTACAAGGGAACTTTGGCTACAAGAGAATTACGAAAAGTAAAACAAAGTACATTTATTAAGGATTTTTAAAGATAATTTTCAATAAGAAACTCAAGCAGCAAAAAATAATTAAGCCTCTCAAATTCAATTATGAATCAAACAGAGATAGAGTAAGGCAAAACTGTTAAGAATCCCTGTCTGTAGCTTAGCGTGATTAGCTGATGCAGTTATGTCTGAATATTAAGAGCTGGGAAGTGTAATGTAAAATCAAAGCACTGCTGGTAATGGGGAAACATGAGCTATGATGGAATTAATTTTAGGAGGTAGCAACCAGGCACTGACTAGATGCAACACGCTAAGTTGGGTAGGTTTGCATATCATCCAACATGAAGGTGAGCAGAAGTGGCACAGGCTCCAGCCTCTGTTTGAAACAGTCACTAGCCTACTGTGACTCCACTGAGCCCACCTGGGCTCTTTTTCTGAGATGATCAAATGCAGCACTTCAATCCAGACCTGTGCCATTATGTTCTAACTTTTGGCCAACAAAATACAAGAGGTGAATATTAAATAAGTGATTCTATACCGGAAGGCAAGATCATGAAACTGGTTTCAGATAAAGAACTGAATTTGAAATTGAATGATGATAAACATAAAGGTTATTACCTCCTGTTCAGATGGATTTGTTGATTGGATACAAAAATCAAAGCCCATAATCTTCCATGCTCCACTTTTATTCAAAATTATATTTTCAGGAGTAATATTTCCATGGACCATTTTGACACTGCTATGCAAAAATGACAAACCTTCAGAAACCTGTTAATAAAAGATCATTATTTCAGGTTAAATATTTCTCCAAACATCCTATAACACATATATAAAAATTCTGTTGTCACAGTTAAATTCTTAAGTTAACTAAGAAACAATTTTTCATCACTATATTAGCCCATGCCTTAAAAATTATCCATGAAGGAAATTAAACACAGATGGGTAATCAGCAGGTGAGATTACTAATGTCAATTAACTATCACAGTATAAGTGTGGTGGTGCATTCCCCTCTCCCCTCAGGCCACAATATGATCTCAGAAGAACAAAAATGCTTTACAAAGTTGATCAACATATTCATCAAACAAAACCTGGGAGCTAAAGGTTCTCCACAGAATGTAAAGAAAAGATTCACATATGGAAGAGACAACTGTAGCATAGACATTTACATGGAAAATAAAAATTAATTGAATTTTCTATTTTACATGTCAGAACAAGCCAAAAAAGAGTACCAGCTTAGAGCTTCTATAGTTTATCCTCTCTTACACTTAGAGTCATCAGGGCACTATTATCTCTCACCTCACAATTATTTGATTTACTATAGGCAGACAAAACTTTGGCAGTTTACAGACTTTATAAAAAAAATCATTAATACTAAAAGCAGAAGAAAATTATAAAGACAACCTGTACCATACCTGAAGCAAACCATATTTGGTCTCCACATCATAAAGTTTGTATTCTTTAATGTCTGATGGTAAAGGAGAAGGTAGGTTGTCCCAGCTGCCAAGAACATTAGCTAAACTTGCACAGACTGGTTCTGTACAAAATGCCAAGCAATCCCTGTATAGGAAATGCATTAAAAAATTTCTTGTACATAAATGTAATATATGTCTTGACTGCAAATAAAGAACCATACAAATGTCATATTATACATTGCCAAAGCACCTGGTGCTACCAAAAGTTTTGTTATATTTCAGGTTTTGAATTCTTATAATACTATACTAAAGAGAAACACATAAATATCTGCAGTTTAAAAAAATACTAGAATTAAGTTATTTTATTCTCTAACATTCACATAAATCACTAATGATTCACACAAAGCTTCATAATTTTTTTTTAAAACAATGCTTTTCTTGTCCTGATCCAGGAAAATTTGATCAAATAATTCTTACTACTAATAAAACTTGCAAAATTGGACTTTTACCTATGCCTAAAACCAACATGCCCCTGACTGAACCAATACTTAATGTGGTCAGACAAAGATCAGAAACTAAATTAATAAAAGGGAGAACCAGAATATTCTTTTACTTTGCCAACTGATAGAGAAGAAGAGTTGCAAACACAAATACGCTTGTTATATGAACTGCAGTTTGCATTTTTTTCAAGTTATTTTACTGATTTTTTTCTTCATGAAAAACTAATGGTCTTGTTTATGCAGTTTTGTGTCATTTGTGTTTGAAAAGCACAGATGAAGCAAACTTCCACACATAAATTGGACTGGTTGTAACACTGTGCTTCAAAATTTCAAATTTCAAAATTGGTCCTGAAACCAATATATGTCTCCATTTTCAAAAACTTCATCCAACACAGGCAGAGTCATTCTTTGTATCCACTTTCTTCATACTGGTCTGCACAGTGGTGGAGGCCCTGGACAGCCATTGCAACTCAGTCCTTAATTGTTTTAAAGGGTTTTTTTTGAGAAAGCATTACATGGATGGTAGCACATACACCTGCTTTAAGAGTGATTCATTCACGAGACCACGAATTACTGCATCAGTATGAACACAGAAACCGAGTAGCAGTTACAAAGATACATTTTTGAATATAAAGTTATAGGCAAGAAGACAGCCTAACTTTTTGATCGTTCCACAAAAATATCAGAAGACACAATGTCTGTAGTATGAATCTACCACATATTTTTTAAGTATTTCAATAATTAACAAGCTTGACCTTTGAAGCAAAATAAGGCTGCTGAAACATGCAAACCTCTTACTGTTCATCCAGACTTTAGTTTTATCTACTGCCTCTCTAAAGGAAAAACAACAGAAAAGTAAAATACATTGAATGCTAAGTGTCAGCCATTCTGACAGAATTTTTTTGCTTGGTCTCCTGTCTACCATTCTGTTAATGACACACCTTTCATGTTGCTATTAATATGACTAGGGCTATAAAACTTGTTTCTGTTATAATCACAGGGAAAAACCAGAACACAGAATGACAAAGTCCTTTATTTTCAGTCTGACTTCAACTTTACCACAGAGCTTATCCATTCAGTTATGGTTAAGGCACAGATTACAGAAAATACCTAAGGAAAAGTTATTCGGTGGTTTTCATAACATAAACTCTCTGATTACTGCTGTTTTGAGGGAATAAAAAGATGGCTGTTTATTTTTTACTTTAGGAGCTAATTAAAAAAGAGTCCAAACCACAGAATTGGAAGGATGTGGTAAACCTAATTAAAATAGCAGAATATTGCAGAAGCTCATGTCTGCCATACAGTGCAGCTGCTTCCAACAGTTTCCTGGATAATACCAAAATGAAAGTCAGAGTAATAAAACAAAAACACTTTAAAAATAAAAGTGATGGCCAAAAATGCATATGCTTTTTACAGTGAAACAAAGTAACAAATGCAATGTCTAGTAAATGATCGGGGACAATTCACACTACTACTATTTTTAAAGGGTAGCAATGATATGATGAGTTAACCTCCAAATTTTTTCTATCCTTTTCTTCAGTAACGAGTTAAATATAAATTAATATTGGTTTCCAGTGTTGTTAATGGAATTCAAGACCATTTGTAAATAAACATATTCATATTAAATATTCAGTATAAATACGGAGTTACTCACAATATAAATGCCTGTTAAGAGGTATACACCATTATATGTATTATGTACATTTATATTAAACATAACTATGTTGGATACTAATAATTTGTAGTAGAGACATTCCATTAACAGTGGGAAAATTATCTATACACTAGGTATATACACAGAAAGGTACGGCCCTTCTTTCCACATCTACTTCAGCCCTCCAGGCATACCAAGTATCCATTTGCCTCATAAAGGAGGAATAATGGGTGACCTGCAAGCAGTTCATTACAACTGTATGTTACTTTGGGGAAACACAAAAAAAGAAAAAAGGGAGAAAAAAAGAGACCAGGTACAGTCTAGCCAGAAGCCCACGACAGATTTCTTCAAGAATAAGCACTCTGGAAAGACCTGAAATTCTAAGACAATATTACAGCACACAAATATTCTACGTAAACCTTTCTTTTATTAATCTCCTCCAAAAACTGTTACATCAGCTTCTGGCACAGCAAGCAACTGTACAGGTTTTGTGCTTCTGGTGTTTCTACCAGCAGCTGAGTGTGCTGAGTATGGAATGAAAAACAGCTGAAGCAACATATAAGGCATTACTAAAAACTCACAAACAAGAACTCTGATGTAACTATACTGTTAATTTCACTCAAAAGGCTTAAATGCTTAACAAGAACAACACCAAAGCTTTCTTAAAGGTATGAATCTCAGCCTTTTCTTCTGAAGGGCAAAGTTCAGGGAAAAAGCTGCTGAGCCAATTGGAAAACTGTGACAATTTTAGGAAGAAGCCTGAGGTATACTCTGGGATTCACTCGCCTACACTATAACTTGAGATGACCCTAGGCCATTTAGCATGTAATGGTTTATCTACTGTTGTAGAGTACTGAGAGCTGTCTTCAACTACCTAAATCATCTTCCTTAGGCCTTTGTAAGGGACATACTGAATCACAGGCACAATGACAGCTTTGAACTCCTGTTAACCTGAAATGTGTTTAGTACTGGAGGAAAGATAGATATGACAGGCAAGTGCAATTTAATCCAAGAAATCTGTCTCAAAGCAGGCATGGCAAAGATGAAGAAGCATTCCTACAGTATTCTTGGCTCCTAGAAGCTATTTGGAAAAATTCAAGATAACACAGAAAGGAAGGACATTTTATAATGACTCTTTATCAGGCTACCATTTATGATCACAGAATCACTAGGGTTAGAAAGCACTTCTGGAAATCATCTAGTCCAACCCCCTTCCTATTTTGGGAAAAAAGCTCTAAAACCTTCATGATCTTCTTTGGTAGTATCAGGATCAGCTTCCTATTTCAACATGAAACCTTGATTTTCTTTGTTAGATTTTAGTGTGCTGTTATCACTACGGCTGAACAATAAATCTGTATGACTAACCAGTTATTGTGCCTAGTGACCAACCTTTCATAAACCAAATAAGCACTAGAAGAACATGCTGAATTTTGTCTCCCTTGACTGGCATCTGAGGACCTTTTCAACACGTATGTAGTTACAACACATACAATTCATCAAAAATCCCTAATCTCACATGTACTAAATACATCGCATACATGGAACAAAATGTATGAATAACTTTTTGAAAGAAAACAATTTTTGAGAATTCCTTAAAAGCAAAATTAATTAAACTACCAAGTTTTCACACTGTAAGGGTCATGTGTAGCCTTATAGCTGCAACTGGACTAAGATCAAGCAATAGATTTTTAATTAGATTCACATCAGAACTGCATTCCACAGCAAGGAGGGGGGGAAGTATGAGGGTGGGATGAATACCACTGTCATATGAACAAATACAGTAAACTTGAATCTCATCAGATGTATGTGTTGAATGTTCCAGATAGTTTACATCCAATACCAAAACAAGGATTAAAAAAAACTGTTCTCTACTTTACTACAGCTTACCTGGATTCTTCTAGTGGATGTTGAACAGTAAGTAGTCGAGGGTGTCGAAGTCTAGTTAGCTGTTGAACACCTCGTTTTAAAGAATCAATAATCTGATCTTTTTCAAATTTTTGGTACTTGTCTATCAGCTTCTTATCAAAGACAAAAACAGCTACTTCCTGCAAATAAGCAACAGAATTCACTCAGTATATAACACAGCCAAAACCCAAGCCTATAAACAATTATATACAAATGTGGTTTTTGAATCAACAGTATAATCCCACTAATGCAATAACCAAACAAAGAAACTTAGTGTTCTTACTTAGTCCCAGTCATGGGAGAGGTTATTGTATATAAACTCTGAAATACATATTTTAAGAGTTAAGGTACTAATGCTCCTTTATTGTGTAAACAGTAATGCGTAAACTGTAACCCCTACCTACACAGTGACAAAGCAGCAGATCCACAGTCAGAAACCAGCTTGATTTTAAGTAGATGAAAGCATTTATATCAACTATGAACAGTTAAAATATTCTAAGTATATTTGCGGTCATTGGGTATTATATATATCAAGTGGTGCTTTATTAAACCAGGTCCTGTCTCAGTGTTCTGCTCCAAACCAGTACAATGTGACAAAATAGTCACTGTAATCTGTTCATCTGATCAGACCATTCACATGATAAAATGCTAAGAATTTTGTAATGCTTCAAGATGCGTAAAAAAAAGTCACAAAAATACTAAAAACAGAGAAAGTATCTCCAACTTCTGCAACTGGAACAGGAGAAAATTAAGACATTTATATGAAACTTTTAAATTACAGAGGTCAATGTAAAATCAAAAATTAAATTACATCACCATTTGGGAAGTCATTAATGTGAAATATATCAACTGATGAAAAAAGGAATTAACTTTATAATGAAACAGACTTTTATATGTTGCTGCAACAGCATTATAAATAATAATAAAGGTTAGAAAGCAGTAGAAAATAATATGAAAATACAGTTTTCAGTCCCAAGAGGAACTGTATGCTCTTTTACTGCACATTTTATAAACATTACTCTAATTAAAATCCCACAGGAACAGCTACATTATTAATTAAGAAAACCCCTACAAACCTCTAGAAGTAGGCTATACAAAAGATGAACTTCAGCCCAATACACAAAAAATTGGTTTTTAGCTATTTTCATTAAGCTGTTAGCAGGTGAATATTTATAACTAACTCAACTAAGTACACTTTTCCTGCATCTATCCATACTGGCTCCCTGCTCCAGCTCTTAAGTGTCATGGATCAAACATGAGCACAAGGCAGAGAAGAAGAATAACGGGATGGAAGACACACACTGAGCAGTAAATGACCAATAACGAAATCTCACACTAAGACAGCACTTCTGGAAAAACTTCTGTTCGATGACAAGTGAAAAGAATCAGAAAGTGAATATTTATATCAGCTATGGTTTGAATGTTTTATTATGGCTTGAAGTAAGTTCTATTGGTGCTTGCTGCAATCTTGCATGATTTGTTTAAATTCATTTCCTGCAACTGGCAGAAGAGAACACAATTTGTGCTCCAGATTCTTAACCAGTCGACTCAAGGCCATTAGGTTCCTCTTGACTCTCTGTAGCCTTGTTGTTGGGACTTTGTCGATAACCACCTGGAAAAACCAGTAGTGGGTAATAACCAGTGGGCTGCACCACAGTGGGGAGTTTCTTCATGATGTCCCTGACCCAGACCCCGGGAGCCAACATATCTCCCTATGGATTGGGTCCGGTCAGCATATCGGGCCCTTCACTCCTCTCAAAAGAGAGACACCACTGACTACTAAACTGCTTCTTAATTGAGGAGGTTGTGATGTGGGAGGTTGCCCTGCCCTAGACAACTCCTCCATCCTGGAAGAACCTTCATCCACATTCTCTTTTCTCTGGTCCTCAGATTTCAGGGCCTCACACCTATTGTCTAAGGGAAGGTGAGGTAGGTCAGGAGGGAATTTGCCTACCACCCCAAGCAGAAACCCATTTCCACTCCCCTCCATCTCTAAGGTCCTCTCCTTCTGCCTGGTGCTGAGATGGCAGCAGTTCTCTCTGCTGCCCTCCCAGAGCAGAGCAGCTCAAGTTTTCTTGATTTTTTTCTTCCTATTTTCTGCCCCCGGCCTGCCAGGGATAGGGAAGTGAGTGAGGAGCTGTGTGGGTGCTGGCCAGGGTCAGCCTGCCACATCCTCCCAGACTATTTGCAATCCTGAAATTTTTATGAAACATGCAGCAGTTTGAAACACGTTGACAGTTTAAAATATGTGTCCTTATTTACCCACATAGACATCTTATAAATTAAAGAGAATGCAAAAATCCTGCTCCTATCTTAGTCAATGCAACTCTTAAAAAAAGAGAAGGTTGAAAGGGGGAAAAAGAGAGAGAAATCATTTTTTCCAACCAGAAAAAGGCAACCAGACAACCATGGCACATCACATTTTCTTTCCCGACCCTACGAGGAAGGCAAGCATTCAAAAACACACTGGGTTTGTGTGTCAATAAAGATGCAAACCAAACTAGAAATTATTTCTAAAGTAAAGACTCTAAAAGTGTGGAAATGTAATGGTAATGGAACACCACCACCTCTTCTTTTTCATCTCACTGGATACTGAGAAACTATGTTAACAAAACCTGTAAAACATTCAAGCACTATAGTGGTGAATACTATACAAACTCAAATCCTAACATTTTAAATAGGATGAAGAAATAATGACAGAGACCAAGCACAGAAAAAAGGCAAAAAAAAATCCAAACTCCACAAAAAAATTAATAAATACAGTTCACCATCTATCCTGTGAACTGAATTGATATAGCACTCTCATGGAAAAAATCTTAAATGTGATCATGTTAAAAACTAAATAGTGAACATAAAATCAAAGGAAATTTAAAGGTAGCAGTCAAAATGCTTGATTTTAGAAACTCTGTTGGTTTTCCCTTTCTTTTTTGTCCTCTATTTTACCCATAGGCACTCACGCAGATTTCACATGAAAAATCAAATGTAACTCAATATACAAACACAAGATATTCTACCATGGCCTCCCTCTGAAATAAGCAAAATAGTCACTGCACTAAAATACTGGAAAGCACTCCAGTATTACTCTGGTCTTTTGCCAGAAAAAGATTTTTCTCCCCCTTTTGGGGTTTTATTTTTTATAAGCTTGCCAGTGTTTTTTCATAACCTTACTTTCCCATGAGTTTCTCTCAGCCATAAGGTATACAATACAACTATTATTTCAGTTTCAAAAATTTATCAGCCTTCAAAGTTTTAGTAATAGGAAGATTTAAATTGAAAGTTACTATATGCACAGACAAAACAACAGAAAGTAGACTTACCTATCTACCATTTAGTACTGTCACAATAAAAGTTAAACACAACTACAGTAGTTTTGAAGCACAAACCATTACCTTCTGAATTCTGTGAGCTTTACAACTGAGCTGGCAAGTACTTTGTGACCTTACCCTATATATTTATGATTGCACTTTCTAAGCAGAGGGACAAGTGCCATATTATGCCAGAAAAAGTATAAGTGCATGAAGTCTAAGTTAATAAATCCAAGATGAGCTGAAATACATACTGTAAAATTATACACATATCTATAACCAGAGTGACTCACAAATCTTTCAAACAAACAGCAGCAAATCAGCTATGAAATAACACTAGATAAACATATGCACACAGGTAAGTAATTTCCTCACATTCTGTTAGGCTGTTACTCAGTCACTTACAAAAGCAAGAAAAAGCAAGGTACATTAAAAAAAATAATAAAAAAATATACATTCAGAAATCCCGGAAGAACAGCAAGGCAGGAAGAAGACAGAATTTGGAGAAGAATAAAATCATAGATATCTACTGTCACCAGAGATGGAGTATTTTTAACTACCACTGACTTAAAATAGGAACAAAAATAATCCTGAAAACAAAGATTTCTGATGGGGTCTACTGCTGTAATGTTAAAATCTCCAAATTTAGCTATTTTATCTGGCTACAATGACTTATGTGTTGTGGTAAAGTGACAACAACAGGGGTAATTAAGCCCTTACATCCTGCTTGTCTGACTACAATACACACAGCAAAAAAAGCTTGTAGCTTCAAGTTAGATATACATACTTGTAATACAGCAAATATGTGCAACACTTAACAAAAGTGACTGCCACCACCTTGAAAATGACAGCCAGCCCAAAGAACATTCAGAAGGTACACAGGAAAGAAATAAAAAGCAAGGTTAAAGAACAGATATACTGCAATACAACACACCATAAACCGTATTGCTGCAGAGTTTTGTTTTGCAATGGCAAAGTGAATGTTGACATGAAGTTACCTAGCTGGTAATATTAATAAAGAATGGTAACTGCATGTCAAAACACCAGCCATCTAAAATTCCATGCAGTACAACTGCTGCTGTATTTTTAATTACTAATGATGGCATACAACTGCACAGATGTTAGTCAGGGTTTACAGAGATATTGCAGAACCACAAGAAGCACCTGAACTGAAACTCTGTAAAGTAATTTGTCAGAACACCCATTCAAGGCTTGAAAAACGTGATCGACAGGAACCTTGTTACATATACTCTGTCAATTGTACAGTGAAATAAACTTGCTACAACTGTCCAGACTTTAAAGATACACCTGCTACAGGTCAAATGCTTACTGGGCATACAGACTGTATAAAGCCTATCAAAAGTACCATACTTCCAATATTATCACTTCTTTGTATAGCTGAGTAAAACAAAAAAAAAGCCCTAACCAACTGGTATATTGGGTAAATTCAGTAAATAAAAGATGCACAGAGCTCTGCAACAGCTAAAAAGATGCCTGAAAATATGGCAAAAGTACCTGATTAAACATTATTCAGACTCTGTCACACAGAATTAGATCACACATTCTTTGCAGATTATTTACTCTGTGTACTATATTTCTTACCTATTTGCTACTGTTTATTTGCCTATCATCTAACAGATGGTATAAACGCTTTCCAAATTTATTCCTTTGTGTCCATTTCTTTTCAGTACTTGTGCAGCAAGCCAATGCATTGTCTAAGTGACTTCACATCACTTCAGAATTAAGTTTAACTAAAGACCATAATTTATTAACACTTCTCTTTACAAACTGAAAAATAGATTTCCTTCCTGAATTTCAAACAAGACTTTTCACATTTCTCCAGTGTAACAAAATAACTTTCTATAGTAACAATTCTTAAACTCTGTTTTTGGCAAACCTTCTTCCAAAGTCACAGTCTCATATTCATTTATACATGTGACTTCAAGTGAGTCCAAGGTTTGTATATTAGCGCTCTAAACCCTAATACTTCAAGGAAACTAAAAGGGAACAATACTGATCTGAAAGCAGCACAGGGAAAGCATAACTAACTTCCTTCACAACCTCCTCCTCTACCCCATGCCTTCCTGTTACAGTACCTCATGACTTAACATTTCTAACCGCTCCATTTCTGTATGGTAGTAAAAAACTACAGTATCTTTTGCTGACAGCAAATGATGACATACTTCATGATCATTTTAAACTGTAAAAGCCAGAACTGTTACCAAAATAAAGTTGCAAGGTGAAAAAAACTGGGGAACCAACCCATGTTAAAGCAAACTTCTTCCTTCTTGTCAGATCACTTTTAACTCGGATGAATCCTTGATCTTGGTTCTGAATTGTATGCTATGAAGGCAGAACCACTTCTTTCTCCAACAGTGAAGGCTTAAAGCAAGTATCACTTACATAGCTGAGAACAACGTACTTAAATAGTGCTGAGTTCTTTGTGTCGTTTCACTATCCTTAACATTAGTCTGGCCAGTTGGATTTTAACTGCCATTTACCAACTATTAGCTATCAGTCTGTCATCTAATGTTTATAAACTTGGGTCTTTACTTGATAACTCACCTGCTTTGTTGATTTTTTAGTTCCATTAAATATCTTCCAAGCAAGACCATTACCTCCACTGGCAATATGTCGCCCGACATCGAATTCCCGGGTAACGGGATTTCCCATGACCGCACTGGTGACATCAGCTGTCACCTTTGTGACGGTGCTCTTCAGCTTATTCAGCATGGACTCCATGGTTTCAACCGTGCACCAATGTCTTATCCTACAAAGACAAGAAAAGAAACTCTTCACAGTCCTCTCAATTTCTGTTAATGAAAGGTACACGTTGAAAACTGCAACTCCTAAACAAGGATCCAACAGGACACAGGAGCAACCCACATAAAGAATACTGAAATATAACTACTACTTTGCAGTTATACATATTCACACTGCATACACATATCTGTGGGTGCATGCCTATGGGATTGTATGTCATTGCTTCTACTCCTCTTCAGGAACTTCTGAATCCCTTGAGTGCTCTTCATTGGATATAACAAAGCAAGTAATGACTGAGAAATTCAACCATTTCTTGAAAACAGTAATCGAATAATACAGAGGATTTATAAACTGCCTCCCTGACAGGAAAAGTTCACAGCTTATGTATGAGTATCCCTCAAAAAGAGAAACAAATCTGAAGAAAAACAGACTCCTTTAATTCCAGCGCTCACAGAACTACACATTTTTCTGAAACGAAGGATTGCTTAAGATCCCAGGCCAGCAAAATAATGGATGTGTATTATACAGACAGCAAGCAAAAAACAAATGTGTTCTTTCCTACACAGTGCTTTTCAAAATACAAGCTCAAAATTCAGTATTTTGCCTATCAGATCGCTGACATTACCATTTGTATGATACAACTATTAATGAACTTAAGTATTAAGTGCAGGGGAAGGAAACAAGAAACCATCCTTTTATGCTTTACCGAAATTGTACAAGAAGTTTTTTTCATATCACCTTTCAAACTTAAGAGCTAAAAGACTGTCGCAGCTTCCAGTTTACTTCATCTTCGCCTGTAGTGTGTACATCCAGAGTTTTTTATATTTTCATAATAAATCTGACTTGCCTATTCTGCCAGATATAAGTTCTAAAGCCTGTATCCCATTTATACAATTGTTTCTCTGATAATGTACACACAAGAAAGAATGAAGGCAGGAAATAAACAGCGAAAAAAAAGAGATAGAAATTCATCTTCCTTATCTATGTGAGCAAAGACAAAGAGAGAATGCAAGAAGAAATTATTTCCAGGAATCAGTATTATGCAGTATATTCAAAAGCAACATTTAAAGATATTTCTTCAGTCTCTCTTTCAAGTAAGATGTAAAGACACCTGTATGCCTTAGTCAAACTTAACGAAAATCAACCACATTGAAGTTACCTGGACATGCACTCCTTCTCTCCCTGGTACTATACATTTGTTTCCACTACAAATCAGGACAAATAATCTGATTAGGTTTCAATTGCAAAGATAGATCTGTTTTACAAAAAAGGTAATAAACACACTAAACAGAACTTCTAAAAAGTTCCCTGTGTTATGGAACACTTCACTCCAGCGCAGTTGTGTGTAACAGTATTAGCCAAGCCCTATGCAAACCTTAGCGCAGCGCTGCATGCGGAACAGCTGTGCTGCTCTATCTTGACCATTGGTGCAGTTATATTCTACCTTCAGTTTTCTTCCCTAGGGAAATGCAGGAACACACTAAAGCTACGGCCCCAATTTCCATGTAAGCTGAAGTGACACAACTTCATGCTACTAAATGACAAATCCCATCAGGAATTTTAAGAAAATATATTTTAAAAAAGACAGGAATCCAGCTGCACAGATTTCAATCTCGCAAATACGCAAATTTAAATCAGATATAGTAGTTATGACTTCAACAGGGCAACTCAGGAGCAGAATCAGATGTGACTACAAGCATGTTAAGGGTGGAGTTTGTTTTAATTATGGGGACTGTGAGTTTTAGATATGGGAAGCTGTGTCTGAAATCAACAAGACAATCTTAAGAATAACTACATACTTGCGTGGTATGTAGTTAATGTTTTGTTGAGAACATACCTTGAAATAAATTATGGAAACACAGAATTCCTTTATTAAGTAATTTTATTTCAGTGTGTGATATTTTATTATTACAAAAAATAATTTTACTTTATGATTCATGATATGGAAAAACACATCCAAGCCCTAACTGTGCAACCCTAGACCAAACTGCTATGAAGACACTGGCTAATATCCCTGCATAAAGGAACTTTCCACTAACCTGATAAATAGGTACAAACAAGGATCATGACTTATTCTAAAAAGGAGCTATAGGCATTTCCAGTTCTCAGAGATTTTATTCAGCAGCTATTCTGTGGGCAAATTCTATATGCTAAAAGACTATAAAATCAATCCTAATGAGTTTAAGATAATCCCAAATCTAATTTATTTGGGTTTAGATCTTGTGCTTTTTCCATTGTTTTGTTCACTCCCGGCCATCAAATCTTCTCTAGTACCAATGCAACACCATCTTGTGTTAGGACTCTCAAAACTAATAAAACACTTTGCAAAATTAACTGCAGAAATACTACAAAGAAAATGCATGTTCAAATTCCTTTGTGTAAATCTGAACGGAAGCTTCTCTACACAGATGGTGGAACAACGGTGTAGTATTCATTAAACCAGAAGTGCCCTCTGCTGTGGGTGACAGACTAACTGCAGTGAGTAGCCTGGAAAAGACACTAGGTGAGAAAGTCAACAGGATTCCAGTATCTGAAGTGTTAGAATTTAAAATTCAAGCCTGGTAGACCCTGTCCAGCCTGTTCCTCTCCAGCTTGACAGTAGGCAAACTATTGCTTAGTTTAGCTTCTGAGCAAGAAGTACCAAGAAACTTATTTCCCAATAAGCATATGGGGTTTAAATCTTACATCTATCTAAATGTAAATTTGTAGAAATCCTCTTACCAACATTTGACTGTAAGTTAAAATAGTGTATTTTGCTTTATAAAAACAAATACTATCAACAACTTCAACAGAAACTCTAGGTATGTCAACAGGAACAATATACCTAGAAAATCCATGCCCCATCAAAAATATCTATTTTGGGCAGTATCTATAATACCACAAATCACGACGAGTTAACCACACCTGAAATATGCAAGTCTAGTTCTCAACTGTAGGAAAACTCGTTTGTTCAGTTAAGACTGGTCTAATATTTCTAAAAAAAATTAATAACCGAGTGGCAATAAAGTCAGTCATCCACAATGAAATCTGCATTTCAAGCTATAAGGTAATAAATGAGACAAGTGAAAAATCTGAAGAGTAACAGTGTATGGACAAGCAACACAGGACATGCAATAAATGTTTAAGAACTCTGATTTCTTCCTGTTTGAATTTCATGAGTAATATTAATGCTACTGATACCAAATTCTTGAGACCTGGAACTAATCCTAAAAAATTCTGAATGCTCAATATGTTCTTTTCATGACTGCCCCTCACAATCAGTAATGGTTTTTATGCCGATGTACATCAGCAATAATACGGCAGCATGATGAGAACACTCACTCAGCAAGGTAGTAAGCAACAACCAACACCGCACTAAGAAATGAGGCAAAACATTCAAAATGTTGAAATACAGGTTGTTGAAATCCAAAACAAAGACGGTCCACCATTTTTCAATTCTCACTCACATAAAAAAAACCTGCATAATGTAAACCCATCAATTTATTGTCAAACTAATTTATAGCTTCATCTGATGTATGGCTACGGGTGCACACTGTACAGCAGTACAACATACACTACTACTATTCTGAACAAGCCGGGATTCCTCTTTGGGAACCACGACAGCAGGCTGGTGCACAGCTACTTCATACCACCCAACAGCATCCTACCCATCCGCCCCACGACAGGATCAATTCACAGAAGAAGTAAGTGCTGGAACAACTGATTCACAGCAAACAAAAGGACAAAACCCCAGCATTTTTCAGGCACAACCACTCTTTTGCATTTGTTACAAAAAACCCGAGAGGGTCAAATGCAATGAAGGACTGTGCAAGGTGCAGCTGCTCTCGCCGCACATCACCTTCTTAACTTTCACGCACCATTTCGGTACCGAGCTTCAGCTGAATCCCTACCAAAACCTCACGGAATGAGGTCCACGAACAGGATTCTGTCTGTCGCCTGGTACAGGCGAAACCCAGCCGGCGCGCTGCACAGACCCGGGGTCAGCCTCCTGCGGGCCAGCCCTCCCGGACAAAGTATTTACTGTTATTTACAGCGAGAGCGGACTCGCACTGCGCCGCAGGGCCGGTGCCTGCGCTCCCTGCTCCGCGGGGCAGCCGGGAGCAGCGCGCCGGGGGGCGGGCGGCGGCCGCGGCTACAGGCGGCAGGTGACCCGATCCGCCGGCTCGGGCAGCTCAGCGGTCCCCGCCCGACCCTGCCCGCGCGGCGATCGAGCCGCCGGGGCGGCCCGCCCCCTCCAGCCCCCTCCAGCCCTTGGCGCTGGGCACCCGGGACCAGAGACCGCCGCCCCG